>JAOXNZ010000054.1:25553272-25563676 GCA_028566095.1 Kryptolebias brasiliensis | reverse complement strand
GTCCAGGGTGTCCCCCGCCTCTCGCACAGTGACTGCTGGAGATAGGCACCGGCTCCCCATGACCCGGAATGGAAAAAGCGGGTAAAGAAAATGGATAAATGGACTTGGAGGGGGGCATGTTAGTGATTCAGTTTCCTTTCCTTTGCACTTTTCTTTTTGTGATTATATATTCAGTTATTTTCTCAGTGTCTCCCTGTGTTACTAGTCACTCTTCCTCAGTTAGTCCCTCGTCTCACACCTGTTCCTCATTTTCATTAGTATCAGCTGCCACCACTTACCTCATCAGCCCCAGTGCTGTTTATTGTCTCAGTTTTCACTTCTCTGTAGTTCCCTGTCTGGCCGGCCATATGTGCTTTGTGGATTTTTTTGTTAGTATTTTTGCTGCTGTGTCAGCCCTGTTTTTTTGGTATGTGTGTTTAGTTTACTTTTTTGGTAAAGAATCTGCTGCCATGCAAGGCCTTTGTCTTTGGATATTAAAATATTTTTCTTTCCTTCAAGTCCTTGTGTAAAGTCTGCATTCTTGAGTCCAATTTTCCTCTAAACCTGAAAGTCTTGTACTGTCTTCACTTCTGTTGTTTTTAGTCTTGAGTTTCCCCCAGCTGGGAATCAATAAAGTGCTACCTTGTCTTATTTTATCTTATCTTTCCTACTTTATTACATTTTAAAGCAGAGGTCCAGTCAGATCTGATTTGGCTCCCTTCAGGCAGACTGTGAAGCTCTGACACGGCTCTTCTCAGACCCACGAGTCAAACTTTTGGACCCAAAACTTGGTCAAACCAGACCAACCTTCGACCCAACAACTTTTTATCAAAATAACCCAGCAGTTTTTAGTCTGTAGGGATTAGACAAGCACAGAGTTGAGATAAAGCCTCCAAGAAATGAATAGTAAATGTGTGTGGAGGAGAAACAGGGATCATGTGATGGAGTGATCCTGCAGGGTTGGGATGTCACTCTCTCTCTCTCTCTCTCTCTCTCTCTCTCTCTCTCGCTCTCTCTCTCTCACACACACACACACACACACACACACACACACACAGGCCGTGAATGTTCAAATCACAAAGGCTGAGCACACACCGTCTTATGACGCCTGGAAATAAAACCTGAGCGCCGGACGGGCGGGGTGGACTGCCTCCTGGTGTGTGTGTGTGTGTGTGTGTGTGTGTGTGTCGGGGTGGACTGCCTCCTGGTGTGTGTGTGTGTGTGTGTGTCGGGGTGGACTGCCTCCTGGTGTGTGTGTGTGTGTGTCGGGGTGGACTGCCTCCTGGTGTGTGTGTGTGTCGGGGTGGGGGGAAGAACAGCGGAGCATCAATGCCCCCTCTCTGCTCCCCTCAGATCGGCCTGGACCTGCTCTCTTCCGGCCTCCCGCGCTGAGATGACGGTGAGAGGATGACGGAGGCTGCGGCAGCGACTCTCCGGGATGAGAAGCGGCACCGAGACGCGATGAATCCGCCGGAGGAGGCCGGAGCGGAGGACCTGTCTCTGGAGGAGATCCTGAAGCTCTACAACCAGCCCATCAACGAGGAGCAGGCATGGGCGGTGTGCTACCAGTGCTGCCGGACGCTGGCGGAGGCGCACCGGGGCAGGAGGAGCTCCGCTGCCGCCGGAGCATCACCAGCGGCGGCTCCGGGGAGGATATCAGGACCGGGGGATGTTCGGATAGAGAGAGACGGCTCTGTGAGGGTGGATCACCACGGCTGTGGAGGTAAAACATTAGGACTCGGTGTGCTGAAGGCTTTGCAGATCTTAGCTCAGAGAGAGGAAAAAAAGATCTAAAATCGATCCCAGAAAGGCGTGAAAGCCAATAATCCTGCTTGTGTGTAAGGGGTGGCTTGAATATTACTGCGGGACCACAGTTCATTATTGGCCTAACAGCCCAATTTATTGAAACAGAACATTTCTAGATGAAATCCGTAAGGGCTAGTCGGTTTTATTTTTCCTGTCAGAGTGATCAATCTGCTGAAGCAAAACAACCAACAGAGGCTCCATTACACACCATCTGATCCCTGACACACAAAAGAATGCCATCTCAGACTCCAGCTGCTCTCACCCCTGATTTCCACCAGTCTTTTTCTCATCATCAGCGGTGTGTGTGTGTGTGTGTGTGTGTGCATCATGGCTGTTTTGCCTCCTCACATCAGATCAGTGTGTTCATTCTGCTCCATCTGATTCCAGCCAGTGGTTAAGATCTGAAGTGTGTCCACTGACTGTGTTGAGGAGAGCTGATGCTTCACCCCTGCTCTTTCAGGAGGCTGATCTGGGCCTCATTAAACTTTTGCCTCTACGCAAGACAAGTAAAGCCCTGTAGATAATTAACAACCTATTATAAGGTCTAACAAAGTCAGAGAAGAGTGTCTGCTACATATTAAAGATTCACTGCAATGTTCCCTAAATACAGTGGGTAGCCTTTCTATGTTGTTGAATTTTAATTGGATCTTTAATTTGACTACAAGTAATAATTCCACTAAAATACTTCAGATCAGTAATGGTAAATAGGGAAAACCTAGTTTTAAACATTTCCAAAAATCAAACAGAAAAATAGTGCATTTGAATGTATTTACCCCACAAATCTGATTATACTTTACCCCACGTCTCTTCAGGTATACACCTCCACAAGTTTGGTCCATCAGACCTTTGGGATCTTTGTCCATTCTTCATGACCACACAGCTTTTTCAGGTTGAATAGATGCTGAATGTGTCCAATAATCTTTCAGTCAAACCAGATATTCTCAGTTGGACTGAGGTCTGGGCTTTACCTGGACCCAGGAGGACCTTTACCTGGTTCTCCTTAAACCAGTGGTGTGTTGCTTCAGCAGTGAGTTTAGGATCATTGTCCTGTTGGAGGGTCTCTGTATTTTATTCCATCCATCTTTCCTTTAACTCTGAACAGTTTCCCAGTCCCTGCTAATGAAAAAAAAAAACATTCCCACAGCATGATGCTGCCACCACCATGCTTTACTGTAGGGACAGTGTTCTCAGCATGAGGTGGTTGATTTGTCCCAAATTTGGTGTTGTCCTTGATGGCCTAAAAGTTCAGTTTTAGTCTTCTTCCACATTTTTAGAGCTGAAATTCGAGACATTTCTTTCTTTGCTCTTAAAGTCCTTCTTGCCTGGTCTGTGAGTTTTGGTGGACGACCCTCTCTTGGCGGTTTTGCTGTGGTGACGACACCTTTCCGTTTCCTAATAATGGATTCAGTGGAGCTCCTTGGGATGTTCAAGGCTCTGGGATATTGTTCACAAACCAACCCTGACTTGTACTTCTCAACAAGTACAATGGATGGAGAGTTCCTTGATCTTCATGATGTCTCTTGCTTGGTGGAGGTGTTTCACTGCTGTTGGTTCTGGGGGCTGTATGAAAACAGGTACTGTATACACTGAGGTTATTTGACTCTTAGACTGCCTGCAGGTGGATCCTGTTCAACTAACTGTGGCTTTGTGTATGTAATGATCATAGCTTCAAAGCAAGGGGGGTGAATACATATGCATGCACCATTTTTCAGTTTTATACTTTTAAACATTATTTAAAACAAAGGTTACCCCATTTAACGTATTTAATCTAGATTATTTTGTGTAAAACTATTACTCGTAATCAAATAAAAAAAAATAAATTCCAACAACATAAAAAATACTAAGTTATAAATATTTAACCCACTGTATTATACTGTCTATAGTTCTTATAAAACTGACACTACTATTGATGTCTATTACTATTAATAGTAGCTGACTGCTATTCTTTAAGTTATGAGATGAAATGATTTGTAATATTTTACTGAGTTTAACCCAAAGTTCGGATCCAAACCCATCAGACAGCACTGCGTGTGTGTTCTGCTTCCTTCAGTGGGTTTAACTCCGATCCACTTAAACCAAACCAACACCTTGATTTTACTTCTTGTCAGACATGAACATTCTTGCTGTAATTACATTTCCTTACAGAGAGCAGAGCAGGCTAAGTAAATGCCAATCTATCAGTCTTTTTTCTTAATGGGCTATAAGTGGACTGAAGGATGTGCTCTTAACCTGTGTAAAGACACACACACACACACACCCACACCCCCACACACGCTGAGTTAACGTTATAGCTTTTGCATCAATAGCTGCGTCGTGCATTGTCTAGTAAGAAAATCCGAAGCACAGCTGTGACTCTGAAGCTAGTTGTGTGTTGTGTGCTCAGAATGAATGGGCTATTTTTAGAAGCATGGAAGAAACCATTGAATAAAAGGGGGAGTCTAATCTTTTACTCACTATTGCATAATGCCACATCGTGCAGAACCTAAACTGCTGTTGTTCATATTATATTTTTCTTTTTGAATGTGTGTATTTGTAAAATACCTTATTTGTCTTGTTCTGTCTCAGTGTTTAATTCTCGCCTGCTGCCGAAGGTGGAAGGTTAGTTTGTGTGTAGCGTTAGCAAAATATCTCATGAAGAAGTGGGCCACTTTTAATGAAACATTCAGAAAGTAATATTTGGATGTACAACTATAACTGATTAACTGTTGAAGTCAGCTCAATTCAATATGGCCGCCACATCTTACTGACCTTAGTCATCACTAAGCTAAAATTTAGTGTGGTAGTAGCTGAGAGTCATCCCCAACACATACTATGAGCATTACACATTGCACAATGTTTTCACTTAAAATTTTGGTATAAAATGGTGAAATCAACCCTGTGTGTTTGTTAACAAAATATCTCATGAACCACTGAACAAATTGTAATGAAACTGCCAAAAAGTAATTAGTGAATGTACATCTACAACCCAGTCACAGTAAGCTTTCACAGCTAATCAACATTAGCCAACATAAAAATGGCTATATCACATACAATCACACAGATACTGAGCTAAAATTTGGTGTGGTAGTAACTGAGAGTAATTCTGAATACATACTCTGAGAGCTAGTGAGACTGCATGAGATCTGAAGATTTGAACAAGACAGCTATATTTCTGTGATTTCTTGGCACAAGATGATTTTAGTTTAAACTCTGGCATTTATACTTTTTGTTTTCATGTGTATTTAAAATGCACAATTCCTGCTTTGATGGGATTCACACCACATGTATTTGAAAAATTGAGCAATTTTCAGCATGTTTTACACTAAACTGCTGAGTGAAACAGCCAGTTTTTCCTTTTCGGAGTAATCGGTTGTTCCAATTAACATTTTGCTGCTCTGTTCAGGGTTGGCTCCTTACAAGCTTAGCTGGTCAGAGGCAGTCATGTAAATAATGGGATAAATCAATGCTAAATGCTTTATGGAGTTACGTTTTGGAGCTCTCATCTTTGAAACTGGCTTCAAATAAATCCAGATAAGTCACAGTAAATCAAATTTTCTTGCCTCTGCAGTATTCTTTTTGTTACATCTGTTTCTAGGTCATTTTACACATTGTATCACACACTTCATGGAAGCAGATCCTCCAGAAAATCCTCACAAATGTTAATGTGTTGTTTCTGTTACAAACAGACGTAATGTCAGGCTGCAACCTCTTCAGATTCTTCCACATAGTTAAGGAAGCTCACCTGATCTGCTCAACCTTGTTTCACTGCTCAGATACACGTCATTAATTTCAGCAGAACGGTGTCTAAATCTGCTGATTCAAGTTGAAGTCGCGATGATGTCAAAGCTGTTGCTTTTCTGTGTTACCAAACAAACGCTCTGTTTGTTCAAAGGATCATCTGTCAGCTGCTTGTTCGTTCATGAACTAAAAAGTGGCGGATGTAGCCTGCAGGAGGGTCGTCCTTTCAGACGGGGTGCGCTCATGTGACACGGCTTTATAGAAAAGGTTGTCATCATCGGTCACATGCAAGTCAAACTGATGAAGATAAGAAACAAAGCAGTAGTTTTATTAAAGTACGCCCAGTTAGCACAGTAAGAAGTACAGGAACCAAGATTAGTACATAACTTCGAAGTGGCAGATTTGAACAAATTTTGTCACAATTTTCCATTAGTGGTAACAAACTTCCAAAAGCATTGTTTTAACTCCTGAAACAATGCCAACTACGAAAGCAACAGTGCAACCACTGCCACGTGCTAAAAGCTCTTGCAGCGGCACATACAGCGTTCATGCAGCGTGACTCAACAATGTTTGTTTTTGTTGTGATGTGTTCATAAGTGTAAGGTTCTTGTTGGAGCTTATTTGTTGCTTACGCTGCTTTCTTGTTTCTCTGCAGGTAAATACAGCCCTGGTACAACAACAGAGGTAAGTCTGCTGTAATCTTGTTGTACATATTTCATTTCACCATTGTACACACATCCAGTATCTACACGTTAAAACCATATTATGTGAATGTATTTTTTTCTGCAAAGTTTTAAAGTATCTGCTGTGGTAGAGGGAATAGAAGCATCTTGCAAGATGGAGAAAACAACTTTAATTAGTCAGTTTTGACCATGGCGTTTTTAATCACCTCAAACAGAAAGCAAATGCACATTTCTGGAAAAGAACTAATCCACCATTAACAGTATGAAGCGGAGTGTGTGGCTTTTGAGAAAGAGAGATCGTATAATGGCTAGCTTAACCACTAATGGCATGGTTTCCTTTATAAATCCCCTCAAGGGTTTGTCGCATTAGCGAGTCACACACCAGGCGTTGCATTCAGAATATTGAGGGCCCCATGGAGGATCATTTCAAATACAATCAGCATCAGATAGTTGTTATTGAAGGAGTTCTGTCAACCCTGACGTCTAAAGTTCAGCTGGAGCTTAAATCAACTACCATCAGCCAATGAAACAAGTTCAGTTTTACTGGGAAACACACAACATAAAATAAACACCAAGCAGCAGTACGAATGTCAGACAGGTGTAAGAAATAATCCAGGGTAGTTTGACATTATTAGTGTGGATGCAGAGTCAGCATTGACACTTTTGTTTTGCGGTTTATAATTTTTTTCTGGACTGTAACTACTTCAGCATACTCTCAGCTATTTGAACGGTTCCTAAATCAAAACATTCAGCTCTATCAGGAATTGTGTGCTAAGACTTTTAGTATTTGTAACTTTAATACGTTTTCGAATCATTAAACTTTATTTACCCCAAAAAAATCCTCATAGAAATACATTGAGACATTGTCATGATCCTGAGGTTTTTGCTGTGTTGCTTGCTTTTCCTTGTTATTGTTTGGAGATTCCTTGTGTTCAACATGTTTCCTGTTAGTTTCCTCTGGTGATGGGTCAATTGAACTAAAGCTTTGAATCACGCACAGAGCATGAAGGCCATATTTAAATTGAGCCCTGCTTCAAGGCTTGCTTCAGTCTCCCTGAAATCATGTGATGGATGACGAATGAAGCCTCGTTTTTTGTTGCCGACCCGACTCAGCCTCACTGACTTTAATCCTAAACAGGCAGTAGTTTATCAGAAACAAGTGGGGGAAAGAAAGAAACGTTCAAGAGGCGGAAACAAATCTCTTACCTTTTGACTTGTTTCCACATCTTTGTGAACATAAAAAAAAAACCTTGAAAATGAAATAAATAATTCAACATAAGTGAATCAAACAATTTCAGGTTTGAGGTTTGTTTGCTGTGCTGAACTCAATACAAAAGCTAAAAAAAACTTTTATTTTTGTCTTAAGGTTTTATATTCTCCCAGCATCCTAAATTTCATGCCAACAAGGCAGGAGGAATTATATAAAAACATACAATATGTATATATATATATATAATTTGTGTGTCCTTCTTACAGTTGCACATCTACATTCCTACCAACTAAACATTTGCGCTCTCCGAGTACCTGTGGTTCAGAAGTGTTATCTGTGGGAGGGTCTGACTGTACTGATCTAGAAACACAAGTTCTACCAGCTCTTTTCACTGAAGATCAAATCCATCCACCAGGAGAGAGCATACTAGTCCAGAGGCACAAACAGGCAGATCTGCAGATTATCAGAAGCTTGTGATTTGACAACGACACACACAACTGGTTTCTTATAGTTAAAGCAGAAGTGATTCAGGCATAAACAGGACCACCTGCTCAGGTTTTTAAAGGCACTATTTGGTTCACGCCAGATTACTCTGTTTATCTGGTCTACTTATCCCACGCCGCCGAAGGCAAAGGTAATAATGTTTTGTCTATGTGTGTTTGTTTGTAACGTTAGCAAAATATCTTATGAACCAGTGGACGTAGACTCATCTTCAACACATATTTCCAGCACTAACACATCTCACAAGAACTTGTCACATGAGACTGCGCATAACATCATTTACAAGGTTTGACCAGAACAGCTACAACTCCATCCGTTCTCATCCTGACATAGTCTTAGTTTAAACCTCTGGCATGAAAGGCAGCGAGCAACAGGCACTCGTTGAAGGACTGCTACGCCTTTAAACTGAATCTCCTGTCCTAAGAAGTCCCTCTTCAGTTTCATCAACTGAATTTGATGAATTTATATCTTCTGAATGGACTTGGTCACAACATATTTATGATGTTGCCCTTTGGGGATCTCTTGGTTCAACTGAGACAATGTGCAGTAACTTTCAGGCAGATCTGGATAAAGACAAATGTGTAATGGAGCTGCAATAACAGATAGACCGTGTGTGAAAAGCTTCAGCACACACACATACAGTCCGCTGCAGAAGCAGTGAACGTGAAGCTGTATAGACAAATCCCCGCAAAGCAGCTTTGCACAAGAAATCAGCTCTTACAATGAAGTCTGGGGCAGTAAGGCTGACAAAATCTACTGACAAGGTGGTGGAGCTGCTTGATGCTTGACAGATTTAAAGGCATTTGGCTGGAGGACAGTGTGGAGTGAACCCAAAGCTGGGGGAACAGGAACACATGGCTGACACACATTATCTACACATGACTTCAAACAGCAGGAACTCTTGGAAGTGATGCAGCCTGTCAGATGATGCTGTTTTCTTCATCACCCATGAGCAGGGTTCACAGACCCATCATGGCTGTTTCTGCAGTGATCACTACAGCTACAGTAAGCCCAGTGAAAATAAGTGAAATATACGACTCCAAAGATGTCATGTCCTCAAAACTCAAAAGGAGAGGGACCATCCAGTCTGTGATCAGCACACAGTTCATAAGCCTGCCTCTCTGATGGTATGGGGGTGCATTAGTGCCTCTGGCATGGGCATCTTACACATCTGGAAAGGCATCATCAATGCAGAAAAGTATATACAGGTTTTAAAACAACATATGTTCCCATCCATCTTTTTTCAGGGAAGGCCTTGTATTTTTCAGCAAGACAATGTTGACCTGTATACTGCATCCAATAGAAGAGACCTGCCTGCAGTCCAGACCTCTCACCAATTGAAAATATTAGACTTATAATGAAACAAAAAGTCCAGCAAAGACCCAGAACTGTTGAACAGCTAGAATCCTCTATCAGACCAGAATGGGACAGCAATCTCCTCCAAAACCTCCAGCAGCTGCTCTCCTCAGGTCCTAGATGTTTAAGGACTGTTGTTAAAAGAAGAGGAGATGCTTCACAGAGGGAAATATGGACCTGGAACAACTTTTTTTATATACTGTATGTTGCTGCCATAAAATTTAAACATTTGATATGTTTACTATGTTCCATTGTGAATAAAATATGGGTTTATAAGATTTGCAAATTATTGCATTCTGTTTAATATTTACATTTTACACAACGTCCCAACTTTGTCAGAATTGTTGTTGTATTTAGTTTTGTATTATCATGCTAGTACCGTGATGATCTGCACTGGATTGTGTTTTTTCACATTTCCTTCTCAAACTTTAACTATGTGAGATCTTTTAACGGTCTGGATTCAAGGTCTCTCAAAGCATTACAGTCTGTTTATTGTAAATAGAAAATCCAGTCAGCAGTTTTGAGCTTTTTCTAAACTGGTATAATGTTTTGAGGAAAGTATAACATGAACGTATGCCTAGAAACAGAAGTAAAACTAAATAAAAAACTTGATTTTTAAGGAACTTTTGTTCTTCTATGTCCATGAAAAACAAACCACCGTGATCACTCATATGACTGGGCGTTAGGAGGAAGAATCTCTGAGTGTATTTGTTTGTGCCTCAGAGGAAATGTCTTACGTTTGTGTATGACGTATTACTGTGAAAATATTTTTATACAGATGGGTATGACTTTTAAGATTGTACTATTCAAATGTAGTAATTGCCTTTAACACTGTAGGAAAAGTACTGGAATAAAAATAAAAAAGGTTCTTCTTGGGCTTTCTTAAATTGCACATCTCTAACGTGTCTAAAAGACATATTTGCACGACATAAAAAATGTCTCAAGATTATTTAATGAACCTATTTTAAAACACATCTTCTCACACATTTATACTCTGTCAAACCCAGGATGGCTCCTCCACTGAAGTGATGCCAGGGAGACTGGAAATGGTGCTTCTTATGTTGGTGTGGGACACTCTAAACCAGGGGTCCTCAATCCTGGTCCTGGAGGGCCACTATCCTGCATGTTTTAGTTGTTTCTCTGCTCTTCAGC
>JAOXNZ010000054.1:25514570-25525098 GCA_028566095.1 Kryptolebias brasiliensis | reverse complement strand
ATATATTGAAAGCCCACAATGGAGTGTACAGACACAGTCTGTTTTTTTGAATTATTAGGGTAAACTATCCCTCTATGCACTTTCATTTTGCAGTATGTTTTTGTCAGTGATAAGCTCTTATATTTGTGATTTGTCAACTCTAGCTTGCTAACAGTGCACATTTATCTCCACATTTCTCCCCTTTTTAAGAGTATTAGAGCAGAACGCAACACAGCAAGAAGAACAATTTGAAAATATCTTCTTGTCTGTACACATAAGGGATGCAACCCACAGCTGAGACATTATACCTCGACACCTACCAGTTATTTATATGCTCAGGCAGCCAGTGTTATTTCATAGGAAGCTCTTAACTAGCAGGAAGAGCATTAAAAGCTTAATTAAGACAATAATCTATTGTTTGCATCACATTATTTGCCATTTTGAATAATGTAATCTACATGATGCTGTCCTAATGAAAGAGATATTTCCTTTTAGGTTTTGGCAAAACTCGCAGTATGCCACAGGATTTGTTCCGTACAGGAATAGGTAAAGTATGAGCAACGCTGTGGTTGGAAAGGCCTTGTTTGCCTTTAACCTCTTGGCCTTTTCTATGTCCCTGCCTGGCTGCAAACTAATATTTTTCTTAGTTGCATACCTTAATTTTGACTCTTGGTTAAAACAAACGTTAAATATGCCTAAAAGGATCAGGTAAAACCTTGTGAGGGAGGGTTTTAGAAATGTCTGGTTGTTAAAAAACTATTATTTCTATTTCACTTGTGGCATTTATTTCCCTTTTACAGAATTTGCTTGTCTCCTTCTCTTCTTACTCCTTTTCTCCATCCTTCTAAACTCTCTTTGAGTTTTCTATTTGCTTTAAGTATTAAATATGGTGCCCTGGAATCAGGCAGCTTGGGATGTAGATTGGTTTCTTTCAATGTCAATGTAAATAGTGAGTGTTTAGTTTTAAACTTACAAGTTCCTCCAAAAAAAAAAAAAGAACCTGATTTAACTGAAAAGGTCTCCATGTTCTGTGTGTAACAGTAGCCTGTGTCTTTGTCTCCCCTCAGAACAAATTAACACATCCTTCCCAACCTCTTCAACCCTCAGATGGATCTCAAACCTCAGTCCTCTGTGACAAGTCTCACTGCATCCTTTTTCCTTCAGTGAAAAACGTTACCATTTAATAGCTGTTTCTAAAAAAATAAAAATAAAATAAAAATGAAACAACACAAAGTCCAAAATGTGATTCAGTAGGGATGCACGAGAGCATAAGAGGAGGCATGTTGGGATTCATCTCAATGCTTCTCCTCCATATGTCTGAGTGACTTCGTCATGTGTGGCTCTATGCAGATGAGTTCAGTCCATACATGGGCAGGAGGACATCCAGCACTCTGTCTCTGATTAACGGATCAGCATCTCCCAGAGTAGAGCCCTCCGGTTCTCAGTCTGTACCTCAGAGGAAAAAACTCCTGAAGGCTCCCAGCCTCGCCGAGCTGGATAGCTCTGACTCAGATGTAAGTGTGTCAGTGTGATGAAAGTGGATTTTTAAAAAAAAATTATATTGGCACCTTGCATGTGGGGAGCAAAGGATGACAGAAGTGTTAATATTATTTATACATCCAGGATGAGCTGGTTGGGCGAACATCAGCAAGCAGCTCCAGTGTGGCGACGTCTCTGATGGATGATACATCCCCAGAGTCTGTGCTGGGGAAGAAAAGTGAGTCAGGAAAATTTTCCATGACTGTCATCACATCTGCATTGCCTTGTTAGCAAAACCACAACCTGATAGTAAATGATTAGTTTTAAGTGTTACAACATCAACAGCTATGATTTCCAGAGTCTGTTGTTCCTTGTATTTTTAAATTAAAACCAGTGCAGCAACACAAATTACACCCCAGTATGTAGGGCTGTATGTACATACCAGGTACCTGGTACATACTAGGTAACTACCAAGTACTTACGAGGTACATAGCCTATAAATACCAGGAAAGAACAATGTAAGTCAAAGGGTATGTACATAGTACGTACTTGATAAGTACCAGATATGTACCTGGTACATACTAGGTAAGTACCAGATGCGTAGCCTATAATTACCAGGTAAGAACCATGTAAGTGTCAGGGTACATACCCAGCAAGTGCCAATTACGTACCAGGAAAGTACCAGGTACATATCAGGTACATAGCCTGTAAGTATCATGAAAGTAATAGGATAGTACCCTGTAAGTGCCAGGTATGTAGGTAACAGGTATGAACCTGGTAAGTACTAGGTAAGTGCAAGGTACATATCCAGTGAATACCAGGTAAGTCACTTATCTGGTATCTGGTACTTAAAGGGTACATACCTGGTACTTGCCTGGTACCAGGTGCGAACCTGGTATTTATCAGTCTGTAATATGTATTTCTATCAAAAGCAACTGTTATTTCCAAAACTGCCTAATTTTATTTCTTCTACATTTGTTATCCTGTGTCCACGACCACCAGCTCCACCCATGTTCCTGCCCATCTCCTCCACACCTCAACCAGAGAGGCGGCAGACCCCCCAGAGGAGACACTCCATCGAGAAGGAAACACCCACCACTGTGCGGCTGTTTCAGCCACCTTCCAAACAAAGCTCCAAGTCTCTGGTGAGTCCCATCATCATGTCTCGTTACCCCATAAATTGTGAAATGTAAAATTTAAACATTTTAAGGCATTAGATTAAAGAATATTAGACAGTTTATTGAATAAAAACAGGATAAAAGTCATTCTGATTTGCCAAATTATGTGTTTTAGTTCAATTCAAATGACTTCAGTAAGTGTTGTTCCTCTACTTTTTCTATTACATAATTTTTGAGGTATGCTCACTTTTTTCTGTGGAACTGCCACATTTTTGTTCTTACTCTCCCCCACACACACCTCCACCATCTCTCATTCTCAGGTTGGGATGATACCCTCCTTTAACTCCTGGATCCCCTTCCTTCTCCTCCACCTCCACCCCTCTCCCTCCACTCTCCACTCTTTGCGAATGTCCCACCTCATTGAGATGTTTGTGTTGGGGTTGATGAAGGCAGTTTTTGTTCTGTGCAGAGGTGTTTACGTCACACAAAGACATACAGTCAAGGTTTGCCAGTCTCCTCCCCGTCACTCCTGGCACAATAACTCATTAGATATCATTTACTGACACTATTAGCTTTCTCCCTATTAGCTTTCTCCCAGGATCCCTCGCTCCATTGCTTTTGCCAACATTTTCACTCTAGAGCAAGTCGATCTATGGCTAAACTACCTTGAATTTATAATAAATCATTCTTTCGTTTATGAATCCTTGCTAAAGAAAGCTAAAACGTTTTTCAGATTTTACTGTGATACTGTTGGTCAACGTTTTACTCATGTACAACACATTTTAGAATCTTTATGGCCAAAATATGCATTTATTATTGTGGCGTCATTTAGACCACACGCTATTCTGGATATGTTTACAAACTGAGATTGAGTCGACCTCCAGTCGGAGAGTCGGGGGTTTGATTCCCTCCCCCTGCTGCGTGCTGTGTATTTTTATTGGTGTATGATTATATAAAAGTGCTGCTTATAGAGTGTTATTATACCAAAAAGCACTGGACATGTTGTGTGTGTGTGTGTGTGTAAAGGAGAAGCATTGTAAAGGGCTTTGCAAAACCTGGAGAGGTTAAAAAGACTCTATGTAAGCATGGGCCATTTACCATTCCATTGTATATTACTGTTGGGAACTTGTCAAAGGGATGACTGTTAATTTAATTAAAAGTGTTAAGGAAGTGTAGTTTTTAAAACCCAAGATGCAGAATTTATATTGTCAGGGACAATGCAATCAGGCCATTGTGACAGGTTAAAGTAACATATTATCTAATGGCTAATTTGCAATCCTTGTGTCTGGGTAGGCTTTCCTACCTCCCAATACAGCGTCTAAGTATTTAAAACCTCTAGAAATTCCATGTTTGTGTTATGTTAGCTAAAAGTTGCAATACCTAATAAACTCCAGCCTGAGTCTGTGTGTATCTAATAACCTATACGATGATTAATGAACGTACATTTGATTTTGTTTCAACCAGTTTTTCACTTGATTTTTAAACAATTTCAAATCAGTCAGTTTTTTTATTCATTTATGTTGTTAATGCATTCCAAAAGTGCGTCCCTTTTACTAAAAAGATGACTGACCGAATGTAGAATTTCAGGATATCAGTCTGCATTTATCTTTTGCTGATCTTCAATTTGAGATTTTGTTGGTGTTTGTTTTTGTAACATACGGACAAAGTACAGCTGGAGCAAAGTTATTCACATCAAAATGAGTTTGATGTAAGAAAACGCAATAAAAGTATCAAAACTGAGCAGCTTATGTTTTTTTAGAATTAGTACAGTAGTGCCATTTTATTGGGTTTGGATCCAATATGAACTTTGAAAAGCTTGTTCATTAATAGAACGTTAATAGAACAAAAGGCTGACAGTGCAGAAAAATCTGAAAACACAAAATCCAGGAAGCGCACAAAGAACTCAAGACATAATGACCAAACTAAGAGGCTGGTAACACAAAGAAGCAAATAGTATAACAGTGATAAAAGGTGAACACCTGAGCTAAAAAGTAGATGGAGTGCAGGTGCGATTGGGGTGTTGAATACAGGAAAGACAGTGAAAAACAATGATAAGATTACATTAAGGAAAAAACACAGCTTGCAATAATTTAAGTTGAGAAATGGTCCAGTTCATGGGGTTTTAAACTGTCTATCAGCAAATCTCAAGTTTGTTTTCCTAAAACGCATAACCCAATTTTTTCTTGCTTACACTCCAGCTCAGTAGGTGGCAATAATGTACCTTTCAGTTGGTTTGCGAGCCACTATTAAAAAGAAGAAGAAAAAGAAAAACCACAATTGCCAATTAACACAAAGAAGAAACTAACAAAAAACATACTTAATACAAGAAATCTCTAAATACTAACAAGGAAATAACTAAACACATGAACTCAAACTACAAAACCAGCATAAAATCCACAGGACCATGACACAAAGACATGCTAAATATCAGAAAACCTCACAACAGCTGTCAGTCTTCTGAGTAGGAATAGGAAATGTTTAGGGGGCATGGTGCACAGCTGACTGACAGCTCACAGAAACTGGATGGGATGAGAGGTTTTTACTCTACAGTCCATACAGCCTGAGGAACTCCTGCACCAATTCTGAGATGTCATAAAAAAAAAGTAAAAACTGGTTTGAGGAAATAGTTTTGTCCATGCAGGAGCACATTTCAACTGTGGGGTCTAATACCTTTGTGACCAAATTACTGGACATCCCAAAACAAAAATGACTCTATAAGTTGAAGAATAGTTATTAAGGGCAATGGGTTAAGGTCAGGGTTCTGATTTTCAGTGAATGTGTTCTATCCATTTTAGAAACCCACATAAATAACTGTGTGTTGTTGTTACAGGAGGAGTTCTGTTTCCCTGTGGAGAGTCTGTCCCTGACAGTGGAGGAGGTGATGCACATCAGACAGGTGCTGGTGAAAGCAGAGCTGGAGAAGTTTCAGCAGTACAAAGAGATCTACAACGCCATGAAGAAGGGAAAGGTTAACAGGCCATCCTGTGTTAACACTCTGAATGAGCTTTTCTGGTTTTACATATCAGAATATGTATATGTTTAAAGATCTGAATCACAGGCTTTAAAATAAGATAAGTACAACTTCAGATGAACACATATTACAAATTCTGTTATTTATTCAACAAAGACTAAAAGGAAATGAAAAAGCTGTGAACATACCCTAGGACCATTTTTAAAAGTTTCTACTCCCCTGTATTGTCACAAACTTAACATTTAATATGCCTGTTCAGGCCTGTAGGATCTGAGACATCAGCGTATATAAAACTAGAGACAGGACCAGAAGATGCAAGTTGAAGCCACTAAGGACCAACGCCCCCTAGTGGCTGACTGCCGTACCGGTTTTAAAAGGAACATTTTCCTGACTGTAAAAAAATCTATCTGAAGTGTATTTTAATTTTTTAGTTGTTGATTTTTGTGAATTCACTTAGTTCTTATCTTGCTGGTTTATTGTATAGTCAAATATTCAATTAGTTATTTAAGGCTCAAAGAAAAGTGTCATGTTACACTGTGACTGAGAGTGTCGCAGTCTGTTCAGGTAGTATTTCACTGGGCTGGGACTGATGGAGACTAGTTGGTGACTCACACTTTGAAAAAATGCAAACATTTTCAGTTGCGATCCACTCTGACTGTTTGCAACCAAGTGAGCAGCTAGCTTTGCGGCTGTGTTTTGTGCAGCCAATTTTTGAAAATCACAGCTTATTTTTGTGTTCTTGGCCTTGTACATTATTTTGTTGCCCACATCATACCCACCTAGGCCCGCTTTGTACCCACCTTGGAAGCTGCCCTCACGTTTATTTAGTCTACTGGAGTACAGTTTTGAAATGAAGTTAGGCAGATTTGGACCAGTTTTTAAATATTTATCATTTATCATTGGCAGGATTCGTTTAGACTTCGTTTTCTGTCAGAGGAGAGCTCCCATGTCAAAATACAACTCTTGTTCTCTTGAGATGGGTTGGAGATGCCCACAATGACTCTGTGACTGTTTTGAGAGAAATTTTGTCAAACAAATATTTTGAACAGTTTTGAACAATGTCTGCAACTCAAGCGTGGAAAATAAGAACCACCGTGACATTCTGCAGACTCTGTAAACACTGTTCACTAACTAGTCGCGAGCAGTTTTAGCCCAGTGATATACTACCTTAGATATTTCCTTGGTGTTTTTTCTTCTTGTCGTTGCGGTAACGCTCACCTAAAAACTCCAGAGCAGTGAACTCTCAAACTCCTTTTATAGACTCGCTGCTAATCAGTTATTTAGCTGCATTTTTAACAGCAACTGCTAATTCCCCTCCAGTTGAAACAACAGTATAAAATAGTCTAAACTGGGCTTATTTTGTTGTTTACCTGAGGTTGTATTTACTTAATTCCAGTACCTGGTAAGAACCAGAACACTTTTTATTTGAAACTTTTGTTCTAATAGCATATGAGGGTGCACTTTCTTTCTTCTAATCAGCTGTATAACTTTGCTTTGAGGAAATTGCTTTTTCTTCCAGACTACTGTATGTGTGGCATTTAGTATTATTTGGTATTGTAGCTTATGTTTCTTTCTTTATTTTATTGCAGCTTTGCTTCAGTTGTCGAAGCAAAAGGTTTTCTCTTTTCACCTGGTCCTACACCTGCCAGTTCTGCAAAAAGTAAAACTTTTAAGTATTTGCATTATTTACGTAATTACTGCTTTGTATTTAGGCATCTTGGTACTATGACTGTTTTCACTCATTTCTCCCCCTGTTTTATGTCCCTGCTTTTAATAGGCCTGTGTGCTCACAGTGCTGTAAAAAGGTAGGTCATGCAGGATAAACCAGCTGCTTGCACATTATGAAATGTAGCATTTTCTTTGTGTTACAATATGGTCTTATTAAAAAAGTTAAACTTGTCTTAAAGAGACAAAATCAAAAGTGAATCATATTTAAATTAGTCTTAATCTGAGTAGCACTACTGGAACACAAGTGTAACTGAAAGCGCTCAAGAAAGCAAACAAAATGACTATAAAATATATGAAAATGTTTAAAACTGACAGAACTGAACTGAACTGATGCTATGAGTAATCAGTAATTCCTTGAAGAAATGCATATCTCATGCCACCTTTCATGCCAGAATTATAAACTAACATCTAACGAAGAGAATGAACGGAGTTGAAGCCATTTTGGGCCCACCTTGGAAATGACCATATGTGCAATCTCATGATATTTGTTAGCTCTTACCACCATGCACGTGAAAGTTATAAAGAAAGATGTTGTGCAGTCTGTGCTACATGCTGGGGATGATGTTTACTAAGATCAATTAGCTCTGTCAGCCATCTTGAATAGGATTGACTCCAAACCTAATCAGCTGTAGCTGTACATCCAGTGATTACTATTTTAGAGTTTCATTAAAATCTGTCCAGTGGTTCATGAGATATTTTGCAAATGAACAGAGAGAAAACACACACATACAGACACAGACATGGGCAAAAACATTATCACTCTTATGCCTTTGGTGGTGGGCAATAAAAAGAATAATTCAGTCATTGTGAGTTGCTGTAACTGCAGTAACAATAAAAATTACTCTCCTGCTTCTTATTAACTTTCATGCCTTCCATTCTCAAACAGATGCGGCTACCATCCAAACCTTACTCCAGTCTGCCCATTTACTCCATTGGCTCGACCAACACCCTACCCCGAGACAGAGTAAATGCCATGGCTTCTGTAGGACAAGGGCTCTCTGTGGCTGGGGGTCCAGGGCCATCAGTGACAATGGGAGGGGCTACTGCCTCCCCCGTGTTTAAAGGAGCTACAAAGGCAGCATCTAAAGGAGCTGGAAAAGCTATAGGATCCGCAGCAGCTGCCAAAACTGACAAGTCCTCCGGGAGCCTGCAGCGTCACAGCATTCAAAAGACCATGTCCAAGTAAGAGCAACAAACAGCTTGATTTGCTCTCTCAAAGGGTGTGTGTGTCATTTTTCAACTAAAAGTGCTGAAATTTGTGTCACAGGTATAAAAAAAGAACAAATCGTTAATATGGTGTTCCATTTTTAAGGGTGAAAAGATACAGGATGTGTACCTTATGACAAGCTGCAAAGCTTAAGCAACAAGTCACACAAAATACATAAAAAACAAAAGTCAGTGTCCAGTTATTTTAGTTGCTGCTTGGGATCAACACATTCTCCTCACACAGATCGGCTTACGTTGCTCTTTCAGATGATCAATACTGACATCTAGTGGACAAAGTCACAACTACCAGAGCACCAAGTTGACAGTGTAATGGGAACAAGATCCCACCATGTTATTACTTCCGCCAAGGAGGTTTATAATTTTGGTAGTGTTGATTGGTTTGTCCGTCCATCTGTCTGTCTGCTGGCAAGTTTACTTAAAAACTAATGAACAGATTTTGATTAAATTTTCAGGAAAAGGCAACCTTTCTAATCAAGCCACACTTGCTCATTCTTTTACTAATTTACGCTGCCATGAACCTTAATCTTTAACCTGCTAACTGAGGCCTGTAGAGTCTGAGATAAAGCTCCTGGGTTTTTTGCAATTTCAAGGAGCATTGCACGGTCTGACTTTGGGGTGAGTTTGCTGGGACGTCCACTCCTGGGAAGATTGGCAGCTGTCCTAAATGTTTTCCACTTGAGATAAGTCTTTCTCATTGTAGAACAATAAACTCCAAACGTTTTGGAAATTACCTTTAATCCTTGCCAGATTGATTGGCAGCAACAGTTGCTTCTCTAAGGTCATTGCTGATGTCTTTCCTTCTTGGCATTAAGTTAACACACAGCAGTAAACTGCACAAACTCCTGCTTTTATAGAGGTGCTCACACTGATCATGATCAGTGAATTAAGTGCATTTGGTCAGCAGCACCTGGCTGCAACTCTCCCTCGTAAATCATGTGGAAGCAGCAAGGATGGACTTTTGTTTAGCAACTAATAAGATGCTGGAATTTGTTCTGTGTTTTTGCACACCTAATATTAAAATTAAACACATATTACGTCCTGATTCATAAAACCTTAAAACTGAAAGCAGGTGTCTTTTTTTCCCTTGTGACTGTAGTTTTGCCAGGACTAAAGTTCCTTGTTCTGATTCTGTCTTTCTTCTCCGTAGGTTATCGAAGCATGGCTCTTTAAAGTCTCACGAAGAGCTGGAGCTGCCGCCGGAGCTGACAGAGGACTGGGCCACCATGGAGGTGTGTGTGGACTGCAAGAAGTTCATCTCCGACATAATCGCCTCCAGCAAGCACAGTCTGTCACTGGCCACAAAGAGGGCTCGCTTAAAACGCAAGACGCAGTCGTTTTACATGTCGTCCCCCAAAGGAGCGGAGGGCTACAGGCCCTCAGAGCGAACGATCAACGAAATCTGAAACTGCACACGCAAGCTCGAGTCAGAGAATGCTCATAATATGACTTACAGGAAACTTGGGAACAGACCACCAGATAACATCATGTTGCAGGACTGCCAGTCTCTGTTTTTTTTTTTTTTTTTTTCTAATCCTTTTGATTTCAAACAACCTCGTGTGATGTCTGACCACGGACATTTAAAAATGACTGAAGTGGACTGACTTTCTCACCTCTGAAGGCACAACTGTGTCGTCCAACTCAGCTTACAGTCAGTTTAAAGCACAAAAGAGAAAAGATTCTCTTGTAAACTGAGAACAATGCTCATATAAAACACGCAGAATATAAAAATGTGCATTTTATATGGATTATAATTTGTCATGTAAACCTGTCTTAAGAACTGAAGAAGTTATATTAATGTCTATCTGATGAAGTTACACAGATTTTTAGATCTATATAGCTGAGAAAATTTGCTCTATTGTCCATTATACAAATGATAATCAGACTATATAGATTTGCATAGGTGTTAAAGGAAGCAATCGGCAAAAAAATTTCTGTAGAGTGTAATTGGTTTAAATGAGACTATCAACCTTGTAAAGTACAGTATAGCCTAGAGAATTCACATATCTGCATTCCAGTGGGATTTGGT
>JAOXNZ010000054.1:25472713-25486970 GCA_028566095.1 Kryptolebias brasiliensis | reverse complement strand
TTAAACTGTTTAGTTTAGCTGATGCTTTTGCCTAAAATAATTTATATAATATAATTTGAAGTCCTTTCCATCTGTTTTACTCGTGTCATTTTTGCCCTGTTTTTTCATTATGTGCTGAAGAATTTTCTAAACTACTGGAGTCAAACAGACCTGCTTTTTAGCATGTTTTTTTTTTTTTTAAAATTAAGCTCTAACGATCGACAGTCAGTTCTTGCTGTCAGGATGAAGGAAGATTTTCTGAGTAACTTAAAGGTTGCTGAATACAGATATATACTATAATGCCAAAAGAATTCACTCACCCATCCAAATCATTGTATTCAGGTGTTCCAATCACTTCCGTGACCACAGGTATTTAAAATCAAACACCTAGGCATGCAGACTGCTTCTACAAACATTTGTGAAAGAATGGGTCGCTCGCAGGAGTTCAGTGAATTCCAGCATGGTACCGTGACAGGACGACACCTGTGCAATAAGTCCAAACTTATGTGACTGTGAGTCTGTACAACATCAGTGTCTGACCTCACAAATGAGCTTCTGGAAGAATGGGCAAATATTCCCATAAACACTCCTAAACCTGTGGAAAACCTTCCCAGAAGAGTTGAAGCTGTTTTAGCTGCAAAGGGAGAGCCAACATCATATTAAAGTCTATAGATTAAGAATGGGAGGTCACTGAAGTTCAAGGGAGGGGGTGCAAGTGAATACTTTTGGCAATATAGAGTATTTTTAACATGATGGCATAAATGGATGATGCAGGGAGTTAAAAGCAATAGAGTTGGTAAACTAGTCATCCTAAAGAGTTGCAGTTTCCAGTTATCTGAAGAGGAAGGGACCTGAAAGTGTTACGCAGATATTGAGTAAGTGAAGTTTTGTTTCTGCTTTTAGGAACATGAAGACCATAGATTCTCTGCATTGCCAGCAGAAGGCCTAAAAGCAGCCCGATTCCTCCTTCCCTCCCTCCTTCCCTGGCTTGCCTCACTCCACCATGGCCGGCAGGAGTCCCACCGTCAACCAGGAGGCCAGAGAATTGACTGTTGCTGACTCCGAGCTTGGACCGGAGGTCTTCTGCAAGCTGTGCCTCAGCCAGCAGCCAACTGCAGCCAGCAGGGAGCTGCAGAGCTGCAGGTGCATGTTCTGCACAGCGGTACGTACAGATGATGGGTCCAGCATTCAGAGCAAAGGATGCTGCGAGTGGGGTATTCAAGCAGTTACAGCAACTAAGATGTTACAGGGATGAAACCTGTAAACTCTTTATTGCCTGTGGCAGAAAATGTTTTTGCTCACAAACTCTGACCATGTGCCATCTCACGATATCGAAGTGATCTAACACCAGAAAGATTCATTTGGGTTCTTTTTATTGTGGCAGTGTTGCTGCTTTAAGACAATACTTAAAATCAATCCTTTTTGTGGACAAATTCAGCATCTTTCCATTTTAGTGAAATGAAGTGGTTTCAACCCCATCCTGGCTCTCCCTCACCTTTGTTCAACTGAAATTGTCCTTGGAATTCCCTCTG
Organism: Kryptolebias brasiliensis; assembly: GCA_028566095.1. Taxonomy (NCBI): domain Eukaryota; kingdom Metazoa; phylum Chordata; class Actinopteri; order Cyprinodontiformes; family Rivulidae; genus Kryptolebias; species Kryptolebias brasiliensis. The sequence continues at coordinate 25,485,459 of JAOXNZ010000054.1, read as the reverse complement.
ATCAGTCAGATGAGCTGACGGTATTTAACAGCTTCCAACTCTGTCCACAGTTTCAGTTTCACTCCCATTATGGGAACAGCAGCTCTGTCTTTAGGCGCTCCCCTTCAGCGTGTTCCTGTCTGGTACACCAAAACAGAGTGGATTCCCAGTAGTGGCAGGCAGGTGTTAATCTTTGACAAAGTTGCCAGCATTAAACGCACACGGTCGCACAAATAAGACACACCCACATACATGAAGGAAGAGAGATAAAAAACAGACCATTAACTCTGCTGTGAAAATCAGAAATACCTGCAACAATCTGGTTTTACTGAGCAGACTGTTGCTTGTGTTCCTATTTTTGTCTCCAGCATTGCTCATTTCAAACTTTTATCATAGGTTTGTTTTTCTTCCTCCACAGAAAAGTGGTATTCAAAAGATTTTTTTTTTCTCTGTTCCTCAAAACTGTTTGCTTTTGTGCAATACTTAAAGTTCCTCTTGCCATTCCAGGTTTTATGGTTGAGGCAACATGTGACTTTTGATGTGTTGGGGCTGATAAGAAACTTGTCTGTGTGGAGTTTAAATTGCCCCCTTTTTCATAACTACTCGTTTCCTGCCGGCTTTCTTTCTGTTTTGCATTTGTATTGTTTCCCGTCCTGCTGTGACGTGTGGTCTAACAGTTGTGACGCATTGTAGGAAGCGAGGACACAGTTCTGTTGGTGTTTGTGGCACAATGTGGTCCTCTTCATTAAATATCCCATCTAATTCTGTTTCCCCCTCCTTTCTGCTCAGTGTTTGGAGCAGTATGTCCAGCTGGCCATAATGGAGGGTGGAGGGGCACCCATCACCTGTCCAGATATGGCGTGCCAAAAAAGTGGAGTGCTGCTCGACTCTGAGGTATGACTGAGATTAAAAAGAAGTACAGTGGGTTGCATGAGTATTCACTCTCCTCTGTAATCTTTCTGTTTTCTGCCTTCAATCTAAAATCAAATGGATTTTGAATTTGATTTAAAGTATTGAACTTACACAAACCTTTTACAGAAAAAATACTTTAAATAAATCTAAACCCTTTAAATCTGAAAAGTGGTGGAGCATGCTGTATGTATTCAAGCTCTTGTTTTGAAGCCTCAACTATGACCTTCAAAAGCCACCTTTTCCAGCAATTAATTCCGGTAAATTTTCAGTTCAGTTTATCTATATAGCGCCAGCTCACAACAAAAGTCATCTCGTGGCACTATGCAAAAAATAACAAGTAACTAGAAGCACTCAAAGAGCACAACCCTCCACCAAGCCCACAGTGTGATTAAAAAAATAGTGCGATCCAGATCATAATCTGGATCACCATCAAAATTTAATCCATTGTTTTTTGTGACAACCCCAACATTACCTGAACGTTTCATCCAGATCTGTTCTTTAGTTTTTACCTGATCTTTACTAACAGACAGACAGACAAACCAAAGGACACAACCAGAAACAGAACTTCCTTGGTGGAGGAAACAAATGGGTCACATGTAGGAGCAGAGACAAGATTTTAACAGAGGGGTTACCTGGGACCTTGACCTTTGACCCCATGAACCTTGAAATCAATCGTGATCACCTTTGACCTAAGAGGTGTTCAGCTGTGCAGTTTAACATTCCTGTTATAAAGTTGCATCGCAGGAATGTCTGTCGAGCCTCCATCCATTCTCATATCTCTGTACGACTCAAACAAGTTTCCCTCTAAAATTTCCAATATGCCTTTTGCCAAATTCCAAATGGTTTGGTTTATTTATTTTTTTCTTTTAAGCCATGGCTTCTTCCTGCCACTCTTCCATGAAGCCCAGCTCAGTGCATTGGTCCTATGGTTTAATTTGACCCTCAGGCTTCAAAGGAAAGAGGGTGATTACATATGAACGCATCACTTTTCAGTTTTATAGTTTTTAGAATTATTTAAAACAAGTTTTCCCTCATTTAACTTTGTTAATTTGGAGTATTTTGTGTAAAATTATTGTTGATAATAATCCAACTGAAAATCCATTTAAATTCCAGGTTGTAGAGCATCAAAATAGAAAGAACACTTTTGCAACCCACTCAAAATAAGATGCAAAAACAAATCTGTTGATGATCAGAATCGTGTAGTCAGCAATTAATTTTTTTTTTAGTGTTGGCTGTTGAATGAATGTTCCCAGTTTTGTTTTGGTTTTTTTAAGTTTCCACTTCTGTGTGGTGCAACTACACTTTTTAAGAAAGAAGAAGTTGCATTTTCTGCTTGGGGTTTTTAAAGTTTGGTAACTTTGAGCCAAACATAAAATTATATTTCTGAATAAATTTGTATTGCTTTTGAGTTTAAAAACTAAAATGAAGCAATCACTGCCACAAAACGAAAAAATGAAAACGATACTACCAAAGTGAGACTCACAGACCAGCAGGAACTCTGCACCTGCAGGCTTTAGCTCAACTAAACACAGTCATTAAGATCCATCCATAATCTGCCACTTGTTCTGGAGTTTGGGGGCAGCAGCTTGAGCAGGGAAGCCCAGACATCTTTCTCATCCATCCCCGGAGCCCTGCGGCCATGGATCTTTTTAACTACCTTGGTGACCTCGGCCATGGTTATGGACGGACCCACCCTTAAGTGGCCAGACTTAGCTTCCTCTATGGAAGCATTGGGTGAATTTGAGAAGGTCCTCAAAATATTCCTTCCACCGCCCGATGACATCACTGGTTGAGGTCACTGGTTGAGCAAACTGCTGCTTCCCCCGCCTCAGCCGCCTGATGATTTACCAGAATCTTCTCAGAGCCAATGGAGAGTCTCTATCCAAGGCCTCAACAAACTTCTCCCACACCCGAGCCTTGCCTCAGGAACAGCCACGGCTGCAGCCTGCTTGGCCCGCCAGTACCCCTGACCACCAGGCGGTGGTCAGTTGACAGCTCTGCTCCTCTCTTCACCCAAGTGCCCAAAACATCAGATCAGATGACACAACTACAAAGTCTATCATTGATCTGCGGCATAGGTTGTCCTGGTGCCATGTGCACTTAAGGACACATGGTGTCTGTTATGGACAAACTGTGACTAGCACAAAGTCCAACAACAGAACACCACTCGGGTTTAGATCAGAGAGGCCGTTCCTCCCAATCACATCCCTGCAGGTCACACTGTCGTTGCCAATGTGGGCACTGATGTCTCCCAGCAGAATAATGGAGTCCCCAGCAGGAGTACCTTCCAGCACCCCTGCTTAAGGACTCCAAGAATGCTGGGTACTCTGAACTGCAGTCTGCTGCATCGGCACAAACAACAGTCAGAGAGCGTTCCCCCATCTGAAGGTGCAGGGAAGTTACCCTCTCATCTACCGGGGAAAATTCCAACGCACAGGTTCCAAGCAAAGAGGCTCTATAGGTAGCCCCACACCAGCCCGCGCCATTCACCAGGTCACCAGGTCCAGCATCTCTCAAGGAGATTGGTTTCAGAACCCAAGCTGTGCGTTGAGGTGAGACCGACTCTATCTAGTTGGTACCTCTCAACCTCACGCACAAGTTCAGGCTCCTTCCCCACCAGAGAGGTGACATTCCATGTCCCAAGAGCCAGAACACCAAGGCCCCCGCGTTTGGCTGCTGCCCATAGCCCTATGCACCTGGCCCATATGCCCCCCTGCAAGTGGTGGGCCCACAGGAAGGCAAACCCATGGAGCTCAACTGGGCGCAATCACAAAGTGCTCGCCAATGAGCTTCTCCCCCTGCAGGGCGGGGCCCTGTTAACCCACATCCGGTTGAGGGACATTGAGTTCCTTGCAGCCTTCTGTAAGTGTTTTTGAATCGCTATTTGTCTGGCCTGTCACCTAGGACCAATCTGCTTTGGGAGACCCTACTGGGGGCAATTGCCCCCGGACATCATAGCTCCCAGGATCATTCAGGCACACAAACTCCTCCACCCTCCCCTGGGTACTTTAGGACTTTAAAATTGTGACTTGAATTCTGCTGGGTTTTTTAAAACTTAATCATTGGTTGAGGAAATTTGAAAATCCAAAAATACTGTTTGTTTTTAACTAGAGTACCAGATCTTCACATTATCAAAGGTGTGAGCCTGATGTCTGGCTGTGCTCTGTGATTGCAGATAGCCAGTTTGGCAGCAGCAGAACAGGTGGAGCTGTATCAGCGTCTGAAGTTTGAGAGAGGTAGGTATTAGTGTTGCATTGATATCCTCTTGACTAATGACAGGCAGTGAGCTGGCTCAGCTTACACATACCCCGCCCCCACCAAGCGTTAGGAATGAAATATTATGCTTCACAGAAACGTAACTTTATTACCCTAATTTTAGCTGAAGATTACCAGCAGAACAGAAACAATAAAGGATAATTGTCAGTGTTCTGGTAAATGAGCTTTATAGTGCATGCAGTGGTGACTGTTTTGTTGGGTTGTAAAAATCTTAGTGGTGGCACACAGCCTCTCAGGCCTGCAGTAAAGATCTTAGAAGCCAGACTTAATAGTTTTCTGTTGACATTTATGCAATGTAAACCGAGGTATGTTGCTGTTATACTGGTCTTTTCCAGTCGAATAGCAACAATTCTGTGTGAAGCCAGTAACAGTTATTGTTTACTCTGGCTATGAATCATGAGAGGCGTAGAAGTAAAAGTAAGTCCAAAGTTCAGGCTGCTTTGTGACTGTTTGCTTTCTTTTTGATTCACAATAAAGGTATGAGATGGTAAAAGTCTGTCAGATAGTATTTTTATATAAAAAAATATTTGAATCATTTACATTATGATTCTTATTCTTAAGCTGCCTAATGAACCATTCTTTGCTTTCAAAGATAATCAATTAAAAATCAGAAGAAGGAATTTAAGACATTTTTAGCCACTCTATAAAGGCTATGATTTGTATTTTTTCCATTTACCCTTGCAGTTCAGCAGCAAACTAATTTTATAATTGAGTAGAAGTCCTTCTAGTCCAACTCTTTTTGTAATGTCCCTCCTTTGACCAAAGTCTGAGAATGTGAGCAACATGCTCATGTGTTAGCATGTAGCTCTTAGCACCGTTATGCTAAACAGGAGCTCACAGCTTGCAGCTGGAGTTTGAATCAATGTTGGGTTTTCCATTTGCTTTTTTTTCCTGTGCTGAACTATTATATCTAAACCCATTAACACCAAAATTGTTTTATGTAGGGTGATGAAATTTGCATGGCTTACAGGGTTTTAAAAGCCCAAAGCTACTAAGGTGCTCCAGGTTTAGGTCTCAAAGCGTCACAAAAACAATGACTAATATATGAAGCTCAGTTAAACTTAAAATTGTTAGATAAAAATATGCGTTGGGGGCAATGTTACAAAGGCCCCCACATGCAGTAGTCTAAAAAAGGTTTATTGTGTAATTTTTCTTTCTTTTTCTTTTTTTAAACAGCACACTCAGTAAGACTGTACAGTTTAAAAATTACACTTTCAATTATGTCTGTCAAGATAAGGAACATCATCTCAATGTGTGGGACAAGGGCCAGAAAGAATGTGCAGTTTGGCACAAAAAGGGACATCACATGACCAAAGACTGCATAAATTTTCTGTTCTTTGTACTCTGCAGGAGTGAAGCTTGACCCCAGCAAAGCTTGGTGCCCGGTGCTTGAATGCCAGGCGGTATGCAGCGTCCAGCCGAGCACTGAGGGCCAACCTGGCGCCGTGGCGTGCCCGACCTGTCACGCCGTGTTCTGCTCTGGCTGCAGAGGCCTCTGGCAGGACGGCCACGCCTGCCCCGAGCAGCAGCCCATGATATCACCCTCACTGTCTAATGGAAGCAGGTCAGTCAGTTAGGCAGTTTGGTCCAAGAGGGAGCCTTTAAACAAACACAGCTGTACAGAAACCTTTTTTGAAACTTATAACTGCAATGATCAGTTTTGAATGGTATTTAATTAAAGAAAAAAAATCACTTGTACAGTTCTAATTGGCTTTATGTAGAGAATCCTCATGATATTACTGCTTCCACTTCATATAAAAAGACTGACTGTTGCTGGAGCAGGGTATTTACAGCACACTGAATGGATTATTTAAGTGATTTGTAGTTCATTGCCCCCAGTAGTGCCCTTGTGCTGAATAAATACATTAGTTCACTTGTTTGGTAATCCACAGCAGAGGCCTTGGTGCTCTTGTACAGCTACGTTAGTCAGTACGTTGTAGCTCTGCCAGACTGACTGATGTCATCTGGGAGCCTCTGAATTTGATTGGAATTCCACTGTCTTTGTGCCAAAGGGAGGAGGAGGAGGCTGGGGGTTGCAGAGCGAGTGAATTCAGCGTACAGCACGAGTTTGTGTGCTGCAGTCAGAAAACACTGCAGTGAGGAGAGATGAGGGGGAAAAAAAAACAAGAAACTTTTCTGAAGAAATTTTGAAAGGTACCAATGTATCTACTGCTCAAAATTCCAGGGTACAATCAACTCTCTTCTATAAAACTTAATAATATTTTGAGAATTCCTTTTGCCATCATTTTGATGAACAAACTGTATAAGAAGTGTAAAGATTGTGGTAATAAGAGGAGTTTATTTAAAACATTTTTGGAAAGATTAAACAGTTTGAACTGTTTGAACACACAAAACTGAACATTGCTTGGTAAAATTGTCAAAATTCCTGAAACTTAAACTGCGTAAAAATAGTAAAACATGTCAAAATGCCAGTTTGGTCACATAAAGTCCTATGTTTTGCGACCCATTCAGACTTTGAATGATGTTTTTACTAAATATGTCTGAGATGTAGAGCTTTAAAGAGGGCTGGGTTTCCTTACTCATTCCTCCAAATCCCATTATTGTCTATGTAGTTTTCTTTTTACAAATTTCATCTGTTCCACAAGATGTACTGCTACCAAAAGTCATAGCAGTCTGTTCCTGATTAGGACAGATGTTTTTATGTATTTTATGCATGGGGATTTCCAAAAGCCATGGGCGTAGCAGCAAATCAGAAATCCTGATGGAAATTTGTGGTGTAGTATTTAAAAAAAATCTGTCCCCCTCGGCTCTGTGTTGCATTTTAGGATCTTTTGCTTAGTTTTTTTATTTTGATTTTATTTCCTTGTTTTAGTTCTTGCGGATCTTTTAAATTGTGGTTCAAATTTAGGGATTTGCTCACTTTGAACCTCTCAGCGATCAAAAACAATAGAAGATACTGTTCTGCAATGTATTTGGGAAGTCCTGTTTTCCAAAATAATTAACCCATTTCAGAGTGAGTCTTGACCCCTCACTCTGCTGCTAAATAAAGATCTCACACATTGTCTCGGGACTACATGCTCCCATTAACTCCACTCCCGCCTGTGTCTTTCTTCTGCTCCAACAGTGACTCGGACGTGTCCATTAAGCAGTGTCCCATGTGTGGCATCTACATCGAGAGGAACCAGGGCTGTGCTCAGATGCTGTGTAAGAGCTGCAAACACACCTTCTGCTGGTACTGTCTGGAGAACCTGGATGTGAGTGTTGCCCTGCAGCCGAACTCGCTCATATGACACATGGATTTAGACACGAGATGTGCTGACCAACCATCTAACTTGTGGTTGTTTTAAATGCAGGGTGACATCTTCCTGAGACATTATGATAAGGGGCCGTGCAAAAACAAGCTGGGACACTCCAGGGCCTCTGTTATGTGGAACAGAACACAGGTGAGGCCGTTTACCAGCCAGCAGGGCAAACACAGAGTATTCATTTCAGGCTTGCGGTGGGGTCGTGATGATCTGAGCGGATTAGCACCGAAAACATTTATGGCGGTATCTCACTGAGCTGGGACTAATTTGCGAGAAAATATGCAAATTTTCCAAAGAAGTCTCACTGAATTTTGAGTGTTTGCCGCTAAGTGTCCTGCGAGTTGCGAGGCTGCATTTTGCGTAGCCTGTATTTGAAAATCACAACTATTTTGAGAGAAAACTTACAAATATTTGGAACACGTTCAAAACTCAAGCAACCTCTGCGACACATGCCAAGAAACTGAGAACCCTGCGAAAATCACGAGACTCCGTCATGAATGCCACTCAACAACTAGTGAGATTAACACCTTTACCTTCCCTCCTTTCATCAGATGCTACATTAATGGCTAAATGTCCAGTTGAAGACCTGTTATGTCTGAGCTAACTTGCTGTCTGGTGTTTGTTTTCCACCAGTGTGTCGAAGAAATCTGGAATTGGACTTTAAACTGAGATAATGCCAGCACTAATCTCAAATCTTCATGCACTGAACAAGATGATTACAGTTAGGCACCCCGCCTCCTTTCTTTCTGCTTTCCCTGCTTCAGTGGCATTATTAACTCATGATTAGTATCGAGTTCTCTGTGCTTCTCTTGTTTGCTGTAAATGTTGCTAAGTGTCTGCAGAGTCGAAATACAACAGCACAGTTGTTCCTATCAAAACACCTAATCTCCGTGGTTACACTCTGGTTTAGCAGGTCCTCTAAAGTTTATACTCTGCCTGAAGTTTTTTGTTTTTTTTTCCTACCTCCATTTGTAGTTTCCTCTGGGCACTGTTGTTTTGCCAGCACTTATGATGTTAGTGTATTAAACATGGTCTAATTTTAGATGTAACACAATGAACACCGGCCCTTGATATACACATCAGATGATGTGGATAAACAGACACGACCTGTTTGTTCTTGTATAGAATAAAAAGCTTTGGGACCTTTAGATGGAGCTGTAGAGCCTAAAACAACCTCCAAGGTTTATACATATCAGAACATTAACATTTTTCTGGTTCTTATCGGGCTTTAATTTTAAGTAAACACAACCCAATATATGTGTTTATATATTTTGTGTTAACATTTATTTAACAAGGACTAAATCTTTTATGTGTTCATGGCTCACTCATAGCTCAACAGCACCTTTCAGATGAAGGTGTAGAATTTCACACATTAGTTTTTCTTCTTTTTCAGATAACTCAGCTTTAGTTTTGTTAAGAGAATAGATTGTTTAACTGGGTAAGGTCTCACTGGGGTCTTGACTCAAAATTGTGAGGAAAACAGGTGATTTGTCAGTTGCAGTTTCACTGAATTGAGTATTTGTACCCTGCGAGATGTGTGGTGGTGTTTTGAGCAGCCAATCTTTGAAAAATCACAGCCTGTTTTTTGTGTGCAAGGGCTTGCAGGACTGTATTCCACGCCTTGGACATTATTTTGTTGCCCACCTCAGACAACATGGAACCCGCCTCAGCCCGCTTTGTACCCACCTCTACTCTGAGGCCTTCACAGAACAGCTGGGTTTATACTGAGAATAAATGACACACAGGTGGACTCTAGTTACTATTTCTGAGGGCAACTGGTTGCACAAAATTTTAGTTACGGTTGTCAGAGTAAAGGGGGCTGATTAAAAATGCATGGCACACTTTTCAGATTTTAATTTGCAGAAAATCTTGAAATTTTCCACTTCACCATTATGCACTACTTTATGTTGTATCGCATAAAATCCCAGTAAAATACTTTTAGTAGTTTGTGTAGAAAGTGTGGCAAAATGTGAAAAGGTGAAAGTGGTGGGAATACTTTTTCAAGGTACTATATATCAATGTGGATACAGATGATGAGTTATCCAGGTCATGTTAATCCTAAATGCTTGAATAGCTGGCATATTTTGTTCGACATTTGACACATTGGAAGACATCTCGCCGAAAAGGCGTCCTTGGTTTTGATGACTGATGGGAAGTTTTGGCCTGTGGCAGAAAAACACTCAAATAATACAGAAGTTAAAAAGCTCATACACGCCTACTTACCTCTCAAGGAAAAGGGACATTCCTTAAGGAACAATCATTTTACACAGAATGAGAGGTGAAACATTCACAAAAACTAACAAGTGAAATCCAATTGCCTTCTACTCAAACAAAGCAGTTTTATCAGCACAAAACAACTGGTTTGAACTTTCTACCTGCACGTACCAACTGATGGGAACACCGACACATTTATGATAAGAAGTACTGATTCCACAGTGTCAATTTGTCAAATTTGCTGTGCAAATCTTTTGAACGTGTCCAAAATTCAAGCTACAATATTGAGAGCCTCTGTGACTCATGCAAAGCTATTGAGAACCCCTGTAAACGTTTCGAGCCATTTTGGAGACTCCCTCACAAATGTCGTTCACTAACTAGTCACCAACGGTTGCAGCTCAGTCAGATACTTACTTATATTGTGCTGCCTCATTCTTTTTAGAGAGAGAAGGCTTTCTCCTGGCAACCCTTCCAAACAAGTCAGACTTGTTCAAACTTGTTTCTGTTTGAACTGTCTCAAACTTAGACTCTACAGGCCTCAGGCAGAAGTTAAATGTTTGAGATGGAGCACTTAGTGTAGGCTTTAAGAAATGCTTGCAGCATTTCTTCGTAATTTCTCAGGACAAACGGTACATTATCAGAAGGAGTAGAAAAAGTATTTACACTATGTTCTTCTTAGATTTTCAGTACCTGCCTTTTTTTTTTTTCACAAGTTGTCACTGGTTTCATTCCAAAGCTGCAGGCCTGTTCATACTTTCTGAGCAACGACGTAGCAGAAAGTTTTGATTAAATAGAGATCCTCTAAAAACCTTTCTGTGTTTTGACCCAGGTGGTGGGCATCCTGGTGGGGGTCAGCATCATTGTGCTGGTGACATCTCCACTTCTCCTGCTGGCTTCGCCCTGCATCCTGTGCTGCATGTGCAAGCCCTGCAGCAGCAAGAAGAAGAAGAAGCAGCAGCAGCAAAAGAAGAAGGATGTCAGCCAACCTGACCATTCCACATCGTAGCGGCTCCTGCTCCCATCTTCCTGATCAGGATAAATCCATTTGCCAGACGATGGCCAAGAAAAGCGAAAGTGCCGAAAGAACTTATGAAACAAATAAGCTTTGTTTATCAACAGACTGGGAACCCCGAAGTGGGTCGCTTGGATAAACAAGTACAGACTTAGTCATCTTATACCTCAGTAGGAGAGAGATCCAAAAATCCCTTTTTTAAAGAGGTAAATATGTGGAGAACAAATGGACGTAATTCGCCCGGCAGCATTTATCTTCACATGTATAACAGAGTAGTGGATTTTCCTGCACGGGACTGTTTTTCTTTACATGCACACTCACATTCAGGTCAGCGCCACCCTTGCGTGCCAAACGTCATGATGCCAAACCAGAAGAGTTAGTGCTCAAGTGCCTCTCTGTACAGTGCCAGGTGCTTGGCTCATTTTCCTTTACCTTTCATTCTGTCTTTATCTTATGCAACTACAACAAGAAAATACACACACAGGCCTAGAAAGCCTTAAATAATGCAAAACACTCTTTGCTAACAGGAGAGGTCAAACGGCATTGTGTTTGCACTTTATAATCTGTATTTATATGAACCATGATAGGGCTTCAGTGGTGCACAGAGAACTCTTCTTCTGCAAACGTTTGTTGTTTCCACCTGGATTCAGACCAAAGGCTCGACTGGAAAATCTGTACTTTTCTAAAGTGTGTTCATATCTATTTATTGATTATGTCTACGATATCATTTCTACATTTCTCTTTGGGTTTCTGCCTTTTTTAAAACACACCATTGTAAATAAAAATAAACAATGTGTACAACCTGCATCGGATGGTGCTCTGGCTTTTTTCTCAACCCCTCATTTCTGTTTTTACAAAGCAGAGATGAGAGAAAAGGGAACATACTGTGGGTAGCAAAGGTATTCACCCCCTCCCTTGGCGTTCTCGGTTTTGTAGCTTTACAACATGGAATTTAAGAGTCACCATCTTCTGCAGCAAGTCTCTTCAGGTACGTCTCCGTGATCTTCATCCATCTGATCTCTGGAATTTTTGCTCATTCTTCATGACAAAACTACTCCTTCAGGTTGGATGGATGCTGCTTGCAGTCTTTACATCAAACCAGGGATTCTCAGTTCTATTGAGGTCTGGATTTCTCCTTAAATCACTGCAGTGTTTTTTGGGTCATTGTATTCACTGTGGAAGTTATGTTCTCAATCTGATGAGACGTGTTATGTTTGAGCCAGACATGGCGTTGTCCTTGATGCCCTAAATGTTCAATATTTGTGTCATCTGACCACAGCACTGCTTTTTACATGTTTGGAGAGTCTCTGTTATACCTTTTGGCAAAGTATTTACACTATGCAGTCTGTCATTTTTTTTTCTTTAAGTAATGCTTTTTTTCCTGGCCAGTCTTTCATGAAGCCCAGCTTTCTGTAGCTTATAGTTGTCCTATTGACAGATACAGCCATCTTTGCAGATAAGCTGATCATCTTTAAGTTTCTAATAATGGATTTAATGATGCTTTTCAGCATTTCGGAAATATATACACACACACATTTTCTTTACCCACTTCTCCTTACCGGGTCACAGGGAACTGGTCCTTGCCTCCCGGCATCATTGTTGGAGAGGCAAGTCCATCACAAAGCCACACCTAGGGACAGTTTTAAGAGTTACCAATTAACCTAACATGCATGTTTTTGGTCTGTGGGAGGAAACCAGAGTACCAGGAGTAATCGTGAGTACAGGGAGAACATGTAAACTCCACCCAGACAGGCCCAGGGCGAGAAGCGATCCTGCAACAGAGGATCTGGGAGGCGACAGCTCAAACCACTACGCCACCTCTGGCCTGTTTGGAGAGTTCCTTGGTCTTCATGATGTCTCTTGTTTGGTGCTATCAGGACAGGTGTGTATATATTGTAATAGTGGATGTTCTTTAACATTTGGCTTCTGAAAGTAATGGTTGGGGTGTGAATACATACAGTATGCATGCACTACTTTACAGGGTTTTTTATTTAAGAATTACGTAAAACAAGAGCTGTCACCTCCCAGCAAGAAGGTTGCAGGATCTCATCCCGGCCTGGGGCCTTTCTGGGTGGAGTTTGCATGTT
>JAOXNZ010000054.1:25421543-25432871 GCA_028566095.1 Kryptolebias brasiliensis | reverse complement strand
CCCGGCAGAGCAGGGGAGAAGGATGCACACTCACACACTCACAAAACACACCCATATTTGGAGCTAAAAGTTGAGAGATTATGAAGGAAGTAGCATTTGTCAGACATGGGTAAAAACTTTATCATCCTTTTGTCTTTGGAAGTAGGTGATACCAAGAAGATAAAAAAGACAAGCAGCAGCTAAGTGGGTGCGGGTTCATAACATCCTGATATTTCAGAAAACTCAGGTATGTTCAGGAACTGCATCTGTATGACTCTTTCATGTCTACTTTAGACTGAGTGAGGACAATGTGACAGCTGTTGAAGTGTTGAGACATCTAAACATATTTCCTTTTATAAAGGAAAATAAAAACTTCATACTGCTAACCCTTGAAGTGATCAGCACAGTTGGTGTACATACACACAAAATGTAATATGTTTGTGAAATACCTTCTTACTGGTCACGCTAAGTTGCTGTCACGAAGAATTTGACTAACTTCAGCATGAGCATGGAGGGTGGAGAAGACTAATTTGTGGCATTCTGCTCAGCTCCGATCTAGACGGTTGTCATGCACAACATGAGCAGGTTCAGTAATAGAGTGAAGTACAGGTCAGCCAATGAATGCTGTTGACAAACTTAAACAAGTGACAAGAACCCCCCTGTCTTTCAAAGAGCTACAGGAAGACAGGAAAGTAGTCGCCAGTCTGTGAGCTAAGTTCTGGAAAACCATCTTAACGTTAAGCTTTGCACTCTTATTTTTTATTGCCAGTTATATTTATTTAGCTAGATATCAGCCTTTCTTTTTTTAGAGAAAAAAAAGTGGATAAACTTAGACTTCTTTTAGTGAAGCCTTCAGTTCGCTGTAGCTTAATTAAGAATATGTTCCATCCAGCTTCATGTCTCAGAGCTAAATTTTTAAAGACCTTTGTGTTTACAAGGTTCAACATTACCAACTGTTTTATACAGAGGAATCTCTTCTCTCTGTGGCTGTGTGTGAAGCAGCAGCTACACACGCTGCATGTGTTTTATAAGTCAGCACTTAGAGACTAACCTGAGCGGCTGCGTATGTGTACTTATGTGCACATGTATTTAAAAGTTAGTACACTGGTAGAGCCTTTCAAGAGCTCATTCAGCCGAGAGGGCGAAAAATTCTAAACACCAGAAAACGTCTCTTCTGTGAGTTGAAGGAGCTGCTGCAGTTTGTGAGAGGTGATGTGCCTCACACACACTAGGAGCATTTATTTGTACACGTTTGCTGTACTCTCACAGATTAGCGATGATGGAGAAACTTTATGTAAAAAAAACAAAACAAACATGATTGCTTCAGCTCCAGTCAAATGTAAAGAGTGGAAGTCATAAATGCACCACATGGTTTGAATAAGACGATAGGAATATGAGTTAATTACTGACACATTTAGAAAAATAAATGCACTTAGGTTTGTACGCTGAGCTTGACTTATTAAACAAATCTTTGTGGGTCCTAATCAACATCATCTCCTTTATGATGCCTTGCTTGTGTAGGCTTTGCAAATGTGAACAAAAAGATGCATAAAAATATTGTACTATGAGAATTTTTGGAAAGTAAATTGTAACTTTATTTCCCCATATTTTGATTGCAGCTTGATGGCACAACAAAAACCTCATCCTTCATGAAAATATTTCATCCAGCCATTTCCAGAGGAGGCTCAGTGTAATATCTGCAGCCAGTCTGTAATTTGAGAGCTGAAAGAGGGAGAAAGAAAAACCTCACGGAGTCACATGAAGCTTTCCCAGCTCCAGATCTTTATTGAGACACAAAGATCTCTAGTGCAGAGCCCACCTCTTCCTTCCTCTGTGAAAGCACCTTCACACAATGTGGTTAGTTCCCCCCTGAGATGATGAAAAGATCTAGTGATAAGGCACAATAATGTTACAGAAGTGTAAGTTATTTTATGTTAGACGTGTAAACAGTTCAACATTAAAATAGAATACAAAGGATTAGCTCATGATTAAATTTTAAAGCAACAGAAAACATGAGTCATGTCTTGCTAGGGTTGGCAAACATCAAAGTATACAGGCAGCTATCGAGCTGTTCTGAAGGTCAGAGCTGCGTTTAGCTCAGTCTGTGGCCCGTTTTTTCTTTCAAACACTAAACACAGAACACTTAAAGCCACATCCTGCAGGTCGCCTCCCATCTGGGTCAAGCAACAGAGACACCAGCCGCATCGGAATAAACAAGACTGTTACGGATGTCCTGTCAGTGTGAAAGATTTATGATTATGTCCTCTACACACCTTGGCCTGCTTGCAGCACAAAGCAAAGACAGGTGAGGAATAAAAAGTAGCAACATGTATGAGCCCTGCATTCTAATACCAGCTTTGAATCTGCCATATCCATGGGTTATTATCCCCAAGAGTGACAAGCACTGCAACTCACTTCCTATTACAAGGTGGGAAATGTTGTAGCTAAGCAACCTTTAAGCAAAAACAACAAAAGCTAAAAAGCTAAAACAAGCATTATTTTCAAACTTAATAGAGAATAAAAGGTCTAGCAGTCCTTGAAAGAATGAATATCACGCTGCCCTTCATGCCAGAGTTTCAAACTATGATCATGTTATGATGAGAGAGGTTGAAGTTATAGCCATTTTGGTCAAACTGTAAATGACATTATGTTCGATCTCATGAAATTTTGCAAGATCTCACAAGATGTGTTAGTGCTTGGAATATGTGATGAGGATGACTCTCAGCTACTACCACACCAAATTTAGCTCAATATCTGTCAAATATGCTAAGTTACAGACAATTTTGTGTTGGCTAAGGTTAATAAGAAGTGGCAGCTATCTTGAACTGGGTTGACTCCAAATGTTAATAAGTTGTAGAGGTACATCCACTGCTAGGTTTCACTAAAATCTTTCCAGTACTTCACGAGATATTTTGCTAACAAACAAACAATTTGGCTTTAACAGTTAATGTCCAAGTTTTGAGCAATGATGTCACGTAATGTGCAGTGCTCGGAGTATGTGTTGGGAATAACTCTCAGCTACTACTACACCAGGTTTTAGTTTCACATCTGTAAGCTGGTTGATCTATAGCCTTTTTTGTGTTGTAGATGTACATCCAATTATTACTTTCTGACAATTTCACTAAAATCCATCCAGTGATACATGAAATATTTTGCTAACAGACAGCCAGAGTTGACTAATAAAGCTTTAAAAACAGATCTTGCGCGATCAGTTAGTGCTTGGAATAAATGCTGGAGATGACACTCAGCTACTAATACACCAAGCTTCAGCTCAAAAGCTGTAAAACTGACTGACTTATAGCCATTTTTGTCTTGGCTAAGGCCGCTTAGCTGTGGTGGCCATCTTGAATGGGGCTGACACTAAAAGTTAACAAGTACAGACAGTTTTTACTTACTGACTGTATCATCAAAATTCATACACTGATTCATGAGATATTTTGTTAATGCAACGGACAAATGAACACACAGGTGTGCACGCACACATGCACACACCCACCCATTATCGGCCTTTCACTTTCGGCAGCTGGCGATAATGGTGATAAGAGGGGGATTTCAATGCTATTACTTATGAGGCATTTCTGATACCATAACTACAAAATTATATGACTGTTTGTCTAATTCAAACATAATTAAGAACCCGAGAAAGAAACGTTTTGGTGCCATTGGAGTTACTTCTCTACATTTTACAGACGCATCTTGGAAGTACATATTCACTCGTGTCTCTCTGCTGTGTGAAAAGCTCTAAATGTAAATATGAGTCCTACTTACTTGGCACCAATGCATCCAGACCTACTGACCCAACTCAGAAAAACACAATGAAACTGAGGCTGATGGTTTTTGTGAAACACTGCACTTATTTTACATGCAGGTCAGAAACACTTCAACAAATCTGCAGGTAAAACCTGTTCTGAGGATACATACATTAGCTTTGGTAAGAACACAAAACCGTTTTAGCTGATCCCCTGTTGTGTGTGTGTGTGCCACAGCATACATTCACCCTGCAGAGTGAATAAATAATAAATCATCTTGCTGTCTAGCTGAGACAGAACCAGGTAGGGGGAGTAGAACCTGACAAAGAGCTCATGTTTGATTGGTCTCAAATATTAAAGGGACTGGAGAAGAGGTGCTTCAGGTATTATGGCTTGCAAGAATCATAGCAGAATCGTATTATGGGCTCACTTTCAGTTCATTCCGTTTTATATATTCTAACCACAAAACCAGAAGGAGTTCCATCATTTTAAAGCCTGTTATTAAATCCAACGCAAACCCTTCTTCATTTGTAGTCCAAAGCACTCTGCTGTGGAGCAGTGGGAGGTGTGGCAGAGCTACTGACCTCTCCTGGGGGACAGCAAACCAGTACTCGTTTTTCTTGCCCAGCTGGGCATACTGCTGCATGGAGGCGCTGGCATTGGAAACAAAAGTCTTCTTCATAGGCTTCCCCACTCGCAGACACAGGAACTTGTGAGAGCGATGCTTCCTCTTTTCAGCAGACCCTGTAACTGAAACAAACACATTCAACATGTTCACAGAAGAAAAAAAAAAGGCAATTCCCCCAAACTATTACGACAGTTGCTTTGAAGTTTGATATATTTGTTATCTATATGGTAATTAAGAAAGCCTGATTTCGCAGAATAACTAACATGACCCTGGATTTTTCATAGATCAAATTCATAACATATACACTTTTAGTGAGCTAAGAAAATGGAAAAAAGGAATGCAATCTTTTTTTACTGAACTATTTTAAACCAAAAAAAAAAAAAAATTCATCTAAAAAAACTATCCATCTCCTTGACTGAATGAACTAATTTTTGTGACCTAGTTATCTTCCATTTAACAAATCAAACAGTATGTGGCACAAAAACACCGGATGACAAATTGAGTATTTTATTTTTAATTGAAAGTGGCTCTAATTTTCCTGTTTGTGCTAGAATATCAACAGCTTGCTATAAAGTCACAGCCCCAGGAAGCTGAAAAAGATCACCTGAAACTTTACATCAGCATGAACTCCATAACTGACAGCCCACAACCAGTAAACAATGACAAAACTGATCTGTCTGGGGGCCTAACAGGGACACAGCTGGTTAGCACTGCTGCTTTGCAGCAAGAAGGTCCTGGGTACAACTCCTGGCTGGGGTCTTTCTATGTGTAGTTTGAACACTTTCCACGTGCATGTGTGGGTCTTCTCTGGTTTCCTCCCACAGTCCAATACCATGCATGTTAAATTAAACTGGCTACTCTGAATTGACCTTTGGTGTGAGCATGAATGAATATTTGTCTCCAAGTGGCCCTGTTGATGGACTGACAACTTGATCAAGATGTTTCCCACCTCTTGCCCACAGATTGTTGGAAGATGGCGCCAGCTTTCTGCAACCCTGAGCAGGATCAAAAAATGGATGGGTGATCTGATTGGACAACACAACTAAGCAGCTTTAACTTTTAAAATGTATTCATTCAGTTTTTAAGCAGCTTTTTTTCCAACACTGCTGCTTATACTTGTGTGAGCTATGCTAATGTGCAGAGAATATTGGGGAGCTCTTCTGAGATGCCTGTGAGTTAGACTTGCTTCTGCAGCTCAGGTTTCTGTGCCAATAACTGTCAGGCAGAAAGCTGTCTCCCACTTTGCTGTTCTACTTCTTCTTGAAGAGAAAATTTTTTTGAGATTCACAATTTTGTGTTCAACTACACAAGCCAAAAATAGTAAAAGCTGTGGTGGTTTGTGTTATGTACTTTTATTTTGAAAAACCTTATGTTTGTTAATCAAAAGACGCTAATCAGACACATTTTAGAAGTTATCTAAAGTTTTTTATCAATGTAAGCTGACTTTGGTGTGCGCTACAATGTTCTGTTAAGTATGCTAAAGTGTGCAAAAAGAAAGAGTCTAAAAAAACATGCAGGGTTAGCTCAGGTATAATGTTAATTGATTGGAATAAAACTAAAGATCATTTGACATTTTATGTTGAGGAGTTTTTTTACAAGGTCTAACCCTTCTGATGTGGAAAACTTTAAATTTTGCAAAAAAATATGTCATCTAATAAATATATTCGATACATAAACTGTATAACTACTCTATATACTTATATTTGTGTTTTCAGATGATATTTTTGATTGATACAAAGTGCTGTTTTAATTTTTAGAAACTCTGTAAGCCTTTTAACTTAAACTGACTATAAAAACCATTCTATTCAGGATTGTATTCCTCAGTATTTCTATAAATGCTGATGAAAGCAACACCAGAGAAATATGTGAAATATAAAAGAAACCTTTCTGAATGTGGTCTCAGATGGCATTTTGATGTTGGGTTTAATCGTTCACTGAGTCTCCCTTCTGGGGGCCGTGTCTGTTTGTGTCATTGTGGTGTTTGATGGGCTTTAGCTTATCACCCAAAGGAATGGCCCGGCCCGCCACAGTTTGAGATCAAAGAACTGCACAAAACTGCATAAAGCCAAGCCAAGCTTTGCAAAACTGATAGGAACAGAAAGCATGCCATTTCCCTTCGTCTTTATATTCCAACAGCTAACACGAAATCACACTGGAAACAGAAAGGTTATCAGAAGGCAACATGAGAAAGGTTGATTGTGGAGAAACCAGAGAGCAGAGGAATTTACTTTGATTGCCTTCAGAGGAAAACAGATATAAGAGCAGCTAAAAGACAAAACAGGAACATAATTATCAGCTAAAATGTCCAATACCTGCACCACAAGGTATAAACAATAAACTTCTTAATCACTTGGTACTTGCGTTTACCCTCTGCAGAGTTCTGTGAGTCATCCTTTTGCGTCTCCTCTGCATTTCCTTTCTCCTCGTTGCCTTGTTGCATAGTGTCCATTTTGGAGACATCAGTCTCCTGGTTGGCATTCCCCTGTGGAGCAGCTGAGACAGAGGTGGTGGCTGAGCTTTGGGACCTTGGGCGAGACGTGCTGCTGCTGCTGTTGGGCTCCTGGGTCTGGCTAGTGCTGCTGGTGCTGGTGGTGTTAGTGGGTGTGCTTGGTGGCTTCTCTCCACTGGGCTGCTCTGACCCCATGGGGGACAACTGGGTATCATTTACTGTGGCAGTGTCTGGTGGATTGTCCTCTGTTTTTGCTGCAGCAGGCTCCTCCAGCTGGCTGACTGAGCTGTGGGCACTGCCCGGGGCCTGTGAGCTGGTGACCTCCACCTGGGTAAGGGTTTGCACGAACTCTGCTGAAGCATCAGAGGACTTGTCCTGCCGGAGGTCCTCGTTGGATGCTTGCTCCTCCTCCCGAATGGGGGACAGCTCTGTCTCTGTGAAGACGTCCTCTGAGACGGAGCCCTCGGTACTGCGTGGGGCCGTGCTACTGCCATCAGTAGCTCCCAGCTCCTTCTGCTGGGATGGATGCCTCTCAGCTGGCAGAGGCTCCAGGTCACTGATGAAAAAAAGGGGGAAAAAAGACAGTAAAAAAAAAAGACACAGCTGAAAGGCTTGACAATTCCCTGCATGTTCTACAATAATGTCTACTGATATAGATTGTAATGATTCATCTTTGTCTTTTTTATTTTCTATTTTTCACATTCTATTTTTTTAGTTTTCAACATTAAAATACATCAAAACATACAAATCGGGCCTCTTATTACTTATTTACATTACATATTCTAACCACAAATCTCTAAAAGACCTCCCTTTGATTTTGCAGATTAAAAGTGATTCTTTCTACTTGATACAATATATGCCATAGGTCAGGTCGAATAATTTTATTTATAGTTGGTGCTTTTCTTGGTCACAGCCTTTTTACTGGCAACTAACAACACTTTTAACAAGTAATTGTCTTGTTTTGTACATTTGAGGGTATCTATAGGATATAAAAATGGTTTACCACTACAGTTCCACAGAGCCTCCAGCAGGCAGTCTGACTAGAATAATTGCAGTTGCTTAAAAAATAAATTTTATTTTTCTAACTAAATTCTTTCAATGGAGGTGAGCTTGATACTGAATATTGTTGTTTAAGCTTGGTCTCTCATTCCCATTTAGGTTTTGGTTTTTACAATATAGTTTTCTTCAAAGTTTTGGAAAGCCACATACAGATATTGTTTTCTTATAAACATTGCCCTTATATGCTTTTTAACAAACTTCTAAGATTTCTTATACATTTAGATTATCATCTTTCATCTATCATTTTTGCACATTACATTTCTAACTTGTAAATACTTAAAATAGTCCTGATTTTGCAAATTGAATTTACCTTTTAAGTCCTGGAAGCTTCAGATTGTGCTTTGGTTGATGGTAGTACAATATGATGTAAAAAAAACATTCTTAGACCAATCTCTGAACATAGTGTCATAGTTCCCAGGCTTGAAGTCTGGATTATATTGCAAACCATTTCCAGATTTTAGCCTCATCGTTTAACTAATGTTTCTTAATTACTTCAGCCCAGGCCTTTAGGGAGCCAGTTATCAAAGGGTTTTGAAGGTTACAGAGATGAGCTCATAATGAGGGAACTCCGATCAAAGTATCGGTTGGTATTACTTTTCCCCATTGAAATTTCTATTTCTTTCCATCTCAAACTATAATTAGGGATTACACCAACCAACTAGAGGTTTAATCTGGGCTGCCTTATAGTAGTCCTTAAAACAGACCGAGGTCCTTTTTCTCCTTAGGTAACTGAATAAATTTATACCTTATCTTTTTTTCCATGGTCAAATAAACCTAGAGATCATTTTAACATACTTTGAAAATACGGGTTCTGGTGTCCCAATCAACACAGACAGAAACAAATACAAAGGTTTTGGCAAAATATTAAGTTTTACTAATCTATCCAAGAACTTATATTCAGATATGGAATCACAGTTTGTCTATTAATATCTATCACTTATCTTTTTTGAGAGGCCTAAATTGACCTCTTGGTTAGATTTGTAGGTAGACAGACTCCTAAATATCAGGTGTGGTTTGTAAAGGGGAACTGTAGCGATGATGAAACGATAAAACTGAAGAATAGAGTTGCGCAAACCTTTCTAAACAAACAAGACAAAAACATGACTTCTTGTGACACAATTAGAACGATGTTCAGGGGGGCGCACAATGCCTCCTGGGAGTGTAATTTATTATATAAACAAACAGCAGCTCAAAAAATGACAGCAGTGAAAAAATGTTGTCTTAAAAATAAATTCAGAAAAAAATAAGATAAATGGACGTCTAAGTTGGACCTTTAGTTGAAATGTCTTCCTTTGTTTTCAACTAATCATGGACAGTATAGCAGAATGCAACGATCATGTCTGGGATTAATATTCATCTATCTTAAAAAACATTTGCTTTTCTCATTTGACAAAGGAATTTGGACTTTCTCCTACACACACCCAATCTTTGTTTTTCATAGGCACTTTCACCAATACACATTAAAAGTGTGATGGACGTCACCCTTATCTAATTTTCAAAACATGACGAATGAACTCAGTTTAACAGTTCTGTGTGGTTAACCAGTTTTTTTATTAATTGCAAAGTTGCTGTGTGTTATCATAAATCTTCATCTTGGTGAAACAGAATATGGACTGCACCCCAAAAAGAAAAACTCTTTCAGCCAGATCATCCAATTCTGTGATACTGAGACAACTTTTTTACATTACTAATGACTTACTTTTTACAGCTTATTTGTGCAGATAAGGCAAGGGAAAATATTTTCAACTGCATGAAAATTCAACACATCAGATATTGATCAAACCAGCCTGGACTGAAGTAGAATTTCGTTTTACAGTTCATCCAAAGTCACATATTTTTGTACATCATATAGCAGCAACAGAAATCTTTTTTGTTTTTTGCACGCAAATATTGTTCTGTCTTGTTTGTGAAAAAAAGCTCACACACATACAGGAACACTCACACTTCACATTGTGCACACTTGTTGCAGAGCGTTGTGTTATAACAGAGAAACAAGCATACAGAAAGAGGTCAGCAGGGAGAGAAGAAGAAATAGAAGACAGATGATGGGCCACAGCTGAGAAAACAGCTGGACCTGGCACAGAAACCTGCCATTTGCCTGCAGAGTAACAGCTCTGCTGGCAACACTCCACCAGCTAAACAACTCTGCCCCAAAAGGAAACAGGAAAACAGATCCAACAGGGTTCATCTTGCTACATTGTATTTTACTGCTGCATTCAGGACTTTTGTCTTCAGAAAGACTAAAATAGCTCAAATATAAAATAAATAAATGAAAACATTAAAACCAGAAAACCTGTAGGAGGAAACACGACTGAATCCTCTGAGGTGTCTGCTTCATCCTGCATAATGAGGTGAGCAATTACAATGTAGGAGGGTGAAGGCACACTTCATTAACCTTGATGTAATTGGCATTTCTTTTTTATTTTGGCATGTAGGGGGATTAAACTGTGTTGAATAGTGATGCAGTTTGATCTTGGGTGCAGCAGAGAATGACACTGATTACAGTGAGGTAGCTGCATTTCTTTGAGGCTGATGTAAACATGTTAGATGTGAAGATAAGAATTAATGTTGGAGTAAATTAAATGTTGGCCTTTATAGATTCATATTCACTACATGGTTACATAAGTAGTCCTTAACCCTGAGAGAAGTGGTCTACTACTACAACAGAGATTATACGTACAATAAAGTTTTTTTTTTTTTCTCCTTACTCTGGGACTGCTTCTCTGATCTTGGGGTCAGTGATCTCCTTGCAAATGGCAGCAGACTGCACCTCCTCCAGAGGACACATGATGCCGTACTCCTCACATCCATGGGCCTGAACCAGGGGGTCCATGCGGTGAGGGTCAAACATGATGTTGTTGGGTGTCACCAACAACACCCCGCTCACTGCACCCTGAAAACAGGAAAAAAGAGTGATGGGTGATTACCTCTGATACCTTTAAAACATTTTATAAAGTAAAAAAAAAAAAAACTTAGCATGATAGCAAATCAACGCTGCCATACAGACAAGAGAAGACCAAATCTATTTTAGACAGCAAATGTTATAATTCAAGTAGGGGTTATTGACTGTCAGCTCTCTTGTGCTTCCATTTCCATATGCCAATCAGAGGCCACTACAATTCATGTTGCTTAGGTGTGCAACTTTGCAAAAACTATGTTGGACTTCATAGTTTTCTCTGCCCCACGGTCCAAATTAAATAAACCAAAAATCAGCTAAAGAAAAATAAATAATAAAAATCTTATAAAAATAATCACAGTTACATTACCAAAACAAACAAACAAAAAAATCATTAAATGTGGATTACTGAACATAAGATCTTTCTCCTCTAAGTCTCTGTTAGTGAATGATTTGATAACTGATCATCATAGTAATTTATTTTATCTTACAGAAACCTAGCTACAACAGGAGGATTTTGTTAGTATAAATGAATCCACTCCTGCTAATTATCTAAACTTTCATGTTC
>JAOXNZ010000054.1:25392784-25407398 GCA_028566095.1 Kryptolebias brasiliensis | reverse complement strand
CACCCCCCCCCCCCCCCACACACACACACACCACCTCTACCAACATGAACAGAGTTGACACATCGAGTGAGGTAATCTTCCCTCCATTCTGCCTTCCAAGCACACTTCCTCTGCCTGGAATAATTGCTGCCTGGCTGCTTGTCTGGAAGAGCGAGCAGCTCCATTCATTAGTTGCTCTAAATATCAGACACAGCATCACTTTTAAAGGCTTAATTTCTATGCAGTCACAGGCCCCCTCTCTGATCCTTCCCCGTCGAGAGAAACAGAGTATGCGCCTGTTCTTGCAAGCAATGACCTAAATAAATAAGTGGTAAATGAACAGGGGTCTATGTTTTTTTGGCGGCCGTGGAGAAATGAACCGACCGAGGCCACAGAGGGAAAACGCCTGTGGTTGGGACACGTCACAATTCAAGTGGACTGACTGTAGTGGTGCTGGCAGTGGAGACCTGCAACATCCATGTTCTTGCAAAAGCACAAAACAAGACCCATGTTTCCATGGAGACCAACAAACAGACATATTACTTAAGAGACTACTGGGCTTCCTGCAGTGCTCAATGATTGGATCGTTCAGATGCTGCAGACACAGTACCTGGGGGAGAGAGCGTACAGCGCTGCTCTTTAGAGCTGCGAGGATAGGATGTGTTCGGCTGACTGGTTCAGACCTGAAGTCACATCATACACAGACAATATGCAATCAATCTGACTGTAATGTCATGTTATATAGATAAGGGCAAATATAAAAGAAAAATAAACCCTATACAAAGATCAGGTGATTTGGGCAATGACATATGCTTTAGTTCTAGTGACTAATCACATTTGTGCCACATATAATCATCTTGGTATAAAGAAACAACAGTGAATGAAATAATGAATCTAATCAAGAAGAATGTCAATCAAAAGCCGAGAATCTGCAGCAGACTTTTCAATAATAGCCCAAATCTTTCATGATCTTTCCTGTGTAAACGGCTTAGACCTGTTATTGTGTGCATCATACTCACAATTATGCAGTTAATTATTAACAAAAGAAAAAAATGAAACAAACAGCGTTTTTAAATTTTATGGGAAATCTGCCTATGGTATTTCTGAAAGCTAGTCAGATATTGATGCTCAGTAATTTAGGAGCAATGGTATCAATGATACAAAAGAACAATAGTATGCTAAAAGTGGAAAAAAAAAAAAGCTATGGACTTGTTTTAATACAGTTGGCATTGCTTATGGAGTTCCACAAGAGTCGATTCTCAGTCCTGTTCTGTTTACATTGATTGAACTTTGATTTATGAAGACAAAAAACAGTCCTTCTTAGGGTAGTTTCTGACACTTTGAGCTGCTAAACTTTATAAATACATGTGTTACTTTTAAGACTGCCTTGTGTCACCTTGGAAACAAATCAGTCTAAATTGGTAAAACTGGTTTGTGTGCGGATTTGATTAGATTGCTGCTACAATGTTTTTTTTTTTTCAGAGGTAAACACTAAATAATAAATTAAAAATATGCTCATAGTGCCTTCAGTCATTATGGTCCTCTCTGTCACATGAACTCATTGCTACAACCTAGAAAACACACTATGTGGACAAGAAATTAAACCATTAGCTTGTTTAGAAGCAGGGACTGAGTATACTATTTGATGAAGAGGCATCCAATATTTACTGCAAAATGAAGAGTAACTTTCTTTGCAGCCACTTGTTGGGGCCTCAGAATCAGGGACAGACTCAACTACCTGAAAATACTTTCTGTGCTGGAATGTGCTCTGGAGCTTTTATAGCTGATTGTGCAAAGAACAGTGCACAAGTTGCTAAACTTAATGAACAATACTGCACACTAGCAACATACAAGAATCAAACAGCATTATATTTAATGAGAAACTCCTTTTAAAATTCAATGACCAATGACTGTTGTCTTTATTCCTCTTTTGGGATTTATAAAATATGACAATATTATGAAAGTAGAAGATTAGTACATTTTATAATTGGTCAAGCAGGTTTATTCTGCTGCATGTCTGCAGTGGTGGATTTATTTTGCATAAAAAAATGCATTAAATCCAGACTGGTTCCAAATTAATCAAAAGCATTTCATCCATAACAGCCAAACTGGCAAAGCTACCTGGACTGAAGATACGTAATCATTACATTTCTGTTTGTTCTTTGGATATAATCAGTGGTTAAAATGACAATCAGCCTGTTTATTAGGCTGATTGATTAACAGGATTAAATCAAAACAGATGTTAACAAGATGCCTTTTCTCATGAAAATGATAACCACCAAAATCTGAAGGAAACAGGAAAAGAATTAGCTGGGATAAAAATATAAATATCATATTTGCTATTTATTTCTCAAAAATATTACAGGATTGTTGTTTATACCTGACAGCATTTCAAAACTCAATCAAAACTCGTTGCTGTTTTTACTTTAGAAACCACAATATAATCATCTCCTAGACAAGTACTAAAAGTGCTTCACAGAATAAGTCAATGTGTATCAAATACAATCTTACATCCTTGCTTTAGTGCAAAACATCAAAACTTTCTGGACAGAAATAAAAAAAAGGTTAAAAAGATTCTCATAACCTATAACAGTGAACAGATACGTTTGTAACTGCTGGGGAGTAACACACATCCTGACACTCGTCTATGAAGCCCACATAGAGACGTCATCAAGACTGTCTATTCCGCTATGATGATTCCGCCATCAACTTCCTATGTGTTGCGTACAGCTATGTTTATTTACCATGGCCTCAGTATGCATAGCTGGTTGTGTAGACATTATTTTCAGAAACAGGCTAGAGCGAGACCATCACACCACATTAGAAACAGAGTTCTTAGGTTTGACCCATACTGTGAGTCACCGTGTAGAGTCTGATTCAGGCAGCGGGGCTACTTGTATTAAAAAGGTAATCTTTCAGTGGACGGGGAACTGAGTGACAAGTCACTCAAGTGCCTCACACTAGAGCACTAAGAGAGTGATAGATGAGAGGGCAGGTGGCCAGGGACCCCAGACCACCCACAAAGGTTGTTATTGCTTATACTACCTCTACATAGTCAAGTTTTATTGTCTTCTCAGAGCTCCACCAGGGCCCCAGTGGAGCCAATCCAAGGACCTCAATAAACCAATTGGTATTAGAGTAACCATTCTGAGTCCTCCACCCTGCAATGGAATGTCCCCCAGACAATTTGTACAGCCTATTGATGAACGAGATAACTATTTTAGTTATGTACAACATCATGATAAACTAACAAAGGAAGCTTGCCATACAGCACAAGTGATCGTGTGATTCTCTGCATAGGCTCTGTATTTGACCATAATGTACACACACAATCCTTAATGTCTAAAAACTACATGGCAGGTTTCTCCTTTGGACTGCTTGTGTTCTCTGAAGTTGACAATGTGGCACATTATCCTCGTTGTTCATCTTTAGACAATGAGCAGAACCCTAAGATTGTGAGGAACAACTCATTATGTATGCATTTGTCACAGGTGCAGATGTGAGTGGTAGTGAGTAAAGGGTGAAGAAAGAGATTCAGCTGCATGTACAATAATCAGCAGCTCAAGGGTCTAAGAGATGATCTTAAGGGGCAAATTGAACCTGTGGATGGCTCATTATCAATGTCTGCCTCAGTGACAAGAAACTCTTGAAGATAACAGAGCGAAATTTTTACAGAAATGTTTTTCATGACTGATGATAGCAAACCCGTTTTGTCTGTGGTTAATGAAAAAAACAAATCTGAATATTTTGCTTATCTCGATTCTTTCCATAACATGAGACTTCTCTGAGTGTGTGCGATTGTGCATCAACATACCGTCACCTTTTCTAAATCAGCTTCGGAGGAAGTGGGAGACAAGGGGCTGATGGGACTGAGGGAGGGGGAGCTTCCAACACTGGAGACGTAGTCAGGATCAGGAACGTACAGAACCTGCAAACACAATCCATGTCCGTATTTACACAGGTGCTGCCCCTTGTGCAAACGTGCACCACACCACACACACATGCACACAAGTAGAGAGAAAGTTTCTCGCACACAACACAGAAACATATTCGACAAGGTAAATAACATGAAATCATGTGAGAGGTCTCATGTTATTAACAGGTAAAAAACAGGAAGGGAAAGTGACAACATGACAGTGGGAAAAATGGCAATGACTGGGTGTCAAGACTTGTGGATTTTGAAGTTAGGACTTTAGTTCATACTAGCATTTGTTGTTTTTATTCACAGGGCTGCAGCTGATTACTATATACATTATTGATGAAGCTGTGTATTATTTCTCCAATAAATCGATTTACTGTTTGCTTTCTGAAATGTCACAAAACAGTAAAAAAAACCATTGTAATTCCCTCAACACAGCATGACATTTACCTTTTTTATAAACCATTCATTGAGCTCCTTCTGCTGTGTGATCAAGCTGCAAAGTACCTAAATGGCTAACCAATAAAGAACATGCTAACATTTCATGTATTGGCCAAACTGAGTTTTTACAAAGTTATAAAAGTTATGACCTGAAATGTACATTCAGTTCTGTGTCAATATTCAAACAATAAAATCCAACCAAGGTACACTCAATTTAGAGTGACAGCCTGAGAATGTTAGCTTAGCCTAGCCTTAGTCAAAACTGAAAACTAATGATTGGAAAGTGAATTTGCTTAACAGTAAAGAAAAGTCTAAATGAAATAAACATTACATTTATCTTTTTAACCTGAACAAATATTCTGAGCACAAGTTGTTGTTTTACATGAAATTCAGAGTTGGTGACTGTTGGACTGTGTCAGGAACCTCCTGAAACTTGTTACTGTGACACAAAATGTTGCATCAGATATAAATTTGCACAATTAAAAGATGCTTGTAAAGAGCACTTTCTGAGCTTTACATTGAGGTATAGAGAGTAGTTCCTCCCTATCTTCAGCCCATTTTGCTTAGCAAACTGTCCCCTGGTTGTTGTCTCATATTTGAGCTACAAATATAAGAGTACAAAGGGGTGTGGATGGTGTGGCTTTGTGATGTGTTATCAAATCAACAATCATTAAACTAATGTCTCAGAATGTTAAATTATTTATTTTGTATGCAGTTATCATGGCGGGTTAAAAACTATTCCCAATTCTATTGTCTCACCTTGGTATTTTACACAAGTATCTTTTTTTATTGATAATTTTCTGACTTTAACTGGGAATATTGTGGGTTTAAATATTAATCTGGCCAAAGCCTTTTTGGCTAGAAGAAAAGCTTTTCTTTGTCACTGAATAAACTCAGTCTAGTTGTGGAAGTGGAAAAAGAGGAGAGACGATGGCTCAGTAAGTGCCATAACTGCATTCTGTTTGCACAATGCTAAACTCGTCTGCCGAAAGCTGAGAGGTGGGGGACGACTGCCAGCGGGACTGGCTATGGCTCACGTCCATTCCACCAGATTTCATTTTCATGCCAGGAAATACAGAGACAAAACAGAAAATCTGGATGTCTGCCAAAAAAAGAAATAAAGACAGATTTAGATTTTGGGAGTATTGCTGAAAAACAAAAAGGACAGAGATCAAAGCCAGGGGAGCTGGCAGAGTGTTTGGCAGACTGAAGTAGAAACTACAGCATCATGGGTCGAATTTAAGCATCTCAGATGTTCTTGTATTTTATTTATTAATATCATTATTATTTTTTTTTTTTAAGAAACAAAATGAGATGCAAACTATTGAGAAGACATCATGAAACAGAATGAGAACGAGGTGTTAGTAAGTGGCTGTAGATGTGAAGCTACTGTGGGACAGTGATGCAGCGATGAAGCTGGATAGATCAGTAAAGGCGTGCACGGCGGTTCACACCTGGCCAGGCACCACTGCTCTGGAGAACAACTTGTTCAGCTGAACCAGCTCGTTGGGAGTGGTGTCGAACTTGAGCGAAATGCTGTTTATTGTGTCCCGCGATTCCACCTGGACCACAAAACAAGAGAGAAGACAGAAAAGTTACACTGCTGCTCCTGTTTAAGGTTGATCCTACAAGCTGCACAGAACAGACTTTAAGGGACGACACACAGGATGAAAGACACAGAGAAAACATCTGAAATACAGAACAGTAAAGGGTTTGATTTGCCTTGTGCGTTGCATGTTAAATTTTCAGACGTTACTCAGATTACAGTTGTCAGCTGTTGACCAGAAATAGAGAGTCAAGGTTGCTTGCAGAAACAAAGTGACATGAATGTCTGCTGTTATCTTATCAACCCCTTACAGAGCTTCTCCCCCCCTCAATTAGAAACAAGAAAAACGGTTCAAAAGCCCAAAATTAAGGACAAATAATAATTGTATTTACTGACTTATTGTTTCCCCAAAAGTTTTAATAGTTGAATAACCTTTAAACCTGTTAAAAACAAATGAAGGAAAATCCACAGAGCCTAACAGAATGTCTTCAGATCTATGATTCAGCCAACCTTCCCAACAAAACATCGTTTAGTTTAATTACACATTAGAAACGTACAAATAGCAAAACAACTTAGAGATTCCGCATGTAAACAGAGTGAAGCACAAAGGACTTCTCAAGATGGCTGCCAAAAATCTCGCCTGGCTGCCATCAACGGCCATTCCTTTGTTTCTCTAGTTCAGTGGCTTTAACTCAGTAAGGTTTGCTGATATTGAGCTAAAATATGATGTGGTAGTAGCTGAGAGTCATTCACAAAACACAAGTTCTCGAAATATCGCATGACATTGTGCACCAAAACTGCTAGAACTCCCTCATTTCTCAACATAAGATTACTTTAGTCTAAAACTAAAAGGTCGCAGGTGATGTGCATTCCTTCAAGGTATGCTAGTATCCTAATTGGTATCATTTTCAGACTCAGATGTAAGTGCAGTTCTGTGAGTGTGTGTGGAGCAAACAGCAAACACAAGATAAATGAACTGCTACAGGCAAGTTAACAACCCCGTTCCATTAAGTCTACATTCATCAACATGTAGAGGCTAATTTTGTGGTAAAAAGGGTTTATTACTGGTGTCAGAAAAGAAAATAATACCTCTGTCTAGTAACACGAAGCACTTTAGTTTTAGATTTCCAGACATAAAGACAGAAATCCGAACAATTTGGTGCCAATTTAGAGAAACTGGTTATTTTAAGGTTGATGCATCATTACAAATGGTTCTTTAAAGAAAAATCAGAATAGGTCAATCAGACATAAAAAAGACAAAAAAATTGGCATACCTCTGTGGCTTTAGAGGGGCACTGTAAATCTGCATTTGTTAGAACTAAAGTATATTTGAGGCAAAAGAGCAGAAAGCATGGTTGGCACATTAGTTTTGATATTGAAGAACTGTGAAGTAATAAAAAAGCAGCCTGTCCACAGATCTGATGAACAGCTGTTGCCATTTTTTGCTTAATGACTAATCAATTCAGAAAATCACCCATTATTCATTTTTGCAGATCAGCTGACTTCGACTCAGCAGGGCCTGAGGTGTTTATTTCATTTGAGGCCCATCATCCTGAATCACATCAAACAAGCAGGAGAGGAGGAGGCAGGGCTTCATGTTAGCTGGGGTTTAGCAGATCATGCAGGCTGCTGTGGTCTCACCCTGTGCTCAGCTGCAGCACCCTGCAGTGTGACACAGGTGCATTTGCTTGTCTCCACCAGTTAGCATCCAAACAACAGAAATGTGCTCCGTGTGTCTGAAACAGTTAAGCGTCCAACATGCCCAGTGGGCGTTTCTACCTTCCAAATAGGGCTGACATCCATGTCATGAAGCACCTGCGTGTGCAAGAAACGCGGTGTAAGTGAAGAAAGTAAGCTTGAGGGACGGAACACCTTAAAGCATGCATGCAAGGCTGACTCTGAGCTCAGCTTTATCAGTGCAGCCTAATGGGACAGTGTGTTTTGGTGCAGCAATCATGGGAATGCCTCAGCTAGCCTTAAGCGTGTGAAAAGAGTCCCCCCAAAAACACAGAGGAATGGCAGCTGCTTTAAATTATTGACCTGATAGATTGTTTTCAGGATGATGTTCTTGCATGGAGACATACACACACGGACCAGTCACAGGCAGGAAGCTAAACAAGGGAACCAAGACAGACAAGCTGGAACATTCCTAACACGGAGTGACTGTGTGACACAGTAACACATGACACACTCAGGATCACTTCTGTGGAATAACACCAATTTATGGAAAGAAGAAGAAAATATAGAAACCCAGAAGCAACAAGCAACTATTTTCAGTCCTCAAAATCTTTTGTTTTTCTTCCCCCAAGAAGCATTAACAAGCTACAGTTAAACTTCTCACTTTAACAATATTACAAATCTGTTGAGATTCATTAGAGTAAATCCTTTCCAAACTAAGAAATGTGAAGTGTGTATGCAAAGGGCTGCAGACTGCAGTACAAAGTGCACTTAAAAAAGCGAGTACAACAGCTCTGGAGTCAACTAATTATGTGACTTCAAGAGCTACGCAAATAACATTTAAACAGAAGAAATATTTAAAGTATTTTATTTGACCTGCTGGCTTGAATGTTTTAATGAAACCGATCAGGACTCAAAGATAAGTGCCAGGAAGAGAGGAAGAACAAAGCTGTAAGATATATTCTGTTGTTAAATGCTGTCAGCAGGTCAAAAGGTGTGATACTGTGAGGCAACCAACATCACCAGCAGCTTCTAAAGAAAAATTTCGGTCTTTCCATCCATCTATCCATTTTCTTTACTTGTTTTTTTCCCATAGAGAAGAAATTTGTTTTTTAATTTTAAATGAACTGTAGTTATTGTGTGACACTGTGGCAGAAACCCAGTAAGAGGCAGGAGCAAACCATGTAAACAGCTCTGGGATTTGTTGGATCTATTGTATTTGGATCCTGTATTTTTTCATTCTGAATATGCAAAGTGTTTATCAGCGCTTCTCAAATTTAATCACAGAATGTTGCTTTATGCAAATAAATAATTTTTTTTCAAATGGTTTATAAATGAATTTAGATTCAGGAAAGCATTGGCCCTAATGTAATAGAAATATACTAGAATGGTAACTGATGATGCAAGGTGAGATTCATGGCTGCTACACCTGTCACTGTACTGTTTACATGTCAAAGCCACACACTGGTAATGTCTTGTCCACGATGTGTCATCAGTCCAAAAATGCACTGAAATAACTATTTTACTTGAAGATGAGTATTCTGTAACGAGCCTCCTACGAAGCCTGGTCAAGTGGTAGCAGGAACAAAATACCGACCCGGCACGCTAAGGCTACTGTAATAAAATTACCAAGTGCTGTAATCACTCTTATTAGACCAGCACATAACTGCACTTTAATAATTAAGTACTTTACATGTCTGCTTAGTCTAACCAGAGCTCTGCTACCAGTGTCTGTAGGTAATTGCACTTTATTTCAAAAAGCAAAATATTACAGAATGGGTCACCATTTATTGTTTTGGATGACCAACGCATCACTGTGGTGAAGAAAACAGCTTTTGTTGCCTTTTGGGTCCTTTTATTATTGTTAATTGTTATTGATAAAAAAGGAACCAACTTGAACATGTTTTTACTGCAATGTAGACCTAAGACATCAAAAACAGAATGGCATTTATTTTAATAACTTTAATATATAAAAGTTATTATATATTTAATATAAAATCTGCAAGCCTGTGCTGCAAGTTCAGATTTTGACAATTATAACAATAAATAGAAAGACATTGGGCTCCTTGGTTGAGTATATATCTTTTTGGTCAAATATCTATAGTCTGCTGCCATGCTGGCATTCACTAAGGACATTGTGTAGCACCTACCAGGATGGTGGCACAAATTTTCACTTGGTTAGCATAAACTGTGCTGTGGTTGGCCATTCCAGTGTATTTCTATTTTAGTGGTTGGCCCCTAACGGTATTCCAATCCATATCCATCCAGTCAGCCACCCGCCTGACAAGAGGCTACGGATGAAGCAAGATTTCTATAGGAAACCTGAGGAGTGACAACACCTCGGATAAATCATCTCTGAGAGGACACCTTTTGGTGTAAGTGACAGCAATGTCATACAAGAAGACTAGCTAATGATGGCAGATATCCAGCTGGAATGGCTCATAAAAGACAAATCACCACAAAAGAACAGTGACAGGAATACTCCAGGGTCACTTGTTTTTCGCTCCAGAGCATAGCTCATTAGCTTTTGGAACTATAGTGTCTTGAGTTTCTGGTCAATTACTGCTGCAACTTTCTCAACTATTCAGCAATTAAAGAGTGGTAGGAGGAATATTTTGAGACACTTTGTACAACTAAAAAGCAGGTTTGGGTTAGAAACAGAAACTGTCTGCAACGGCAGCTGTGAAGCGCTGAAATCTCAGAGACTGATAAACTGACAGTTAAGACATTGCCATTGATCAGGAATAATGTCATCAGAGCTCAGAGTTGGACTGAAGACTGAAGTAGCTGAGGCTGGATGGATCGAACGGGGAATAAACGGTGAAAGTGATGAGCTCTAACAGAGGCCTTATTGTGGGCTTCACTGAGTTTAGACGCCCCACCTCTGAGGAATAAACTAATAAGAGCTGAGGTCGGTCACGCTGCTGGGATTCAGACTCCATGACTCAGCAAAGAGCCCAACCCAACAATGAGCCGTGCAGAAGAGAGATGCATTCTGCAAGCCCTATAGCGTGGGCTTCAATTATTATTCTGTAAGGTCCACCTAAACACTTTATTTTTTTCAAGAAAAGGGACAAAATATACATATATGATGTATTTTTATATCATATATAAATCATTTTTAAACTTTTACTTTCATATAAAATCTGTTGTCCATCCATCCATCCATCCATTGTAAATAATATAATCTAAATCAATAGTACATTTACAATTTAAATAAACTGACAATAAATTGTATAACATAAAATAAATTTATCCCAGTTTTCTACACTTTTTTGCAAAAAATAAAAGTTACCATTTAAAAAGGAAAATAAAGAGATTTTAAAATAGGCAAATCAAAATACACTTTCTGCTTTTGGCAAAACCAACAAACGCTTTCTTCCCTTTTATCTTCTCCCCGACTTCATGTTAATAAACAGAAACTCCCTGCAGTCATGCACTCTTTAAGGTAGCATCTCACTGAGTTGTGACTGTTGAGACTAGTTGCGGACACAAAATTGAATGTGAATTGCTCAAACTGAATCTGTATTTGAAAAAATTGGAATTTGAATCCATTGGTTTGAAAATGAATTTCACTAAATTGAAACTGAATTTAATGGTTTAAAACTGAATTAATTTGCTTTGAAAATGAATTTTGTTGTATTTAAATTTCAGTTTGACTACTTTCATTTTCAGTTCTATAATTCAATTTTGATTCCAAAATTCAGTTTTTTGTGTCACACATCTGGGTCCTTGAGAAAACCATGAAGTCATCGAACACAAATTGACAGATTTACATTTCACGTCAGTGAAACTTCCTTTACGGAAATGTAGGCATGGGGTTCAGCCCACAGACATTATTTATGTATGTCTGTGGTTCAGTCTCAAGCACAGACATAAATACATAGACGCCTCTTTACGCATTGTGGAGCGCATCCTTCTTCGCCGCCATATTGGACTGGTCTCTCCTCTCTAAGAGCCAACAGGAGTAACAGCAGAGCGAGCAGCTATGACCGTATTTTGTTCAGCCTACAGTTGCAAAAACTGGCGCAGTATTGAAAATAGATCACATGAGATTACCTTTCACAAGTAAGACTGAACAATAATTTGACCATTTATAATATTATGTCATCATAGCTAACGTTATTTGGCAATCAGCGAAATGCTAACAGGAGGAACTGGTACTCTCTCTCTCATTAGCTCTTGCTGGGTTTTTCTCTTCACATTTTGTAACACAGATTTAAGGAGGCAATGGGAAGTTGCAGTAAGAAGGAGGGTTTTGTTGCTAGAGAGTCGTCTAAGCTCTGTAGTGAACATTTCAAGCCAGAGGACTTTAACAAGAACGGCTTAGAGATGCTGTGACCCCATCTGTCTTCAACTTCCCATCTCATCTCCAAAGAGGAGGTGGTTTTTTTTACTGTACATGCTAACAGAAATGTCTGATTCATATGTAAACTGAAGTTAATATCACATGTTGCTAAACCTGTTTTTACCTGTTAGTTCTTTCTGCATGTTTAGGAATTAGTGATGTATTGTGTATTACTATACACTGTGGGATACTAAAACCTTTTCAAGTTGTTTTTAATAAAGTTGTTTTTAAGTACTATGAGTCTTATATTTTAGCCTGTAGCAACAAGGAACACAAAAACCTGAAGGAAAGCTGCAGAGAGCCTTCCAGTGGACTTTTCTCAGCATCTCCCTGAGATTGAATCTCAGCTCTCCAGCCCCAGTTACAAGCAGGGCGGTGTAAGACCCTGGAATGACCTGGAGTTTTTAAAGATTACTTTTCCAGGTCTTTAGAAGAATGTGCATGTGTATGCATGCACAGCACACAAAACTATGAAGAAATTATTGTTGTGGTGTATATAGAAGGCTCAGGAATGTGTGTGTGAGAGAGTGAAATAAACTCAAATGAACAATCAAAGTTGTTTCTTTATTAAAATATAAAATGTACTGATTTATACACTTATTAATATACCATACCATATGTCTGTATTTGTTAAAGAGCATAAAAAAAGTATTTGATAGCACATGTTTTTAATGTGTGAAAGCATCCTGTATCATAACTACATCTCTTCTGTTTTTAACAAACCAAACCGTGTGAAAATCTGGTAAAACTTCGGGGAGTTCTGATTATTTTAGTTTGGCATACAGCTTCCTCAGTACAAATAAATGCACTGGGGGCGTGTGAGGGACAAAGACTTTTTGCTTCTCCTTGGATGAGAAGCGAAACGTCTTCAGCTACAGAAAAGAAGTCCAGTTGTTCCTGTTAACATTTTTTGGGGGTTTACCATGTCCTGGATGACTGAGAATCTACACCAGCATATGTATATAAAGTCTGTGGGCTGAACCCCATGCCTACATTTCCATAAAGGAAGTTTCACTGATGTGAAACGTAAATCTGTCAATCTGCGTTTGATTACTCCATGGCTTTCTCAAGGACCAAGATATATGATACAAAAAAATGATATTCGGAATTGAAATTCAATTATAGAACTGAAAATGAAAGAAGTCAAACAGAATTTTAAAATACAAGCTTTATTTTCTAAGCAAATTAATTCAGTTTCAATTTAGTGAAATTCATTTTCAAACCAATGGATTCAAATTCAAATTATGCAAATACAGATTCAGTTTGAGCAATTCACATTCAGTTTCTGATGGCAAAGTTTGAAGTTTCTGCCCATAATAGTCACAACCTATTTTTATGTGTATGACTTTTAAAACTGTATTTGAGGCTGTGTACTTTATTTAGTTGTCCACCTCCGCCCACACCACATCCGCCTTGGCAGCTGCTCCCATGTTTAATATTTATCCAACTGGAGTACACTTTGGAAATGAAGATAGACAGATTTGGACCAGTTTTTAAATAAATATTTGTCACCAGCATGGATTTTAGACCTGAACATTTCGGGCTGTAGCCTCTGATGTTTTCTGTTACAGGAAAACTACTATGCAGGGATTAAATTACAGGTCTTGCGCTCTAAAACTTAAGGAAACCAAATTGAAAAGAGTTCAAAACAGGTTTGAGACTAATTTGGGAGAAAAATTGTTGCATAAATATTTTGAACATGAACAAAATTCAAGTGACAAGACTGCGTGTCTCTGTGACTCTCGTAAGAAAATTGAGAACCCAGGCAAATGTTTTGAGACATTTTGGAGATTCCCTCACGATTGTGGTTTGCCAACTAGTCGCCAAAAGTCACAGCGCAGTGAGATACCTTTAATACTCCATGAGTTGGTACATGTTAACTCAAAATCAGAGTGTTGCAGATTTTAATTGCCGCTGTCTGTGTTTTAAACCCCTCTACAGGCAGACTGAACTCATAAGAGTTCATCCAACCTGGATAAAAACTCTTTTCTATCTCAGCTTTTCTCTTTTAGGTACAGCCATGCTGATTCTGTTCTGTAATGTATTGTTTTCTCAAGCTCTGTGGAGTGAAGCCAGCTATTGAAAATTACCCCAGTATAAAAATGTGTACACTGTGTGTATGTGCCTTTTAAAAACATCTATGATATTCACACAAATTACTGTTTTTTATTTTATACCTTTTCAACCCTTTGATCAACTTAAATCCTTTACTTATGCTGCATAAATAAACTACAAGTTTTCCATGGTGTATAGTTAGATGTCTATTTTTTCTACCTTTTGCCCAAAACACCAAAACGAAAACATGCAATAAAAAGCAGCATTTCCAGCTGATTAAATGATTTGGCTTGATTAAATGCTAATTTGATCACTTTCTAAGAAACAAATCAAATTAGGGAGTGTCCATCATATTTCAGAAGCACTCTGTTATCTTCAAAATTATACTGCTTGTTCATCAGGCAAGATTTAATTCAAGGATTTAATCAAAGTTGAGATTAAGATAAATGGAGGCTGGAAAGCAACCAGGTCAATGAGAACAGACACCAGCCTCATGGAAGTTTTTAAACATTCATTTATACGCAGTTGTCTAAGTTTCTGTTGTCCTATGCTATTGAAATATTGTGGCAGGCAGCAGTGGGAAACACCTTTGTGCCTTTCATCTCGCTGCAGAAGAAAAACTACTGAAGCCAAACTACAACAAAAGCAG
>JAOXNZ010000054.1:25317419-25343594 GCA_028566095.1 Kryptolebias brasiliensis | reverse complement strand
CCCCCCCCCCCCCCCCCCCCCCCCCCCCGGGGCTATTTGTTTGTGTGCCAGGATGGATGTTAATGAAACTCTCATTGGATGCACCTCTACAACTGAATAACCTTTGGAGTCAACCTGATTTAAGATGGCAACATTAGCAAACAAAAATAACTAAGTCAACCAATTTTTCAGATATTGAGGTACAATTTAGTGGGGTAGTAGCTTATCATCCACCCCATCACATACTTTGAGCGCAACACATTGTGTAGCAACATATCTCATGAACCAAACAACAGACTTTAATGAAACTGTCAGAAAGTATTCATTGGCTGTACAAGAACAGCTGATTAACTACCACAGCTAAGCAAAGCTATTTTTGTGTTTAGAAAACTGTCAAATTTACAGATATTAAGCTAAACTTTGACATGGCAGCAGTCGTGAAATGTAGAGGTAGATAAACAAAGATGTCAAGACAAAATTAGAAAATATTTTGGGTTCATTCTGTCTGCATTGAGTCAAAAGTCAGTGTAACCATCACATCAGTTATTATTTTCAGTTTTCACACAGTCCTCGTTTTTCCGTCTTGGCGTGTGATTTCCACCAATTTATCTGTTCTCTGTAAACATTTTCTTCCTTTTAGAGGCATCCTGAATTTGGCACTTTTCATGTGAATAATGCATGAAATGCAACAAAACCCAACAAGCTTCAAAGTTTGTCTCGTTTTAGAAAAATTCCAACTGAACTGTTCTCCAGGACTTATTTAGAGAAAACAGGAGCAGATGGTATAAAGTGAGTCAGACCCATGATGCTTCCCGGTAACCTATTTGTTACGAGATAAAAGTGAGCCGGTTCACGCACTTTTCTCATCAGTCTGTTATTCTGTGTCAGTGTATGGGTGTAGTCTTCAAAATGAGCACGACATACAATAAAAACAAATTGAAAGGGTTGCGGCTAATATCAAGTCGAAGTGAAGGGGCTCCATGACAAACTGTCTGCTGTGAGCGTGTGAGATTTGTTTGAAAGAAGGGGGTGCATTGCATGTTTTTAACCATCCCGAAAAGCTTTTCTACAAAAGGTTGAGAGTAAAGCTGCCGGCGGGCACTCAAAGTGCTTGGAGTTTTGCAAAAGATTGCCTTAAAGTGTAGAAAATCATGCAGACCACTAATAGGGTAGGTTGTAGAAAAGGAGCGAGTAAAGTGATCCTTTCTGATCCCACGTTTTCAACCATTACCAAAAAAAGCTTGTGGTTCAAGGCTGGTTCAGTTTCCCAATAAGCACTTAAATGTTTACCACAACATAATCCAGTCATAATAAAAACTGAAAGACCTAGGATTCCTTGTGAGGAACGCATATTGCCCACTGCCTTTCAACTAAGCTCATCTTACCTTATGCTCAGAAATGACAAAGTCGTAGCCATTTTTGTAATGTCATGCACAATCGCATGCAATATTGTGTCCATCATGCTCAGAGTATATGTTGGGAATGACTCTTAGCTGCTCCCACATCAAATTTTAGCTCAGTATCTGTAAAATTGATTCAGTTGTAGCCATTTGTGTAATGGCTAAGGTCGATTAGCTGTGGCAGCCATCTTGGGTTAGATTGACCGCAAAAGGTAATCAGTTGTAGATGTGCACCCAATGATTACTTTCTGGTAGTCTCAATAAAATCCGTCCAGGGGTTCCTGAGATATTTTGCTAACAGACAAACAGGGTTGACTCAAACAATCAATGTTTAAGTTTTAAGCAAAGATCTTGCACAATGAGTAGCACTTGAAGTATGTGTTGTGAATGACTCAACTACAACCACAGCAAGTTTTAGCAACATATCTGGAAAATTTACTTAATTATAGCCATTCTATCATTTTCTAAGATGAGTTGGTTTTGGCGGACGTCTTGAAACCAGTTGACTCTAAAAGTTAATTAGTTGTAAATGTACATCCAAAGATTACTTTCTGCAAATTTCACTAAAATTCGTCCAGTGGATGATGAGATATTTTACTAACAGACGGACACACATGCATACTCAAAGATTATTGTCCATCTTTGACTTTTGGCAGCGGCCAATAAACCCAAAACAAACTATAAAAACACTCCTAATTTTTAAAGATAGGCCTCTTGTCACAGTTTTGCTCCTTTATTGCATGTGGTTTTTTCTTTATAACAATTCAGGAAATCCTGGCCGAGATTCTCTCTGAACCCCAAGAAAAACATGTAACAACAGGAGCCAGATGATTCATCCATGAGGTAGTTTCTCTGTTGTCATGGGAGCATTAGAAAACAGTGAAATATAGAATAAGCACTAAATGAGCTCAGTGGATGAATAAAGTGTTACATTCAGGTCAATAGCTGATGTCAGAGTGTGGAGATAAGCCTGTGGATTATAGTCTAATGCTTTTAGCAGAGATAGGAGATGTGATGGAGGGGGTGTGATGCCATTCATCCTGACACCGACCCGCCGCTGCCGCTACAACTCAGCTCACTGTTATTGCCTGACTCGTCTCCCGTGACTCTACCGCCGGGTGGCCAGTGGTGATCGATGAGCGGTGGCGCCAGAGCGGGCCATCTTTCAACACCACTTCCACTGCCCCCGCTCATCAGGGTCATCTGTCCTCCGTGGGTGTCTGTGCTGTCTGAAAGCCTCCCCCCATAGGACCGGGCGGCCTCGCCTGCAGATGACCACTGGCTTAGCTGGAGGAACACATCCATCACCTGAGCGGATCTCTTTCTATCTGCCTCTTTACACCATGTGGCAGCATTTTATTTTATTTCCCAGAGAGGGAGCAGTGTATTCAGTTTCAGTTTATTCACACACACACATACACACACACACACACACACAGATAATCATGTTACATAATACAAAACAACAAGATAACAGTGCGTGAATGAGGTCTCCAAAACACTGTTGAAAGCTTATGGAGGGAGCCTGGGTACATATAATTACATACAGTTATAGCATATCAGTAGTAACAACACAACAAAACACATCATACATTCCTCATAAATTCCATATACAACATAGATCATATTACCTCTGATCCATCAGTTACAGGTCCTACACGTGATCTCAAATGTATAAATAAAGCAATTTGGTCTAACTGTTTTTTAAAGGTGGAGATGAATTTCAACCCTTTTAAACTCTCATCAAGCTCGTTCCAAATCTGTGGGCCCCTCCAAGCAAAAGTTCGACTACTGATTTTAAGTCTTCTATTTTTGGCGTAGATGAGATGTTTTTTTCTGGTTTTATAAGTATGCTGTGGACCACTGATTAGAACGAGCTCAGTCAATCTATTATTAGTTTTGTTTACAGTTTGAAACATCAAACAGGCATTTTGATACACATTTAATTCTGTTAGCAGAAGACCAAAACAATAGAATAAATGCGATGTGGGGGCATTATACTCGGACCATGACACAGCTCTTATTATCTTCTTTTGAAGGCTTTCAAGTTTCTTAAGATAACTAGGGTAAGTGTTGTGCCATATAACATTACAGTATTTAAAGTGCAGCTCAATGACAGTTTTTCACATTGTTAAGAGTGTGGATAGAGGCAAATAATATCTTAATTTAAAAAAACAAACAACTTTTTTAGGAGATACTCCATGTGGACCCCGAAGAACTTTGTAGAACTCACTCCCATTAAGTCCTCATTTTCAATTTTGAGAATCAAAATGATCAATTAATGGTACAAATTTATTAGGTCTAAAGAGAATAAAATTAGTTTTGCTGATATTAAGAGATAACTTGTTACACTTGAACCAGGTGTTTTTTTTACTATTTCCTCCAGTTCAGAGGAATTTGTATGTGAAAAAAACAAGTTAGTATCATCAGCAAAAAAAACCTTATGAAATATTTTAGAAGAGTTTACAAAGTCATTAAGATAAATAATGAAAAGTAATGGTTCCAAGATTGAACCCTGGGGGACCCCATATTTTTGTTATCTCGAATTTGAGATTTTTGGTGATTTTTAATTACATAATGTTGTCTACCAAGAAGATAACTTTTAAACCAATTCTATGCCATTCCTCTAATCCCAATAATATATTAAAATCAACTGTATCGAGAATCCTAGAGAGGTGGTCCTGTTGTTCGAAAGCCTCTGGAGGACACCTAATTATAAAGAGCGTTCAGTGACATAACAAAGAATGTTTTTTTCCACCACGATGGGCAGTAATTTGCTGTGTAATGCCTACAGTTACATGCATTTATCATAGCATTAGTACCAGGTACGGCCGGTTTTTAAGTGCAGGTGGGGTGAAGCACTACTAAAAAAATGATTTGCCCCAAAAATAGTTCCTCCTAATAAATAATGTTAATTACTTAAATACTTAGCTTGCTGTGTACTGTTTTTTTGCTGTGTGCTTTTCAACTATTTTAGCTCTTAAATGAAATTTAAAAGGGCTTTTGGTGATTCATTCACTGTTTTTTTAAATTTTATTTTTACTTTTTTTAGCAGTTATGGGGCAGGATACAATGCACGCAGTCATCATTAGGTTTATCATACCTCTCTATCAGCAGAGATCAGAACTGCAGGCAGCTTCAACAGTGTCTGACTGGGGCAGATATAAGTCTGCCCCATAGAGAATAAAGCTTTAGAAAACCATTGTGCATCTTAGTTGAAAAGAGTTGGTGTGTCTCTGTGCCACATATGAATGCTGTCCTGTACGCACAGTTGTGTGTCTGTTTTAATTCATACAGTTAAAATTAAAAATACTCCTATTTCGCTCTATTGAACTGATTTTCAGACCAGAGTGTTGCAAAGCATGTGAGACACAACCTCAATGTTTTCTTTGATAAGTGTCACGGATTACAACTTCTATTTTGTAATTAAATTGTTTTAAAGATGCTACATGTAAGGCTAACTAGTTACTTCCGAATACTGGATGTGGTGTAAGAGTCGCAGCTGTTTTTCTTTAGAAGTACATAAGCTAACATAAGCTGAACAGGCACTATAAGTGCAGGAAAAAAGAAAAGGAAAGGGGAAGGCAGGGGAGTAATGAAGGATGGTGGGAAATGAGAAAGAGAGGGTGAGGGAAGAAGGGTAGGAGAAGAGACCCAGATCAGCCATGCACCACTGCTCTCTTCATACGGGATAATTTATTAAAACAATAAAACCCAGTCTCATGCTGAAGGTTAAGTCCACAATAAAGCTGACAGGGAGACAGAAAGAGGAGCCACAACACTGAGACACCATCAGGCAAACAAACAAAACAAACACTTTGTTATGCCAGCGTCCACCATGT
Organism: Kryptolebias brasiliensis; assembly: GCA_028566095.1. Lineage (NCBI taxonomy): Eukaryota > Metazoa > Chordata > Actinopteri > Cyprinodontiformes > Rivulidae > Kryptolebias > Kryptolebias brasiliensis. The sequence continues at coordinate 25,338,373 of JAOXNZ010000054.1, read as the reverse complement.
TATCGCCGCTGAACTCTTCCGGAGGAGTTAATTGCTTCCTTTGAAACTCAGACACGGCCATATTTTTCATCATTAGCCTCAAAACCCTTTCATGAATCACTTAGCCACATCAAAACCTTAAAGGTGTTTCTGCAGAAACCTCTGCATCCGAGACAGGAATTAAACTCAGAGCTGCAGCCAGAAACACTGACGTATTTGGAGGAAATTAAGAGCCAAACGGGCATCTTAAAAAATTTGACAAAGACACGCAAAAAAGGGTTCGGCCCTCGATTTAGCCGCTGTAAAACTGTCCTCACCTCGGACACTCTTCATCCATCTCCTAACATTACTCCTTCCCACGAGTTCCCTAAATTGGATAATGAATCTCCCCCACCCACAGGAGATGCAGTAGATGGAGAAGTTGGTGGTTAAATTATGAGTCGGGGACAAATTGCAACATTGGAGGTGTGAGATGTTAGTATAGTTAAATGCAACCTTTTGGAGAAGCAGCAACACGAGTCAATTAGGAGCCAAAGGAGGAGTGATTCACTTTCTGGGAGGTCAATTAACGAAATATACTCAAGGCAAATATGTTGTCACTTTATCCAAACGAGTTATTTTACTTGAAGGTGGATGTTACCAGTAAAAAGCTAAATATCAGCAAAATATCTCCTGAACCACTGGTTGGATTTTAATGAAACTTTCAGAGAGTAATCACTGAATGTACAGTCAACCGATTCAAGATGGCTGCCACAGCCACCTGACCTGTGGGAAACACAAAAATGACTAACATAGCCAAATTTACAGAGCTAAAATTTGATGTGGTAGTGGCTGAGAGTCATCCACAACACACTCCGAGTTGTGGACATTGCACAAGATCCTTGCTTAACACTGACAAAAACTGTTGGAGTCAACTCCGGTTTGTCTTATCTCCTCTAAAATGGTGCCAGAGTTTCTTTTACTGATGCAAAAATCTCAAAACTCTATTGAAAAATGTTTCTGAAAAAACTTTTGCAAAACCACATCCAACATAAGTGACAGAGCTCAGCTTTTGACAGTACGCCTTGTATTCGGGGTGGGGGAGTGATCAGTACAGCCAACAAAACCCAGAGTGTGCTGGGAAAGATGACATCATGTCATGCTTCAGTCAAACTAACATGGCAGATAAATGCCCACAGCCTGTACTTTGAAATGTCTGAGCAGACTGACAGAGAATCACATGGAGACAGCAGCGAGGGCAGGAAACCATGGCCCAGCGTGCACCACACACTGTGATTAATGTCTTGTCCTTTCAATTCAATCACGTCTGGGCTTCCTACAGAAGCGTTTCATCATAAAAATCACAAAGAGCCTTTTAGATGAAGCATTTGCAAAAACAAAGGTAATGCACTTATCTCTAAATGACCCACTGGACACAACTGGAAGCTTTAAAAGACAAGAGATGTCTTTAAAGTAAAGGTCCTTTTTGAGCCCAGCTGGAGTTCCAGTGTTGGTGTGTGTGTGGATAGTGTGGAACAAAAAAGAAGGAAGCACTCTGGCCTCCAGCACATAGCCTCCACTGCTATGCTACGTTCTGACAGTTTTCCAGAGTCCTGCCATCCAGTGATTGTGCAGAGCAATGACCCGAATGGAGAGAACAGTGCACTGCGCTGGCCAGCTAAATCTTATCCTGCAGCCATTCTTCCTCTTGGATAAACTGCTGCAAAGCCAAACGCAGCCCTGGAAGCATGGACAATCTGAAGTCCTCGACGTTCTAATTCGAGGCGCTGAAGGAGGAGTGAGGAGGGGAGAGGAGAGGCGAGCAGGGCTCAAGGTGGACGTGGAGGAGTTCTAATCACATCCAAAACCCTCCTGGCCTGGATCCAGCATTTCAATCATTTGTCATTATCTCCACTGATTGGCTTAAAACCAACAAGGACAACAGACACTACATAAAAAGTTTAAATAAAAACGCTGAAAAGATGCAGCCTTCAGCACCAGTTTTTCCTCACATGCTGAACAATGACCCAAGTGACAATATGAAACAAAAAAAAACAAAAAAAATTGAGTAATCCTCAAATGTTTTAGTTGCATGTTTTTTTCTTAACTTAATGCATTTACAAATTAAAGGCCCAGCATTGCCTGAAGTAATGCATATCACCCGCTGCCTTTCACGCCAGGGTTTTGGTCCAGATATTTTGCTTACAGACCGTGAGTGTTGGCTCCAACAGGTAATGCAAATGTTTTCAGCAAAGATGTTGCACAGTGTGTAGAACTCAGGAGTCTGTTATGAATGGCTCTCAGCTACTACCACATCAAGCTTGATGAGTGGTTGGGTTCAGCCCTGATCCTGACAAAAATAATAGAGTTTCCACTGACAGTTTCACAATAAAAGTCTCAATGTGTCACTTCCTTTTTGTTTTGTTTTTTTGTTATACAGCTCAGCTGCAGGGGAACAAGAGTAAACAAGATGGTATCAGTTACATCAAATTAAAAAAATAAAAATCTGCTTTGTTTTTCTCACTTTATGAGTTAAAAAAATAATTAAACCCAGTGTAGAGAAGATGGACTCTACCACACAAAAGGAAACCTAAGCTGTCTTATGGAGGGATAGATAGAAAAACACATATATTTTGACCTTTTTATACTATGTTAGTAGTGTTGTGCACTAATGCATTCAAATAGGCATGTTTGTGAATGTTATATCATCTTCTGTGAACTCTGAACTTAACAAGGTGTTTTTTTTAAACTAACAAACTTCAGCTAATTGTGATTCACCTTGGTAATGTAAACTGAGCTACTTTAAGGACAATCCTTAGTTTATTATATGCACAAAAGTGTTGCAGTGTCTTCCCTCAAGAGCAGAATCAGGTAGCTGTCTGCTGGGAGAATTGCACCTTCTAGCTGTTACACGTATCTGTGTAGGTGTTCCTGTCTTTGAGGGGACTCTATTAGACCAATCTGAGGATTTAACCCTCAGTTTAAACCTAATAAACCCTAAGGGTTTCCCCTTTAACCATCAAAACTGAAAGCTTACACGAGTTAGTCATTTTTGAAATGGGGGGGGAGGGGAGAAACAACTCGTTTCAATGTTTTTATAAGAGCAAAACATGGTATTTTGACAAGACTATTTATCTTTAATTGCTAATTTTATTTTACTAAAAAGGGAGAAATCAGGAATTATGTTTCTCCACAGAGATAAGTCAACCCATGCAGAGAGAAGCAGAGGGCCAGCCGGGGAATTGCTGCAAAGTCTAGAAAAGCTGCATTGCTTAAAATAAATGACTGTAAAATGCAAGAAAACGTGTGCAAGTTGAAAGAAAAGACGAATTGAAATTTAACATCGAATCTGGGTCCAGATTTAATTAAGAAACAAGACTTTGTCACAACAGAACTTTGATTAAGAGAGTTAAAAACGTGGTCCTAACAGGCTGCTTTTCAGTCAAAATTGCTTTCTTTTTTTTTTTTCCTGACAAAAAAAGGAACTAAAAGGAGCTTAATTAAGAATTTGTCCAAAACAGACTTATACAGTGTATAAGAGCACAGAGATTAGAAGAGAAGCAAAAAGATGTAAAGAAGTGGCAGCAGATCCCACATGAGATGAGACAGTCTTTTAAAAATTGAGAAATGAATGTGAAATGGTTTCTTTCAGGAGAGCGATTTTAGTACAGATTTTTTTCAAATGCTGAGTTATGAACACAGTTTATTTATTTAAGTTTTGATTTGCTGTGAAATAAACTTTAACTTACTTTTTGTGAAGCATAAAATCTCAGCACTGGCTGTTTGGTCCATTATTATTGCATGCCACCGCCAAAGGTGAAATGGCGGTTAGACTTTTGTCTGTATGTGTTCATTTGTGTGTACTGTTAGCGAAATATCTTATGAACCACTGGACGGACTTTATTAAAACTTTAAGAAAGGAATCACTTAATGTACATGTATAACTGATTACCTTTAGGAATTACTCAAATTCAAGATGGCAGCAAACTGACTTACAGAACATAAAAATGGTTATAAATCAGTCACTTTTACAAATATTAAGCTAAGATTTGGTGTGGTAGTAGCTGAGAGTGATTCCCAACACATATTCTGAGCACACTCTGTTCCTTTTCATCATAGAATGGTCTTCGTTTAAAACTCTGCCATGAAAGTAGGTGGGAATCACGCAATCCTTTAGGGGAATGCTAGGCTTTTAATTATTGATATTTTCAGGCAACCAGACACCTCTATCAAGGTCACCTTGCCTTGATAATGACTGCAAATTCAAATAAATGCTATGTGAATGTCCTCCATAACTCCTCCATGATTTATATCCTTCCTCACGGCCTTAACTTTTACACTGGCTGTCATCACCTCAACAGGGTTTCTTCTGCATTTAGTATGGGATTTAAACACAGGAAAAAGAGAGCTGTTTTTTATGAACAGAAGTCCATAAATTCATGAGGTAAAGAGAAACAAATATCAACACTTATGTGAAGTGGCAGATCTTATTTTCCCTCCGCTGTAGAATAAATCAATAGCAGGGGCCGGTCGGAGCCATCGACAGCAGAGAACTGCTTACTCTTCATTTGAGCAATATGTAATCAATCCTAGCCAGAGGATGGCTACAGTCCTTTCCAAACTAAGTGGGGAAACGGTGGGATTACTGGCTTCGTGGCATTTATAAATTGAGCCCAACAAGAAGAGGGCCACCAAGAGACTCCCGGGCAACGTAATTACACCAGCAGGCCGATAAATCCAAGCCCCAGATCTTTTACTGCGCCCTGCAGTAAATTCAGCTTCTTTCCTTCCACCGGCTTCCTGAGCTACAGAAGAAAACATTAATGTTTTTATAGGTGTCTAAAGGGAGGAAGGAAGGAGAAATGATAAAAAACAAGAAAAACAAACAGTGCCCTTGGTCGCTACAAATCTCTGTAGCTTTTTTGTTTGTTTGTTTCAGGTCAAGCTGTGAGACAGGCCAGTGATTTATATCTGCACTGCCATTGACTCATACACATGGCAGCATGGTACGCCGTGGAGAGAAATCTGTACTTGGTATCCTTGACATAGGTAAGGGTAAAGCACGCCAAAGTTTATCTTTAGGAAACATGAGGGATACAAGATCTGCTTAGGAGGCCAGAATTAATTTGGGCCTGCATGCTCCGTCCCTGAGGAAACTCACGAACAACAAATGTCAGACAAATAAAAAAAGGACACTGGGGCCTGAACTAATATCTTCCTGATCTGCAAACACTAATACAGCCCAAGGATAAGTGATTGTCTTATCCTGTTTCAGGTGCTGGTGCTTACGACTTTCACAGCAGACAATTCTTGACCTCTACTTGAGCCTCTCCACCTCACTGTCAATGGATTTTCTGAAGAGCAAATTAACTTGTAAACACAGCTGATATTCTTTATGTTTACCGTGTTGCAATATAAAACCTTGTATTTTAAAGATATGAATAAATATTAGGCTAAGTGGATGTTCATCTTAATTTAGGCAGTTTCCTCAGATGCTACTTAGTTAGTGGAAGATAAACGGAGCCATAAGCAACAGTGTATTCTTAAAACTTCTCTGGGGTTACTTTTATTAAATCATAAAACAAACCTTCAGTACGTGAACCTTTTAAACAGGCTTTGTAATACAACTAAATATAACAGAGCTACACAATATTAGGATAACATATAATTACAATAATGGTGAAAATTATTATAATGTTTTATACAATTTTGTAAATTTATAAGAAGGAAAAAACTAAAAGGCCTGCAGAGCTCAGAGACAGGATTGTTGCAAAGCACGTCTGGGGAGAGCTACAAAACAATTCTGCTGCTCTGAAGGTTCCCAGGCGCTCCATGGCCTACTACATGATTCTCAAATTGAAGAAGTTTGGCAGAACCAGGACTCTTCCAAGAGCTGGTCTCTCGGCCGCAATGAGCAATCGAGGGAGAAGGACCTCAGTGAGAGAGACGACCAACATCATAATGGTCGTTGTGCCTGATTTTCAGAGATGTGGAGATAAGACCAAGTTCCAGCAGGACAACCAGAGCTGCAGGCCTTCACCGACCTGGGTTTTACAGTGGAGTGGTTAGTCAGAAGCCTTTTCTCAGTGCAAAACTCTTGAAAGCTGTTTAAAGGACATTCAGATTGTGAGGAACAAGATTCTCTGGTCTGATGGAACCAAGATTGATCTGTTTGGCTTCAGTTGTAAACATTATGTCTGTAGGACACCTGGCATAACACACATAGAAAAGACAACATGGTAGTGATTTAGGAACAACTTTGTGAATGTCCCAGAGTGGACCAACCAGAGCTCTGACTTGAACTCTATTGAACATCTCTGGAGAGATCTGAACATGACTGTCCATCAACAACCCTCATCTATCCTGATTGAATTTGAGATTTACAAAGAGGAACAGCAGAAAATCCCTCAATCCAGGTGTGCAAAACTTATTACATTAAACTCAAAGACTTGGACTGTAATTACTGTCAAAGGTGCTACAACTCAGTACTGAGTCTGAATACATACAGACAGGGACAGCTGGTATAAGTGGGCTAGTAGGGCTAAGCCCTCCCTGGTGTTTATAATAAAAATGCTAAAATACCTAACAAACACAAATTAAAAATATTGTATCACATTTTGTGAAATTTACAACAAAATTGATGCCAAACAGTCTCGAGAAAACCCCAGAGTCTTTCCAAAGGGCTAACTTTTCACAGCCCTGTTCATTTAATGTCTTTCATGGTACAGAATGATTGACAACCGACTTGTCCCGCCCCCCTCGGTTTGCTGCTCATTTGGGCTAATTTAGTTCAGCCCAGGGTCAGCACAGGGCCTCAGGCTTTAGCCAATGAGGGTGAGCGTACAATCACGTGCCTCGAGCGCGAGTGTACTTGGGTGTGGTTTGGCGTAGACTTAGTAGGTATGATGGTGAGCAAGATTAACATAAACAAGGTGGATTACTTAATTTCTCACCCGTTTTCCTGAATTTCCCTGGAGGGAAAACTGGAAATGAAGAGGCTGGGGGTGGATAGACCAAAGTATATTCAAATCCACAAAAGGAAAAGCAGCAAAACCAAAGTTTAGCTAACAAATCTCTTTTACACAAATCCAGCACGTCACATTGGGAACAAACATTGTCTATGTTTGTCTGGGCTTTATTATACATCTGTTAGCCCACCCTACAAATATCATTGCCATACGGAAGTGTAATATTTCAGGTTTTTTAAATAATTGTAAAAAAAAAAATCATAAAACTGTGATTTCACTTTGTCATTATAGAGTATTATTGTAGATTTATTAGAAAAAAAATTTGCTTAAAGGATTGTAGCATTAAGCTGTGCCAAAACAATACTGCTTAAAATGAACGGTAAGGAGGTCCCATCATGTATTGCTGGTCAAGAAGCCCTTTGCGATATTGAGACGCAGCTCGTCTGGATGAGAACATGGAAAGCTCAGAGAATAATAAGTACAGAGTAAAAAGTCAAAACCTGGGAAAAACAAAGGTGACATTCTCTGCCTGTAACCATGTTAGCATCAAATCCTCTCCTCTGCCGCCTGGAAATAGCTAAAGCATACTATTAACCTTTGTGATAATGGTTCCAAGCCCTCATGGGTCCTTAGGACTGTGTGAAGCTCCTGTCTGCCTCGTGCACATTGGGATGCATCTCTATCATAGTTTACACTGCAGGCAGCAGCACAAAATGCACCTGAACAAAATAAATCATCTCTTTTGTTGTTTCCAGATATATTAAGACTCCAAAAATATCATATATCCCAATTAGGGTTTGCAATAAAAGTGTGATTGGAATCCTGTTGGAGCTTTTTCAGAAGAAGAACAGCCCCGGAGACACATTGTTGTCAGACTTTTCTTATCAACAGGCAGTGTAAACCGTTGCACCTCAGGGCAGCACCACTTTCACAGGATTAACTGAGGAGGTTCTTGTACAATTGAACCCAAAGTGCCTTAAACCCTTAACGTGTGCAGAGACTGCCAAGTGTGTGCGTGTGCAGGGGCAAGTCTAGATAGTTGGATTTTTGTGATAAAACACTTTCTTTTATGTGAACAGCCAAAGTGCTCATCTTGTCTTGTCCAACCAAAAGTACAAAACTATTCACCTTGTAAAACCTAAACAGGAAATGCAGACTGAGAACCAATCTGCCTAACCAGACCTAGCATGCTAAATTGATTTGCAGTACCACAGGAGGATGGGTTAATATTGATCTGACGAGCAAACAGACTGTGTCAAAGCAAAGCCAAGGAAAAGCCTTAGAGCTCGACAAACATGGGGTTGAGAAAGCACCACTAAGAGGAGGGGACCAAAACTGAGAGAGGGGGTGAGAGAAAGACCCTCCTATGGATTTGTGGAGGGGCTAAGCTGCCTTCGGGTGCTACGTGGCCAGCCTGCACTGCCAAGGCAAGATGGATTGGGCTTATCTCAGCACACACAAGCAGCACCGCTGGCAAAAGCACCGTCGCATGGCTGTGGGTGCTGTTGCCTGAGCATGACCAATTGCTCTTACTCTCATTCACTTTAACATACATTCCTTCTCCCAAAAGTTCAGCCCACCTCTGCACTGCTACCTTAATTTGTTGCGGGTTCAAGATGTTAAAGTTTGATTTGGGTACAGTGGTGAGGACACTTATGCTCATGGTGGATTTCAAACCGGAGCTGTCACGTTTTCTATCATTTTGATGTGCATCACACTCTCTGTGTTCAAAGGGTTTCCATATTTATCACTCGCCACCAAAACGAAAATGGGCAATGTTTTCCCCCGTGTCTGTGTATTTGTGCATAAGTCTGTCTGTTAGCAAAATACCTGATGGAACACTGCACAGAGTTTAATGAACCTTTCAGAAAGCAATTATTGGCTGTACATCCACACCTGATTATGATGATGTGTAGGGGTTATGATACTATATTATTGTTCTTAAACAAACCGTGTCATACATCTAAACTCAGGAGGATAACACTTCACAGGGAAACACAGTAGACATTTGAGTTAGTCACATCATATCTATATAGTTTTGTCGTTTGCAGATAAAAGAAAGAATGTTACAGAGGCTTGTGTGTCCTAGTCACCCCCAGCTATAACCCATGTGTAATCATTAGCGAAGTGCCACCTGAGACACATGAAACAGAAAAGGAGGAACATGGGTGGACAGCCTGCGAGGATGGCTTAAACTGTCACCTCTCTTAACAACTGGTTCTTCCTGCCATGTCATGTGATACACTTGTGCAGTTGCTGCCAGGTGCCAGAAAGTAGTGTTTTCAAGGACAAGTACTGCAGTACTAAAACAACTACGCAAACATCGGAGGTAAAAGAGCGTTATAGAGCAGATTCTTCACACCCAGACTGACACCTCCCTCGATCTACTGAATAGCTGCTAATGGAATGGCAGTCACTCTCTTAGAATTGCACATCAAGCAAGGTTTGGTGGTTTGTCCCCTTTTCAGCCTTTCAGTGAAAATCCAATGAATAACTAACAGGAGAATAATCAGTCAGTGGGCGGCGGCAGCAGCAAGGTCCGCTGCTCTCTGGGCGTTAGGGTTCGCTGGCACGTGTCGTTCTGTCTTGTTTATTAGCATTTCCTGTGTCAGTTCATGTAGATAGACTGCAATGCTGCGTTAGCAAAACAAGGCCTCTTTTGCTGCCTGCAATCCATGCACAGTCACAGAGGTAGGAAAGAAGAGCAGAGCTTAAATTTTTTCACACCCAGTAGTCCTGTTCATGAGGAACTGCTACTGATGTATAGCTGCAGTAGTGTCTGTTTGATTGGTTTGCTGGTATACAAGTGTGATTCTGCTCATCAACAAAATAATGTCAGACAGTTATTGTTGACAGGGATACTTAGACTACTTTAAAGTGGAGTTCTATAAACAATTAATATCTTACCTGTGGTAGATCGCTCTTTGAACAACAGCTAATGGTTAGTCCAAATTCAGCCATATTTGTTCTTGTGAACACTATTTTATAAACTTTTAAAATGTTGTCAATTTCTTATCACATTTTTATTTACCCAGAATTATATGGTTATTTGCAAGTGCAAATAGTAGCAACAGTAGCAAGCTGTAGTACCTCCAGTGCTTTTGCATTACATTGTTCTTTTGTTGGGGTGTAATAGTACATGTATTTGTACTGAAGGTCAAGATATAGACATCTGTGACAGGTACAGTGCAAGGACCAGATGACACATATGTTAAGTCATAGGAAATCAGTTTTCTCAGAAAACGCTCTTATTTTACTTATTTTGCTAACTGCCATGACAAAAAAGGAGTAAAGAAAACTAAACTACCATACCACCCCTTCACATGGGAATGTGTGGTGTTCACTGCAAAGGTAACCCCAGAGCAGGGAGAAGGGCACACGTGTACAAACTGCACCCAAGTTCAGCACTGGTTGTGGGAGATTGAAAATATATCCAAGAAGGAGGTTGTTTCTTCAGCTGCAGCTTGAATGCTGCGAGTGTCTGTCAGGCTGTCAGAGAAAAGCCCCGGCATTACATTTACAAAAGAGGTTCAGAGTGCTGGCTGACACGCACACAAACTCCAGTATGTGTGTGTAAGTGTGGGATTCTTTCTGATGGGGTGTGTCATGGTGCTGTCCTGCAAACTCGGCACACAGATGCAGCTTGGCTGCAAGCTGCACTTATCACGGTGCACTACCTACACACAAATAGGTCTGGAAGCAGTGACTCAGCACTTTTTTTATACTAAATTTCTCAACAAAAAAAGAGATACCTTTTGATACGTTTTGTTTGACATATGACCTGTTTTGTTCAAATTGGATGAATAAAATAAAACACTATGACTTATTCATCTTTTAATTTTATGGTGAGAATAACAGTTGACGAATCTTAACTTGCTGTACATGACCTGCTACCTTAGCAAGGGTGGTTTGTTTTTCTATCTCTGCTTCTAAGAGGGTTATAATTTGGAAAAACAAAACTATTATTTGACATTTATTTTTCTTGTTGTACCAAAGCGTACCAAACTGTGCCCCTCTTATCAAGGCATGTACCGAACCATGAATAAGGCATACCGTTACACCCTCATTAATAACGGTATCATGTGAAACTGGCAATGATAAAAAGGTTTAAAAATTTATAGTCATTCATGCAACCACTAGGATTTAAAGACTTTAGTTGTTTTATTTGTCTGGATTTTGCCATCCTTACACAAACATTATTCAAACCTTTATATCGCCATCATTTTCTTATTACACAGTTATTTTGGCAGAAATATTATAAATGTCCTGCCAGAATTGACCCTAAGCTACACAGGAAGTGCTGCAGCTAGCTGTTGCTGACTCTAACTGCACTTGAAAGTAAACAATTTCATGTAAGTAACTGACAGCTGTGTAAAGGTCTATGAAATAGCGTTTCTGTGAATTTCTGTGAAACTTTGAAGATTTGAGTTGTTTTAAGATGACACCAATCTACTTTGGTCTTAGTTGCATTTGGACTAGCCGTTAACTTGTCAGTTCTTTAGGATGTAAACCATTTCTTTAAACGGAAGTCGTTCAAAAAGCTATCTACAGTCAATGTTCATAATTTTTCCACAGAATCCCACTTCAAAATGGCCAAAATATCCCTTAAACTACGGATTTTAGTCAAAAAAGAGTATAACGTGACAAAGACGCCTCTCCTTAAGCCTGCAGGCAAGGTTGGTCATGTCCATCTGTCCTTGACACAAATTACCCGCCTCCCTGCATCCCCTGGAAGGACACACAAGAAATACATTAAAGGATAACAAGAAAGAGGTTTTTGGAGATGGAGAGAGCGAGTAAAAAGGAGGAGAGGGAGCGGACCTTTCAGAAAAAAGAAAACGAAAGAAAGAAATGGGAGTGTGGAGGGAGGCAGCTCTTCCTCTTCAGCTGCAGTGACATGCTGAGAAGGCTCTCCCTTGGCACCCTCACCAAGAAATCTTCAGTAGGGACAGAGAAACAGCTCGCTTGAGTGCTTCTAGAGTAAGAATAAAAATCTGTCTCCATATAGTTAACATCAGAGCACAAAGCACACAGAATGGGACCCACAGGTACTGTTTAGAAGCACAGAGGGCAGGAGTCAGGCCTGGAAAATCAACACAGCATGAAGTGTAAAAAGAGCTCAGTGAGATTCTCAAGCGCTCGCTGTAGGTAGATCCATGTCTGTAATATATAATAAGTCCACAGCTGCGCAGGTGTTCAGGCCGATGTGAGCTATAATGATGTAAAGGTCAGCTGTGGCTGTGGGACTGGGAAGCAGGGACGCTGCAAGTCCAATTCCTTCAGCTCCAGTTTGCTTCTGTTTTCCTTTCATGCCATCTTCTTTTATTTCTTTCTCTCATTTCTTTTCCTTCACTATATCTAATTACCTCAAGCCGCTGAAAGGCAGGCGATAATGTTTCTGCCCGTGTCTGTGCGCGTGCATTCGTGTGTCTTGTTACCAAAATATCTCACGAATCACAAGTTGAATTTTAATGAAAATTGCAGAAAATTATCACTGGATGTACATCTACAAGTGATTACCTTTTGGACTCAACCTCATTTAAGTTGGCTGCCACAGACAAGTCAACTTATAAAACACAAAAATGGCTATAATTCAGCCAATTTTTACAAACATGCTAAAATCTGGTATATTTCTAACTAAGAATCATTCACAATATGTACAAGTGCTAATCATTATGCGAGATCTTTGCTTAAAAATCCAGCACTGACTGTTTGTGTCAACCTTGTTTGTCTGGATGGATTTTAATCATTTTAATACTTTTCAGAAAGTAATCATTGGATGGACATCTGGTCAATCCAATTTAAGATGGCCACCACAATTAATCAAGCTTAGCTTACACAAAATTGTCTACAACTCGGTCGGCTTTATAGATAAAGCTGAAATTTGTTGTGGTTGTACCCAAGTGCCATCTCCAACACATACTCTGAAAATGACATCTTGCCATATTACAGAAGATCAGAAGATAACAGATTTGCAACCTTGAAAATAACATTATCTTCTGTAATCTTCTATCATTTCTCATCATAAAATGAGTTTAATTTTAAAAGTCTGGCAAGAAAGGCAGCGGGCAATATGCATTCTTTCAAGGAATGCTAGGCCTTTCATTTCCTTAAGTCATTGTCAATGACCTTTGATTCCTTCTCATCTTTGTTGTCTTTGCTTTATCCTTTTAGTGTTTTTGTTTTGGGTACCTTCTAAATTTTGCTTCTCTTTTTACTTTCTGTCTTTTCTTCCAACTAATCATTTGGGCTATTTTTCCTATTCATTCTCTCTCTATGAATCTGTCATGTCTTAATCTTTCAGACTGCTTTCTTTTAATAATTTTGTGCTTCTGTCCTCTGCTTTCTCTCTCCACCCATCCCCTACAGTACATCCCCTTCTGTTGATTATTCCCCTCTTCCTTTCCCTATTTTTCTTCTTCTCTTCATCCTTCTCATTTTCTGTCTTTATGTTTTTCCCCTTGTTTTATTCATCCTTCATTTCAGTTTATCTCCTTCATTCTACCCACCTATTAATTAGTTTTGCTGCTATGCTTCTGGTTTCTTTCCAATCTTTTTATTTCATCTTTTTTGTTTGCTGTACGATTTATCCTCTTATTTTCTCGGTCTCTTCTTTCTCTAACTCTGCCTTTTTCTTTCCACATTTTGGTATCCCTTCCTTTGCTCTTAACACTCTTACTGGTCTTTAATCTCGTTCTCATCTGCCTTTTTCTATCTCTCTCTTTTTTTTTTTATACAAGATGACCGTGGAGCGGACCACAATTATCCCAAACATTCTTCTAAAGTGCATCAGTCTCCAAGATAAACTGAAGCCGGACAAAGAGCTTCACTCTGACAGCATAAATATTGTCTTTTTCTCCTTTTCTCTGTACTCTGAAGACATTACCATCAACACCGACTCCTCCTCTTCCTGAGTCAAATGCCCCTGCCATGGCTGTGCGTTTAATGGAAGAACCTCAGCAACACTATCAATCGTTGCCCTGGTGGGAGGCTCATTGGTCAGGTTATTAAAATGTCCTTCACCAATGTGCTTGTGAGCCTCTAATGACAGAACTGTCTGAAGCTTGGCAGACGATCACTGCAAGCTCCCTGCCACATTATTACCCTCCCATTAGAATAAATTAGCATGATCAGCCCTGTAGGAGCAGCCTGGTCTGGGTTTGACTGTATAAAAATGCCACAGAGCAACGCCTACAGCCTCCCATCAACATAGGAACTGGAGAGACGAAGCAGTCACTAATCAATGTCTCATTATGTGATAAAGCAGCATTACCACATGCCAGATGGATTATTTCTGTACTCGTATAGTGAAAAGCCAGGTCTTGATCTGTATGTGGTTCATCTAGGCCAATGCTAGCCAGGGTAAGTGATTCACTCCAATGACTCATGCTTTCAAGGTTCGTACAGTTTATGTTGGAGTAGGAAGTTTCAGAAGCACAATAAGTCAAAGTTGTCCTCTTGTTTATTGGCTGAAACTGCAACTTTTAACCCTTTAAAAGGAGCCCACTGTGGTCACTGAATGGCTAATGGGTGATAAGAGCTGGCAGAAATATCAACAGTAGGTCCACCTGCGCTGCAAAGCTTTTATCCCCCAGTTTCCCTTATTGATTATTGCCAGCTGAGCTGATACAGACAACCACAAATCGATGCGCTCCCCGGTTGAAGCTTGGCCAGCAAGAGGTGAGTCAGTGCAAGATGACTCCAGAGAAGGTTTACCTACGTGTGGCACCAGCTGACGCAAACGCCTTTACTCAACTCCTCAGTGAATCACCTGGTAGACCAACTCAGACTCTGGAGCTCTCAAATGACTAATGTAATCTGTTGGTTTTCCCTAGCCACACATCTTTTTATAAAAGGGTATTTTATATATATTATTAAACAAAACTTGACTGACTTGAATAAGCCAGTATTGGTTGACTTTATTTGCAATATTCAAGTCAAATCCAAAGTCCATTTGTATACAACTAAGCACTTAAGGTCAACAAGACCTGGATGACTGAGAATGCACAGAGAAATATGAAGCCATTTCAGACTAAAATAACTAAGAGGAAATAGGAGATCAGAATGCAGTTCATCGCCTACAGAACTATTCAGTCTCTTCCTTCGTTTCCAACCTTAACCGGAGCAACTTGCTAACTGAATCACATTAATGAAACGAACTGAGATGCGTAGCACTTATCAGATCAGAATTCGTTTAGCCCAGGCTCATTTCATCATCTCTGCAAAATCGACTCCCCAAAGTGCGCTCAACTCTCAAAGCAGAAACCTACCCTCCAACACAGAAATAGAGCTGGAGCAGACAGTCCCTCCCACACCACCATCGCCACCGCCAAAGATAGACTTCATCACTGAAGTAAATCTCATCTGGGCCTCGTAATTAGAACTGGTAGGCAGCAAATGGATTAGGAGTTGAGAAATGGGGAGAGACAAAGTTTGTTGTAACATGGTCATATTTAGCTGTGCCATGTTCATGTCAACAGGTTAAAAAGAGTGATTGGACACCAGTATGAAGACATAAATACATCCCACTCTCTAGCAGCCTGTAAGTAAAGTGTGTAATAATTGAGCATCAAAGCCAAATAATAACAACAACATATCAATACCGAAAATGTAGATTTAACATTATCTGCTGTTAAATTACCAAACAGGCTAAGCCAGCCCTGTTTGAGTTATTTACCTATGGTGTAGCCTCTCTTCAGCTCCACACACCGAGGGGAGCGGAGCTTGGAGTTGGTGGTGTTGTTTTCCTGCACCTCAAGGCCAGTGGTCGCCTTGGCAACAGGTGCTGCAGCCTTGTTGCGGGGCGAGGCTGGCATCAGAGTCGGAGAAAAACCTTGACTGGCAATATCCACCGACTGAGACTTCTGCTTCAGCCTGCAGGGAGACGAACACAGCAAGGAAACCCAAATCATTAATGCCCTGCTTTTTTTAATCAGAGCTACAGCATATATGTGTGTCACCTTGGGAGAACAGTTCAGTGAGAGCTGCTGTGTGATCTTCACCGGTGAAGAGCAGGGGGAATAAAAGCATCTGATTCAAAGCATTTGCATCAGAGGTGGTTGGAGTCAATGCGCTGTGCTACAGAAATGTAATTGTGCAAGACAATTTTCTAAGTGGCAAGGAAGCAAGGAGAAAGAATCAATAGGTTAATCGTACCCTTGTTGAGGGTGAATTCATTACCATGGCTCGTCTCTCCCCCCAGTGTAGAGCTGTCTACTGTACAAAACGATAAAATGGCAAGATATCTGAGGAGAGCAGCATGAGTCAGGAGGCAAAACTATAGAAATAAGGACAAAGGTGGTGGTAGAAATCTTTCATCCAATCAAGGCTGCACTACCGTCATTTCCTGATGAATAAATAAGACACCTTTACTGTTTACAAACAACTCAAAAGCTGTTGTAAAGCTTCCAAGGCTGCACTGTAGGTTCTTTACACAAATAATTACATACGATTCAGATTTTATTTTTAGTGTCTTTCATGTTATGTACCAGCATACATGTATTTATGCATCTACATACTGTAGATGGGTTTGCAAGTCACTTTGACACAGAAGACGGCTTAAAATACAGTTGGCCTTGGAAGTCATGACTGCAAAAACTGAAAATGATCTGGAGTTCTGCAGTTTAGGTGGTATCTCACTACGCTGTAACTATTGAAGATGAGTTGGCAACTCAAAATAGTAAGCAAACAGGTACTTCCATTTGCAGTCTCACAGATTTCTGAATGTTTGTGACCAAGTGACCAGCAAGCCACACAGGCGCCTTTTGAACAGCAAGTTTTTGTAAATTTATTTATTAATCTTTATTTAACCAGGCAAGTCCCACTAAGATCACAGATCTCTTTTTCAAGGGAGGCCTGGGCCTGAAGGCACCCTAACGTGCATGTTTAGGTGCATGTTAGGGAATGCAGTTTTTCCAGGCCTGGCTGGAAAAAAAACTGCATTCTTGGTCATAAACATTATTTGTTTACCACCTCGGCTAGTTTTGCACATTTATGATTTAATCTGCTGAAGCATACTTTTGAATTGAGGATAGGCAGATCTGGAACAGTTTTTCTTTATTTATTATTTATCATCAGTGTGTTTTTTTTTTTTTAGATGTAGACATTTGCCTTGGATGTTTTCTGTCAAAGTAGAACTCCTGTGCAGGAGTCAGAATACAGCTCTAAAGCTCTTAACCCTCCTGAAGCCCTCGTAACTGAAGAGAGGAAGAGAAGTCCTTGTCAATTTGACCCGAAGGCCACAGGACGGTTAAGATGGGTTGGAGATGCCCACAACAAAAGTCAGGTAGGTTTGTGAAGTCTATGTGACTAATATGACAGAAAACTTGTCGCACAAAAGTTTTGAACACGTTTAAAAGTTAAACGTCAGGACTGCGCGCAAGGTAATTGTGAACCACCCATGATAGTTGATGCCATTCATGAATGCCGTTTGCCAACTAGTTGCAGCCTAGTAAGATACCACCTTTACTCACTAAGATCTAAAATAAAATCAACTCAGAGTTCCATAGAGGACAAATTGTAAAAACTGCCACACATTATTTAACTTCAGCAAACTCTAACAACTGAGTTGATGTGTGACATCTTCTCGTTGCTGAACTTATCAAAAAATACATATGCAGAAAGTGTAAAACAAAAGGATTTAGAATTGTCAGAGACATTCAATATTCAACATATTGCATCATTTACTGTTGTTTAACTGTCTAGTTTTCTAAAAGTTACCAAGCTAGGAAAGCTATCTTTGTTCTTCAATAACTGTGAATTTAACAATATGTTGTGTAACATTGAACAAAATGCCAGGGTAGAAGAGTAAAATGCTGTGTTAGCTGTGCAGAGTGGATCATGGGGATGACTCTTGGCTACTACACACACAAAACTTAGCTCATATCTGTAAAACTGCCCAAGTTGGAGCAATTTTTATGTTGGCTAGTGTCAATTAGCTGTAGCAATCATCTTAAATTTTGTTGATCCAAACGGCCTAAAATCTGTCCAGTTCAAGAGATATTTTGCCAACAGACAGACAGCGTTGACTTAAACAGCTAATGCCAAAGTTTTAAAGATGTTACACAACGTGTGGCACTTTGAGTTTGGGTTCGGCATGACACTCAGCTACCGTCACACTAAATTTTAGCTCATTTTTGTGTTTAATAAGGTCAATTAGATGTGGTGGCTAACTTGAATTTGGTCAACTCCAGAATTTAATCAGTTATAAATGAACATCCAGTGATTATTTCCCAAAAGTTTTGTTAAAATCCATTCAGTAGTTTCTGAGACATTTTGCTAACAGGCACAGTTAACTCACAGTAATGGTCAAGTTTTAAAAACAGATATTACTTTATCAGTTATTGCTGATTGCTGAGTGTAAGTTGGAGATGAGTTTCAGCTACTGCCACACCAAATAATAGCTCAATATCTGTAAAATTAGCAGAGCCATTGCCATTTTGCATTTCTTCTGTCCAGAAGAATGTTATCAGGAATTTAGCACCCTTGTTGGCTGAGGAATGAAGCTGGTGCACATTCAAATACCTACTGACTTGTGTTAAATTAAATCTGCCTACAATAATAAAACAAAGCCTATTAGATGTCTAATGAGATCTTGGGTTTGGGTTTTAAAGATAAGTGAGCTAACTGGGCTAATCCAAACAGGTAATCTCAAAACACTCAGCGTCAAATCAATCCCTAACAAACTGTAGATTCTCACACCCACACACATACAAACAGAACACACAAAACCAACACTGACTCACTGATACACACACAGATGTCTTCGAACAGAAAGTTTAAAAATACGTGGATGCTCCAGCAAAACCTTCGAATACTGGCTCCTATAATACAGTTGTCCTCTGTTGTGAAAAAGTCCTGAAACAGCATTACAAGATTCCCAATGCTGCTCCCTCACACACATTTTCAATCACGCCAGTAAAACTGCTGAAGCGAACAGAATCTTCCTGGCCATTTCACCCAAGTGCCCGTCCCCTTATGGACCAAAGCAGCACACATGACATCATGTCCTACCGCCAAATGAAAATGCCTAATCTCTGGGGAAATGCTGCCCATCACTGTGTGTGTTCTGTCATACATTAAAGAAACCAAACCAGGCAGAAGTTCACCAGCAAATGCTCCCAGTGGACTATTTATTTACCATGCACTGAATAAGTATTCACTTCAAAGATTTCCATCTAAATAAAAGATTCTAAAGTTAGGGGAGTTAATTTTGTTTGTTACCACTAGCCACAGAAGTTGAAAAGGTGCATACCTGGGCTTTGTCACCTTTTTTTGGGAAGTGGACGTGCTGACGCTCGCAGTAAGGTGTATTGTGTCACTTCCTGTTTTGCCTGCTGGTAGCTGGAGTAATTTGTTTGCTCGAGGAATCTTTTAATTTACTAAATTTCTCTAACCTTTACACTTTCTACATTACAGTACACAAACACACTTATCTTCTATTATTGGACTGTTCTTGAGGCACCTTTTGTCTTTTAACACTGCTTGGTTTTTTATCGGTGTTTTTAGGATCTGCTAGCTCTTGCTAGCTCTTGCTAGCGTTAGCTTAACATGGCTTCTGGTTCTCTCCTGGCTTCTTCTCTTCTCACTTGCTCTGTGTGTCAGATGTTTAGCTATTCCTCTGCCTCCTTTAGCGATAATGATACATGTAACAAATGTAGCCTTATGATAGCTTTGAAGCAGAGGCTGTCTAAATTTGAAGCTCGGCTCCGCGCTGGTGAAAAGCCACTAGCCAGCCAGGTCCCCTTAGGCAGCGCAGAGCCACTGAGAGTAGCTCCCGGTAGCAGTCCTCAGTTGCTTAAGTGTGTAACTTTGCAAAAACTATGTTGGACTCCGTAGTTTTCACTGACATGTTTAATCATACGCCGTCGTTCAACCCCTGGGTGTCCAGGTGGTGTCCTGAAAACAACGTGGGCTACATAGATGATTGGAGTGCTTTTTGGGAAAAACCTGGTCTGATGGCGGAGAGATGGGACCCATCCCACTTTGGGTGGAGCCGCTCTTCTTTCTAGGAATTCGGCCGATTTTGTTGGTCATCCAAACTTCATTGACAACCCAGGGTCCAGTCCAGGAAGCAGAGCTGTAGTCTTACACACCTCTCTGCTGCTTCTCCTCTGTTACCCACCCAAACCCCTATTGAAACAGTGTCAGCTCAGCCATGGCCCAAATTAAATAAACCAAAAATCTTTAGAAAAATAAATCATAAAAATCTTATAAAAATAAAAACAATTACTTTAACAGAACAAATAAAATCAATGAATGTGGATTGCTGAACATAAGATCTCTCTATTCTAAGTCTCTGTTAGTGAATGATTCGATAACTGATCATCATACTGATTTATTTTGAAGAAACCTAGCTACAACAGGAGGATTTTGTTAGTATAAATGAATCCACTCCTGCTAATTATCTAAACTTTCATGTTCCTAGAAAAACAGGTCGAGGTGGAGGAGTAGTTGCTTTTTTTCCAGTCAGGAATATTGATCATTACTAAACGAACTACTAATCATAATTCTTTTGCGTCTTTGACCCTCAGTCTTTCTCATCCAAAATGGAAATCAGAAAAAACACTTTTACTTGCTGTCATATATCGTCCAACATTCTCAGTTTTTGTCTGAATTCTCAGATTTTTGGTCTGACTTATTATTGAATACAGATAAAGTCACGATAGTGAAGGATTTCAATATTCATGTAGATGCTGAAAGTGATTCGTTTTACCCAAAATGTCCACAAATCTACACATTCTCTTCTTCATACTCTTGATCTGGTTCTGACATATGGCCTAGAGTAAAGACTTAATAATAAATCCTCACAATCCTGTTCTGTCTGACCACTTTTTAAATAAGCTTTGAGTTTACATTGACTGACTACACAGCCAATGAGAGTAAATTTCATTATAGTCGATGTTGATCAGAGAACGCTGTAACCAAATTTAAAGAATCTCTTCCAATATATTTTTCCTCTGTCTTGCAGAGTAATGCAACAGAGAGCAGCAACTTAGATGATCTTGTTGATAATATTACAACTTCAAT
>JAOXNZ010000054.1:25298426-25308788 GCA_028566095.1 Kryptolebias brasiliensis | reverse complement strand
TACTGAAGCAACATCTCAAGACATCAGCCAGGAAGTTAAAGCTTGGGCGCAAATGGGTCTTCAAATGGACAATGAGCTGAAGCATACTGCCAAACTGGTTACAAATTGACTTAAGGATAACAAAGTCAATGTTTTGGAGTGGCCATCACAAAGCCCTAATTTCAATCCTATAGAAACTTTATGGGCAAAGCTGAAAAGGCATGTGCGAGCAAGGCAGCCAACAAACATGGCTCAGTTACACTAGTTCTGTTAGGAGGAATGGGCCGAAATTCCTGCCAACTATTGTGAGAAGCTTAGGAAAGGATATCCAAAATGTTTGACCCAAGTCATACAGTTTAAGGGCAATGTTACCAAATACTAATGAAGTGAAAGTAATAAAAAATTGCCTTAAAATCATTCTCTCTCTCATTATTCTGGCATTTAGCAAATAGAAATAATTTTGAAAATCCTAATTGACCTAAAACGAGAAAAGTTTATTCTGATTTCACGTCAAACAGTGTGAAAAAAAATGCATATGTGTCTTTTTATATTTATCACTGAATAATATTTATAATATGTTTAATTGATTTTGGGTGCCTTAAATGTGGATATGTTATACTTAGTTTCAGGGGTAAATTTTAGTCGTTTAAAAAGGATTTAGTTTGGCGCTTATGTTAATTTGATTCTGGCTTATTGGGTTACATTTTCTTCAACTTTTTTTGTTCTTTTGTGTATTCTTAGGTTTTTCACCAGTTTTGGCCTTGACAACTTTCAAAATAAAAAACAGAAAAGAAAGAATTGATTCTTGGTCATTGAGTGAAGTCCAGTTAAAAATCATACAAATCAGGAAACCTCTGAATGACCTTATCATGGATTGAGATGTTTAGTGTCTTTGGTTACCAATACAGCATATGCGCTTAGCCAGCAACATCAGCTGTTTTTTCCAATAAGGTCAGAAATACGGTCACGGGAAGAAGATGTTAGGCAGTCTATTTTATGTATCAGGACATAAAAAAACTATTTGATCAAATCACCAGTGTGTGAAAGCTAATTCCATCCTTACTGCTTTGAAAGGAAATAAAAGGGTATGAAACGGTGAAGTGCTATTAATAAAACAAATCTGATTACCTGATGTGAGCGTCACAGTAAAGTAGGAGTTTTGGGAGTTCGGAAGATTCCTTGAAGAAATGCATATCACCCGCCACCTTTAATTTCATGCCAAAGTTTTAAAATAGCATCATCTTACGCTGAGAAAAGATGAAATTAGAGCAGTTTTGGTCAAACCTTAAAAATAACGTTAAGCACTATTTCACACACGACTGCACGATCTGGTAGTGCTCAGATCTGATATTTGTTGGGGATAATGCTCAGCTACAACCTTATTAAATTTTAGCTCAATATGTGTAAAATTGAGAGTTCTAGCCATCTTTGGGATTTTCAGGGACGGTTAGCTGTGGCGAACATTTCAAACTGGGTTGACTCTAAAGGTTAATCACTTGTAGATGTACAGCTAATAATTACTTTGTGAGAGTTTTAGTAAAATATGTCCGGTGGTTCATAAGATATTTTGCCAACACATTCACAACCTCACACGTGGGCAAAAACATCATCGCCCTTTTGCCCTCAGTGACGGGTAATAATGATGGCAGATTTCACATTACATGTTAACGAAACAACTAATGAAAGAAAGAACATACTAATAGTTCACAAAGTTACATTTGAACTCAGACTTAGGGAACACTGCCTTGAACAGACAAGCCAATGCTGAGCTAGTTTAGTTCTCGCAAACCATGAACCGCTGCTTTACAGCACAGTGGAGGAGGTGTAATGATTTGAGCTTGTTTGGTTGGCTGAAAACAAACAAAAACGATGCAATAGCTCAGTCAAACTCCAAAACTCAACCTGACTGAACTACTATGGAAGAACATTAGGAAGGCTGTGTACAAGCAGATGCCTGTGAACATCAATGTCAGAGTTGCGAGGGACTTATAGGGTCAAGTAAAAGGTTACTTTAACATACTGTTGCTAAAAGAGGGAAGATATATGTAGAGTAAATACTTCTACACTTGATTTTATTATTTGTTAGTTAATATCTGGTATAAATGGTGTATATGAAATGAATACATGCCATCTATTGCTGTTTATTTGAGGCTGAATTAAACTAACTGTGATACATTAAAACATCCAGATGACTTTGGTTTCCATGTCTTTTATGTCCTGATGCATAAAAACTGTTTAAGAGGGTTCACTTTCTGTTTTATATTACAGTACAATGACAGCATACAGCAACAGTTTTACAAAACTGGAGACATTTCTAGAAAATCATGTTCATTGAAAACTTTAGTTTCTCAGCCTTTGAAGAAACTACAAAGGTAAAATAAAAATCCTAAGCAGTGTTAAAATATCTGCTCATATTAATTATTGAAAATTTCCCCAGTGTTTTAAGGTTTCTTTAAACAACAAAAACTGTCTTAAAAAGTGGAATGGTAAAAGCACGCCTATGTTGCCTCAGGTCTAAAAATCTTCAGTAACTCTGTCAGAGAATTGCAACAGTAATTTAAAAGGAAAAAAGAAAAACTGTTAAAAAACATTGTTGAAAAGTCAGAGATGCTGGTCATAAATGTATCTATCGGTAATGTTCGGTGGTAACATTTTAAAAGGTACTTTGTAGTACTTTGTAGTAAACCATTTCAAGTGGAGGTTCAAGCACATTTTGTACCTGCTGATGGTTTTGATGCATTTCAGCTACAACTGCTTCAAAATCTCACAAAAAGTTGACAAAAACCAGAAAGAGTCCATTTCACACCAATGTAAAGTTTCTGCATTGGCTACCAGGGTATTTTAAAATGAATTTTAAGGTTTTTAATTTATAAAAATCCTTAATGCTTTTAGACTTGCCTATTTATCAAATTAGCTTTTATTCTACAAGCCCTTGAAGTCCCTCAGATCTTCTGGAAGAAATCTTCTGTTAAGAACTAAAACCCACAGTGAGCTGTCATTTTCCCAATATGGTTCTCACTTGTGGAAGTGAAGACCTGCGGGCAGCGGTGAAGGCTGTGACTAGAAACCTTGAAGTTAATGTTCACACTCAGTATTGTAAATTTTATCAGTAAAAAGAAAAATGTCAATAGGGCCCCAAAAGTAGCTCTATGCAGTGGCCCACACGCTACTTAGTCCTGCTCTGTTTACGAGATAAAAATTAGGAGCAAAACTATAACCGAGACTACTGCAGCAACAGGTCATTTTGCAGTTTGCATGTTCTCCCTGTGCATAAAGAAGTTTTCTCCCAAAACATGAATGTTAGTTTAATTAGTAGTTTTAAATTCACCTTAAGACCTGCCCTGGGAAAACCCCGCCTCTCGCCTGCTGATCACTAGAGGTGGGCACCCCCTCCCCACGACTCTGAACAGGTTTAAGATGGTACAAGGAACAGATAGACAGACCGATGGACAGCTGGCTACTTTTGATTACAAGCCCAGTTCCAAAAAAGTTGGGACATTGCTTAAAATGCAAATAAAAACAAAATGCAAAGATTTGCAAATCTCAGAAATGTTTTTTACAATGGAACATAGTAAACATATAAAATGTTTAAACTAAGAAAGTGCATATTTTTTTAGGAATAAAATTATTTTGAATTTAAAGATCTCAGTAAAAAGGAAAGTAAAAAGGAAAGGAGAGTGGTACAAATAAACAACTAGGGGAGCATTTTGCAACTAATTAGGTTAAATGTCAACAAATCAGACAGAGGACTGGGTATAAAAAGAGCACTTTAGAGGCTGAATCTCTTAGAAGAAAAGGTGGGCAGAGTTTCAACAGTCTGTAAAAACCTCTTAAGAAAATAGTGAAACGATTTCAGAAATATCTTCCTCAATAAAAATGGGAAGGACTTTGTCATCTTTTGGTGATATTATGAACTGTAGATGATTGGATATTCAAAGTTTGTATTTTAATTTTTAAAAAGGTCTCATGTTATTTCATGTGTTGGCTGCTCCAAAAAATCATGTGAATTACCTTTAGTTTGCTGGACAGAGTACATGAATCTCTCAGTCTGCAAAAAACTGCATCTAAAAACTGTTGAACCATTGCAAAATTAAGGTCCTTCAACAGAAAACTGAGAAGACTTTGAATATCCCATCATCTGCAGTTCATAATATCATCTAAACACTTCAAGAATCTGGAGAAATCCCTGAGCTCAAAAGACGAGACTAAAAGTCAATATTTGTTGTCTGTGATCATCAGTGCTTCTTCACTGCATTAAAAACAGGTCTGATTCTGTTCTGGAGCTCACTGCATGGACTCAGGAACACTTCAACAAATCACTGTCTGTAAACACAGATTTAAAGAAGAAACCACATGTGAACACCGGCATCTTCTCTGGACCAAAGCTCATTAAAAATGAACTGAGGCGAAGTGGAAAACTGTTCTGTGGTCAAAGATAAAGAAATCAGAAAATATGTTTGGAAACCACAAACTCCACATCCTCCATACTAAAGTGGAGAGGGACCATCCAGTCTGTTATCAACACATGGTTCAAAAGTCTGCCTCTCTGATGGTATAGAGGTGCATTAGTGCCTCTGGCATGGGCAGTTTACTCATCTGGAAAGACACCATCAATGCAGAAAAGTATATACAGGTTTTAGAACAACATATGGTCCCATCCAGATGACATCTTTTTCAAAAAAAGGCTTGCATATTTCAGCAAGATAAGACTAAACTGATTACAGCAGCATGACTTCATATTAGAAGAGTCCAGGTGCTGAACTGATCTGCCTGCAGTCCAGACCTCGCATCTACTGAAAATTGAAAACATTTGATGCATCATTAAACAAAGAAATCCAGCAAAGACCCAGGACTGTTGAACAGCTAGAATCTCACATCAGACAAGAATGGGACATTCCCTCTAAAACCTCCAACAGCTGCTCTCCTCAGTTCCTAGATGTTTACAGACTTCCAACCTTTTTGAGATGTGTTGGTACCAAAAATATCACAATTAACTGGTTTTAATTTTTTTCCTAAAATGGCACAATTCCTGAGTTTTAACATATGTTTACTATGTTCCATTGTGAATCAAATATGGGTTTATGACATTTGCAAATCATTGCATTCCATTTTTATTTATATTTTACACAACATCCCACCTTTTCCAGTATTGGGGTTTTACTTCACGAAATGAAAAACCTGTTTCGCAGGTTACTGCAGGTGTACCTGGACCTGAGTTTTGTTATTCAAAATTCTTCACCCCACGCTGTGAGTTAAACTAAAACCCTCCAGACATCAGTTTGCCCACTTTAATCAAAGCTCAACAGATCAAACAGCATGACTCACTGAAATAATACCAAACATCACCATAAGCACATAGCCAGCCAGGCCCGGAGCTATTTCTAATCATTTCTTTTTCACTCAGCAACATCTGTCAACAATATAACATCCTTAACTTTATCAAAAAACTGTTTATGAATCAACATTTCAGCCTGTGAGCACACAGCTGTTAGAAATGCAGATTTTTCTATAGAATGTATTGAAATGACTGAAACACCCCTCAGCTGCAGCTTTTCACTTCACAAACAGAGGACTTGGCTGACACTAGACGGGGAGGATAAGGAGGAGGAGACGAAGAAGAAATCACTGCATCTTTTTTGTATTTGGCTCTGAATTGGGGCATGTTTTTCCTCCTTCACTTTTTCGCCTCTCTGTGCATCACTCAGGCAGCAAATGCAAACACAAAGCCCAGCTCTGCTCGTCCCTACCCCGGCGACAAACACACTCAGCCCCCCTGTAACACACACAGCCTTCGGCGTTTCATTAGGAGGGTACCTGCGGGGCTTTGGGATTGTTGCTGCTGCAGTCTTGCACTGCCGTCCTCCTTCCTTTTTCCTCCGCCTCCTCGCCAGCAACAGTCCTGCTCTCATTTGCAGAGCACCAGTGACCAAAGACGACACGATTGGTCAGTGCATGTGTTGGATTTAACGACACACAACTTTGTTACGGCTGGAATGAGCAGGAGGTGCAGGACAGACAACCAAGATGCAAGAACAGTTTTAATTAAATGGCAAGTATTCCTTGAAAGAGTTTTAGACTATGATCATCTTATGATGAGAAATGAAAGCGTTTAAGCTAATTTAGTCAAACCTTTAAAATAACATTATGCACAATCTCATGCATAAATGCAATTTCTCACAATACAATCAGCATGATACACCTTCATATTCACAATTTTTTTGACAATGATTCTGTGAATAAAAAAAGAGAAATCAGTCAAGTCCAGACTGGACTGTAGGTCAAAACAGACAGAGAAAGTGCACAAAAACATTTTAACCTTCCCCTTTTCCTTTAAACAAACCTGACGGTGATATGTAACTTGACTCAGAGCAGAGGTGGCTGTGAAACCACAATCATTCCTTCAAGCACAAACCTCTGACTGCTGCTTACACTAATTAGACGCACCCCCACCCCCCGTCCAAAAAAGAAACAAGTGCTGTACACTGGCCAGCTCATTAGCACCATCTCCTTCAATAACACAGAGCAGTCCTGTTGTGTCACTGGACAGACTCTGAACATGAAGGACACTACATGTCACCACTGGCAAAATGACATTGCACTGACTAAGCCTTTTTTTCCCCTCCTGTGCCCACATCTGTGGTGCTGCTGACAAAACATTCCCGAAGTATTTTAACGTAAGGTTTTATCTGAGCAGTCACTACTTAATTTCCTTTGCCTGAGCAAATATGAAGAACGAACAACGAAACTGCACAAAAACAGAATATGGGCATAGATTACCTTTGTTTTGAGTGTCTAAAAACAGCTCAGTCTTGATTTTAGGTTCAGCTCCAAACAGAGAAGGGATTCACATGCATGAGACACAATGAGAGTATGGACACATTCAAATAAGTAATGTGAACCTTTCTGTGATCACTGAACTTAATGAGGCATCTTTTTACATGACAAACTTGGAAGGAATTATTTTAATTTCCATAATTTTTTATTAGAAAAAAGAAAAAAAGTGTTCAAAATACAAAATATTCTACATACAACCCACCTGTTCGAATGAAATAAATTTGTAATTAAGCGGTTTTAAGAGGAATTAAGAGGTTTTACTAATTGTAAGAAGTGTAATGGCATTTATTAATACTCATATAGGTACACCGTATCGGCAAGTGCTCAGATCTAAGTACTTGTACTCAAAATGTGGCATCGGTGCATGCCTAACTACAACTTAACTGTAAAGCTGAGGGCTCCAACTTTAACAAATAAAACAATGGCTTTTATGTGCATAAACCTTGCAGAAGCATCCTCATGCATAAAGTGAGCTTAAATCTTGGTGTGCACAGTGGCAGAGGAGGGTAAAAGTGTAGAAATTTGGAGAAAGACTTGGAGACGTTGAAATTCTAGCTTTTCTTTATGATTATCATACAGATAACATAGCTAAAATAAAAGCACAGATGTCGTTACAGTGTGCGAGCAGAGGTTTTGTCAGATGATGCAGTGTTTAAAAAAAATAAAGTATCAACCTTGATGTTAGGATACAGTTTATGTCAGCACAAAGCATATAAAAAATGCAAACAAATCAAACTCTTACAACATTACCTGCATATTTTCTCACTAGTTTTGGGTCTGACTTGTCTGTTTTTAGTCTATCCTATTTGTTAAGTGTCCTTTACCATTTTTGCCATTTCATGTGATTAGCAATTGAGTTAATTGCAAACTAATTCATTTTGGGGCCGTGAGTTTAGTTCAGAATTTTTAAATGCTGAATGATAAACATGAATGCATCTCTGATCTGACCTTTGAGCTTGTTCCTTTAAAGCGTGGACTTGTAGAAAACTGATAAGATGGGATCAAAAAAAACTCTAAAGTCATCACTTACACATCAGTTCGTAACCTTTGTAGTCTAATTTTTAATTTTCTAAGTTAGATAGATAACCTCCAGATTTGTAAAAAGAGCTGAAAGAACTTAAATAGCCCTGGAAGAGGAGATACAGATGGATTTTATTTTCCCACTCACAGCTGCAGCATTACAGTTTTAATCTGAATACAAGTTTCCTGACTCAATCATCAGTTTAAAAGCTTAACAAATTACCCTAAAGACCTCTGCTTGTTTCATATTAGTCACAAAGCACAAACTTGCATGTGTGTCAGTTTAAAAGCAGGAAATATGTAAGGCTAGAAGGTTAGAGTTACAAGTCAGGCAAAGAAAGCCAATCACTTTTCTTGCTGAACTGTAACAATAAATATTCTTTTGGATTTTATGAAGTATATTAAACCAGTAATACAGAATCAGAGTGAGAGATTTTGACTCCAACACATGAATTGCATTAGGAAAGTGACCAAGAGTAGGAGTGCTATGTCATATGTACCTTCAGGCAAGTGAGGCTTGTTTCAATATCTTGGCCTCTGTCTGAATGCTAACCCTTCCACCAACTTCATTCCGTTTCCTCAATGACACATTTGTTCATTACTGAGCGGGAAGCACCGACTGGCTGACCGGAGGCATCAACATCTGTCACCACTGGTGTTGCAGCACTAACAAATCCTGGAAGCTGTAAAGTTGTGATCATACTTATTTGTAGGTCAAATGTAATTCAGGACTTGCATTCACAGGCTGAACCTCCACCTTTCCCTCCGTCTCCTCGGTCTCATATCAGCGCCACCGCTCGTCTTTGTCTGGTCAGTAATCATCCTCCCACTCTCTACCCTCCCGTGCCGTCTCCCTTTGACTGTTGGCAGGCCTGTTGGCTCAAGCTGGTCAACCTGATGCCCCTCTGCAGCAGGCAACAGTGGCAGTGCCTGGCACACACTGCGGCTCACTGAAACACACCCAGCGCACACATTAACCTACTCTAGTGTGATGCAATTTAACTGACTTACACAATGAAATGCAGAGGGAATAACAGCTGTCTCATTTGCCAATAAGAAAACAAAATCCCTAAAAAATGACCTACAATTTGCACACTTTTATGTTTAATTGTACAGTAAATCTGCTAAGTTGACAAAGAGAGTATGGCAAATCTTTAACTTTTCAGTGCCAGTTCAGAGCAGCTTTCCTTCTCTGAACAAATGTAAAACCAGGGTGTTGCTCATACTGCTGGGAGAAAGAGCTGCTTCTAAATTGAGAATGACAGTCCAGACAGACTTGGCAAATGAAGACTGAGCCCGCTGGAGGTCTGTGGTCAGTTGTCAATCACACCCAACAGACTCTCAGACCAAATCATTACAGACAACCTGTAGCCTACTTCCCCGCTAAGTGCAAGTGATGTTTCCTGCTCAAATTAGGTGTTAGAAAAGAAAGTTTCCATATGTTTATCAAAAAACATAATTTTATCTCAGTTTGCAATCATAGTCATATTATGACTGATTACAGTTTTTTCTGAATTCCTAGTGAACGCTAATAAATACTAAAGCCTGCTAAAAGAAAACGGCACAATGCTTCAACATTTCATAAACCTTGAAATTCTTAAACGTTTAAAAGAAGTTAATAGTCATATTTTCGAGGGAATAAAAAGTCATTATGATCTAAGACATCTATTATAATTTAGAAATGCCCTTTAAGAACAAATAGTTCAAATGTAAGTGGGATAAACAAACCACTGAATAAGGTTTTGGCATTTATCATTTATCAGAATTATGTAGAAGATGCCAACCGGTTGTAATGAAAGGTACTGTTGAGGCCAATGCTTGTGTAGTGTGTTCCCTACTTGTTGCAATATAAGCAACAAGTCTCATTGCTGTGGAGGTGTAAGCAAACTGGCTGCTGTTGAACATAGTTTAAAAAGACATCATTGATGACTCAATCACAGAAATGTTAAACCATAAGAACAACCTGGGCAGAAACCCACTTTAGCCATAACCATGATTGTACTAGCCATTAGTTTGCCAATCCTGTCAAACTTAGCCTCAGTTTGGAGAAATGAAGTTTATCTACAATGGGTAAAATATTATTTATAAATAACATTTCCACAGAAAAATATTTCAAAATGTCTGGCATATCCCTTTAAGGTGTTTTCATAAAATGGTTCTACAATATGGCTGCAAAGATGAGTCCCTCTATTAACAGGTTCTTGCTGTTCACAAATGCACCAAAAAAGCTATGATGAAGCTGTCATCATAGAACCACTTAGGTTTAACCCCTAACGTCACACCTACTTGCCAACTCTGTTCTGTGACTACCGTCCTTGCCAACTCAGAGGAATAACAGGAACGGGTTGGCTTTAATTCTCTGATGCTTCAGTCATTGCAAAATTCACACTGGAGACGTGAAAAAGGCATCTCAGGACCAACTCAAAAGGCTTTTGTGTAAAGAGCTTGAGATTAAAATCAAGACTCCTTTTTTACTTTGACTTTCAGGAAAAGAAACTTCCAATGATATAAACTGTTGGCTAACCTTGG
>JAOXNZ010000054.1:25260340-25280417 GCA_028566095.1 Kryptolebias brasiliensis | reverse complement strand
CCCCCCCCCCCCCCCCCCCCCCCCCCCCCCCCCCCCCCCCCCCCCCCCCCCCCCATGACATAAATAGTTTTACGCTGCATCAAAATTCAGCATCAGGCCAGACATTCCTCCTGTTGGATTTATATTTAGAAAGAGCTTACATTATGGTTGCGAATCAGGTTAATACTTTCCAAAGTACATATACAACTGTTTACATAAGAAGCAACATAAAGACATGTCGGCCATTTGCTGAGTTCACCTGTCATTACTGGGGAGGACAACACCATCCGCAGCTGTGTTACAGCTGAGAGAGCCTTTAAAGGATTATCTCATTCAGAAAAACAAATGGCTTTTCATGCCATAGTTTTAAACTGAGATCAACTTATGATGAGAAGGAAGGCAGTCATCGCTATTTTGGACGATGTATGTGCTGTGAATGATTCTCAGAGACTAATAACATTTGGCTGACCAAGTTAAAGCCATTTTTGTGTTGGTTAATGTCAATTAGCTTTGGCAGCCATCTCCATGGTGGTAGATATCGATGTGGTGTAGATGTACATCAGTCATTGTTGTCTGAAAGTTTCATTTGAATCCGTCTAGTGGTTCAAGAGATGTTTTGCAGACAAACAGGGTCGACTCCACCACTTTTTGCCAGAGTACTAATGAAGATCTTGCCCAGTGTGTTGTGAATAACTCTCAGCTGAAACCGCACCAAAGTTTAACTCAGTATTTGGTGTTTTCTAGGGTCAGCTGGCTGTGGCAGGAATTTTGAATTGGATTGGCTCAAAAAGTTAATCTGTTGTAGAGGTACAGCCAATGACCATTTCCTGAAAATTTCATTGAATTCCATTTGGTGTTTTATTAAAGGTGATTGTAACATTTTAATTTGCTGCTGCTCAGAATATTTTCTGGGGGAATAACCGTAGCTACCAAATTTTAGCTCAATATCTGTAAAAGTGGCCGTGTTATAACCTTTTATTTATTTATTTTTTAAGGTCAGTTGACCTGCGAAAGCTTTCATGAATAATACCAACAACGTTTTAAATTACAGCATCAAAATGATTAAACTTTAAACCTTTAATAATTCACGAGATACACCCTCTAACCTGGTCCAAACTTCTGCCTAAAACTCTTTGCTTTGTGTGAACAGAATGTCAGCAAACACAGTCGTCCAAACACACATATGAAAGATGGCACCTTCAGACCATAAAAGTGACAAATACACACTCATACACGTACAGAGAACAAGTGTTTTGTGCCCTGCAGCTGTTTGACAGCCTGAAA
Source organism: Kryptolebias brasiliensis (assembly GCA_028566095.1). Taxonomy (NCBI): domain Eukaryota; kingdom Metazoa; phylum Chordata; class Actinopteri; order Cyprinodontiformes; family Rivulidae; genus Kryptolebias; species Kryptolebias brasiliensis. The sequence continues at coordinate 25,279,154 of JAOXNZ010000054.1, read as the reverse complement.
TGAAGACGTTCGGTGACAACGCAGCGCTCCTTGTCTTATACGGCTCACACGAGGCCCGGCGCTGCGCGTGTCTCTGGGCTAACTCGGAGGAAAAGAGAAGAAAGGAATCGATTTGACATTTAAATCAGACGGCCAACAGTGCCAAGACGTAAAGATCTTAGGGGCAATTTCTTTTTTTTTTTTCTTTCTTTTTTTCTTGTCTTTCTAGACTCTCATTTGAGGTGTCAAAACTGTTTTTGTGCACATTTATGCTGACCCCTTTCACCCACATCTAAAGCTGTCAAAAAGCAAAACAAAACAACACTGGATTATTTCATCTGGAGTTTAAAGGCCTAGCATTTCTTGAGCAAATACATACTGACAGTCACCTTTCATGTCAGAGTTTTAGACTAAGATCATATGAGAGAAATGACAGAGTTGCAGTTGTTTTGGTCAAACCTTGAAAATAATGTTATGCACCATCTGATGCAATATTGTGAGATGTCAGGCTCAGAGTATGTGTTATGAATGACTCTCAGCTACTACCACGCCAAATTTTAGCTCAATATCTGTAAAACTTACTGAGCTATAGCATTTTGTGTTGACTAATGTTGGTTAGCTGAGGCGGCCATCTTAAATTGGGTGGAGTCCAAAAGGTAATCAGTCGTAGATGCACATCCAATAATTATTTTCTGAAAGTTGCATTAAAATCGATTTAGTGGTTCTAGACATAATTTGCTAACAGACAAACAAGGCTGAGTCCAAAAGTGAATGCTATACTTTTAAGCAAAGATCTTGGGCACCAAGCAGTATTTTGGGATATGTGTTGTGAATGGCCTTCAACTACTACCACATCAAATTTTAGCTAAATACCTGTAAAATTGGTTGAGTTTTAGCTATTTTTTTGTTTTTTATTATTTTAGGTGAGTTGACTGTGACAGCCATTTTAAACTGGGTGGACTCCAAAAGCTAATCAGTTGTAGAGGTACATTCAGTGATTTTTTTTTTTATTTTTTTTTTTAAGTTTCATTAAAATCTACTAAGTGGTTCATGAGATAATTTGCTAACAGACAATGACAAAATCATTGTCGCTCACTTTCACCTTTAAGCGGCGGGCGATAAGCATGCAATTCTATTCAATCTGTATGTGTATTTGTAATCAACAGGATTTCTGTTCCATACGCACAGAGCTCAGGCTGGGCTGCTTACTTTCCTGCACCACACTTCAATTTGGAAATTTCACAGTCATCGTGCTGAAAAGCCAAAGCGCCATTCGTGCTCTCTGTGGCCGAGCTGGGCTGTGAGCGCTCGTTATCACAGTTGTTCTGAAATATAATTCATTCCAAATCAATGAAGGGGTACGACGTGCGGCTGCTTTCTCATGCAGCACATCGATTGGAGCGGTACCGATCGGAACTAAAAATTGGAGGGAACAGATAGCGCCGACAGCGCTCTTTTAGAATAAGTTGATTCCAAAGATAAGACTGACAATATCCTCAGACAGACCTCCCCTTGACTCTGGAAGAACTTCTCCCTTCAGTCACACCTCAGAGCAGAGCTGAGAGGAACTCTTGGTGTGATTTTCTCATGTTCACACATTTCTAGCAGGGAACTAGTAGCAGAGAGAATAATGTACATTAGCAGCAGAAATCACTGAAAAATTAACTATTTGGCTTTGTTTCCAGCTGAGCTTCGAAGCCTTGGAAGAAATTCACCGGGCTATTGGTTTTAACAACGACATAAAGCATCCAATTCTCTCATTTCTTCGAGGAACCATTTAATATGTTTAGTTCTTAGAAGTGGCCCTGAAAAGAGAGAGTTTTATAGAGGGTAGGGGCATTATTTCCAGCAACGAGCCTCTGAGATGCTTCAGACTTTAACAGATGTGGTTGTCTTTATTGTGTGCGTGCTCAATCAGTATTCACACCATTGTTTTCTTGTTTATAGTTTCCTCTGGATGTTTTCGCAATCAAACCACTTCTGCACCCTTTGTGCTACTTTAACTATTCCTATATCAAAATGTTCAGCTTGATTGGGAGTAGTGCGATTTGACTTTTGGTTTGTTAACTTTCCAAAATAAAATTCCCCATAGAAATACATATAATTCTCTTCAATTCCTTCAGACATCCTGTTCTCTTTGAAATCTGCTTCAGCATATTTGCTCACTTTTTGTCTTTTTATGCTAATTTTAGCTTTTACCTACCATTTTGCTTTTTTCAACTACTGTTTTGCTGATTTTAGCTTTAGCATCTGGTTTGCTACTTTGAGCAATTCTTTAGCTAATTTTAGCATCTGTTTTAGTAATTTAAACTACTATTCTGTGTCTTTTAGCATTTGGCTCCCTTTTTGCTACTTACAGCTTTTAGCTACCGGTCTGGCTCTTTTAGCTACTGTTTTGCTACTGTAGCTTCTAGCTACAGTTCTGCTAATTTCAGTTACCGTTTTGCCCATTTTATCATCTACTTTGCTAGTTTTAGTTACAGCTTTACTAATTTACTTATAGTTTTGCTATTTTTTAGCTAATTTAAGCATCTGTTTTGCTAATTTTAGCATCTGACTAAATAAACTTACTGTTATGCTTCTTAAAACATTTGGCTACCATTTTGCTGCTTTAGCTTTTAGCTACAGTTTTGCTGAATTTAGCATTAGCATTAATGTGGGAATTCTAGCTGCAATTTGCTCATTTTAAACTACCGTTTTATTTTAGCCTTAGCAATTGTTTTGTTACTTTTAGCTATATTTTTGCCAATTTCAACACCTGCTTTGCTAATCAAAGCTACTGTTCGGTTTCTTTTTAGCTTCTGTTCTGCTTTGTTTTAGATTTTAGTTTCGGTTCTACTTCTTTTAGTTACCGTTTTATTTTTTTGTTTAGCTTTTAGTTACTGTTCTGATGCGAGACCCCATGTTCTCTTCATTTTAGCATCTCTTCTGATTGTTTCAACTTTAACGATGCAATTGTAGGTTCTTCGGCTACTTTCAGCAGTCATTCAGCGCTGAGACTACATTTTTCTCTGGTTACAACTTCTCTCTCCAAAAGCCTTGAACACATTGTGTGAGGCAGTTTTCTAGGAAGTCTTCAACTCCGCCCATCAACCATCTGAGTTGGAGGGTTCTGACATGAACTCAGCTCTAATCAGTAGACCAGAGGCTAATGCAAATTATTCTAATGCATTTTAATCTCATTCCAAAACAAGCTTGAATGAGTTGGGCGAAGTCTGGATATGCAAACAGAAATTACACTGAAGCCCTGAGCTTGTTCTCCTGAATTATGCATGCAGCTGAGTGGATGCACCGTATTTTGCTACACTAAATGACCTTTCACAATAATTGTGGCCCGCTCTCCTTGGGCTTTCAGCCTGCGAGTGTGGATTACGCAACTGGGATGACGGCACTGGAGTATATGTTGATTTCAATTGTCATGTCAAGCATAACAAGGCCGAGTGTCCTTTTTGTTGCATCTTTCATAAAGGCAGACACACAAGGGAAGGAATGTCTGCTTTGAAGGAGAATTCAACAAAACCCAACCTCTAAGGATTATTCTGCTTTATACTGGAAACACATTCATTGTAGTTACGGTTCATATGCAACTGTCTTCGCAGCTTTTATTTAATTATTCATTACTTATTTTGTTTTAATTTCCTAATTACTTCTGAAATTTTCGTTTCGATGCCATCTTTGTAACTATTCAAATATGTTTGTCTACCCTTTTATATCATAAACTAGGTAACCACCTTTTTAAAGAAGACACTAGAAACACTTCATTAGACAGCTGATGAAGATCTAATGAGCCACTTATGTGACAGAAGTTCAATTTATTTTGATTTTTAGATACTGTCAAATGGACTTGACAAAACTCAAACCAGATTTTTAAGGGTGCTGATCATGGCTTTTCAAATCTTGGTTTTCAGAGTTCATACACATTTCCATTTCGACATTCAATACTTTTTCAGACCCAGATTTCCTTTTTTTTGGTTTGTTTTTTTAATATCGAAGTCAACGTTGACATCAAAATGTCTATAAATTTACCACTTGCACATTGGTGCAGCGTTATTATCTGTATGTACATACAATTTTTGGATGTTAATTAACTTTTTTTTTCAAATTGTTTTTTAACACAGCCTGGGAACATTTACTTCAAGAAAAGTATGATGAATTTCCCTTAAATGCAGTGATTTTTATTTTTAGGAAACTATTACATGAACACATTTCTGCATAATTTTTTATGATCAGAGTCTTACAAATTTTTTATCACCCAATGATGTATATTTGACATTTATTAAATTATTCATTCATTCATTCATTCATTCATTCATTCATCCATCCATCCATCCATCCATGGGCCTTTGTATGCTTGTCAACGAAATGATTAAAGTTGTTGCATTTTCCTTGATAAAATTAAGAGAAGTGTAGATACGGTATCTCACAACAGCAACAAGGTCTGTTTATTTTTGTTGTTCTTTAACAAATCTAGTTGTGTATGAGGTGGGCATCATTCTTACTGTCCACTCATCCATTATCTGCTGCTTGTTCTGGAGTCAGGTCGCGGTGGCTGCAGTCTGAGCAGGGAAGCCCAGAGATCTCTTTCCATAGTCACCTCTTCCAGCTCTTCCAGGAGGATTTCAAGGTATTCCCAGGCCAGCTAAGAGAAATAGTCTCTCCAGCATGTCCAAGGTCTTGCTCAGGGTCTCCTCCCAGTTGGACATGCTTGGAACACCTCCAGGGGGCATCCTTACCAGATACCTGAATGTTCATCTTTTATATGCGAACAATGAGAAGAATTCTCTGCTCATTTGAGTACGATTTTATTAGAAATTTTGATTCTTTTGTATTTTTTAAGAAAATGCAATAAATCATACAGTCTTGAAACGCTATTATTTTTGATACATTAGTATTAGTATGGATAAGTTTTGAAAAAAATTAAACAGAGTCAAATTCCCTACTTTTTCCATACATTTCAAGCCTTCATAGAAACTCTGGTTTTGGCCGCATAACAAAAAAACTCTACAAAAACCAGAAACATTTGGTGAGTTTTGCTGGGTAAAAGACAGGTTTTCAAAAAGAAATCCAGGCCAGGGAGCATTAACACAAAGAACTTGTTACAATCAGAACATGCACGGGATCATACCGACTGCAACTCCTGTCAGCAATACAAGCTGAGGCATACTAACACTGAACAATGGAGGACTGGAAAACATTACATGGTCTGATTGCTGAGATCTGAGACCAGAAGAATGTGGCCTGAACATCAAAAATAAAAATCCAAATCCGTCCTGTCTCGTATCAACAACTCAAGCTGCTGTTAGTGATATAATAGCGTGGAGCATCATTTCAGGACATTTTGAACATCTTACACCACCTAACTTTATTTAAAATGTCCAATCTATCTAAATATTGTTGCAGTTTCAAGTCCATTTTTTAAATTATTGGTGGCTTTTTTAAACAAACCAACACTCAAAGAGCATGCAGTTGTTCTTCACTTCGAGTGCTAGTGCTAACATAAAATCACTTAACTCAAGGTGAAGCCACAAACGTGTCAGCTCGGTCAAACAGAGGATCAGTAAATACAGCAGAACTAGAGACCAGCCTCATGACAGAGCTGCACACAAACCTTCAGCAGCAGTGTGAAGGTGCACCAGTACGGGTTCAAATCTCTGTCGTAAATTATGTTTAATCTCCTCAGCTGAGACAAGAATCGCCATTTTTTAAAGAATAACTCTGTTGCTTTGATTTGTTTTTGTGACAGAAAAATGCTGCTATCACTTATCACCAGAGATGAATCAAACAGAAATGACTCATTTCACAGCATATTTATAATCGGTCATCACTGTAACTTTGGTGCCAATACAAAAAAAAAAATTAAATAAAAACAAAAATCTTCCACAGCTTCAGACTTTGGCGTACAAAATTTTCTGAATCAACTCTCTGACTACATGCCGCAAGTGTATCAGCTTCTCTTTAACCAACCACCTGATATTAATCTTGATCCTTTAATGGGGAACTGTTGATAACCTTGTCCCAGAGAACTCAAAAGGCATGGGTTATGATCGCTTGATTATTGCACTGACCTTGAGGTCAAAGGTAGGAAGCATACCAGCATCATACATAAGTCAAGGACCTGCAATCCAAGCTGTTTTGTCAAACAACAGCAGTATTTGTCCAAAAAAAGAAGCTGAAAAGTAGCAAAGACCATGCAGTTTCATTTGTTGTTGTTGTTGTTGTTGTGCTGGGCAGCGTATGATAACCTGCGAGACCTTTGGATTTTCATTAAAACTGCAAGATCTCAGTAAAAGATTCATCATCATTTAGCTCCACTGGCCCCTTTTGGTCCAATTAATTGAACTTTTTGTTTTATTGAAGCACTTTATGTCAGATGGTAACAAACCATCTGACACACTGAGTTAGAACATTACAAAAAAATGCAGAAAAATGTCAGACATTACCACCAAACTCTGGTTCCTGTTGAAAGCAGATGCAAAAGTGTTTCCTCCAAACAGATTCTTAACCTGTCCTTTCCATTGTTTTTTTTTTTTTTGCCTTATCACAAAAGAGTATAACGATGTAAATACAAAATCCTTATTATTTAAGCAACTCGTTTATTGAGACCTTTAGACACAGCTTAGAAAAAAACAATACAAGTATTGGGTATCAAGTTTTGCTTAGCTTATTTAAAGTATTACATTTAATCACAAATTTAGATTCAATCATGTCTAATCCAATCCAACTCCAGCCCAGGTAAACACTGGGGTAACCTGGCAATGTTAGGAGGTGCTGAGAGATAACTGCTAAAAATAGGTCTGCTATAGGTGGGTGGTTTATGGTAAGTTATTTCTTCCTGTCACATCATGGCAGGTCCATCTGTGCCAGCAGTTGTTCCATGTCACTTCCAATACAGACATACGGCAACACAAGACAACCTCTGGACGGGCAGCTACAGGAATCTTTGATGGTGCGAGCTATAAACAACTTATTGCTTCATTATTAAATCCTGTTTTACCACACTCGTAGTCTGAACACCTCTGACTGTAATATATTTTGACTTTCTAACTGATGTGACAAATATTGTAGTTCTTATTGTGCTTGCAGCTTCTCTTCTTATTGTTTGACACAATTTAATATGCCAAAGAACTTTAAAAAGCCACGCTGGGCTAAGATTCGTCTGGGTGGCATCACTCTGAGGACAACCTTTGCAGTCATTTTATTACATAATATATCAATATTACTTTGACGTAATGTTGCTTTCACAGCAGCAGTCAAAACAGCCTTACTGGATTGCTTTTTACTGTCTTCAGTGTCTACGTCCCCTGCTCTCCACGGTCAGAGAACACATTGTTTATCAGTGCTGGTTTAAGCCAGCGTCAGCAACGTGAGTTAGGGTCTGTAGGCTGGAGAGTGCAGCGAGGCAGGATGAAGTCACTTTTCAATTATGTAACTGGAGACAGACTCAAGAGCCTCTTAATGTCTGCCTGCGCCTTGTATGGCTGGACGTATGTAGCTACCTCACTACATTTGTGTGCTTGTTAAAAAGAAAAAGAAAGTTAAACAACTTTGCAATTTAGCCGGTCTTCCAGGCACCAATGTTGAGCTGAACACCTCTGGGATGACATGGAGCGTCCCCTGCAAGTGAGTCCTCAAGCCTAATGTCATAGAACCACCTCACTAAAGCTCATGTGTATGAATTAGAATCAATAATCTTCACAGGAAAGAGTAGTTCATTATCAAAGCAGATAAAGTGACAGCTCTCCTGAGGACAAGTCCTTCTGTCACCTGGGTAACTTGTCTCTCAGTCCCCCATCTGATGATGGATTGGCTTTTCGATACGGGTTATCCAGCTGTCCGAATCAGACTCAAGTCTTGGCCCGGCTACCTACTGAACGCACCTCTATGTGTCTCTGGCTGCCTCCGTCCTAAAGTGGGAAGTCCTGGTGTCCTGCTGTGGGATTATGCCCACCATGTGGCAAAAAAAAAAAAAAAAACTCCCAAAAACGATCAAGCACTATATAACCATCTTGAAAACACAGAAAACAAGAATAAAAATAGGAAAAAACTGTTGTGCAATTGTCTATCCAAACAGAATCAGCAAAAAAAAAAGCTATTTTTTCACAAAACTTCCAAACAAAACAAAAATAAATAAATCCCTGTGATTCATAAAGAAAACTGAGATCTAGAACCAGACATGTAGATTTATTGTGTTCATTTTTAGAGTATTTGACTATTTTGGCAAATTACAGAACAGATAGGCCAGTCAGTCACTCATTTATAAAAAACAATCTAACCGCTATGTTTTTGCAAACAAACATTCAATAGGAAAAAATTGGTGTACATGCTGGATAACACCAAAACCTGTTCTGGCAATAAAGAATGTGACTTGGCTTTTAAGGTTTACTCCACAGATTAAGTGTGCCATCAAAACCTTTTTGACCCAAGAACTTATATCATGGACTGCACAGTGGATTAAATAAAACATTTATTCTGTGAACAAAACATCAATTTATGAAGTATGAAGTTGTCTGTTTACAACCAGAATTTCTGTTGCATTAAATTTGCTACCAAACCCCATTTTTGAGTTCATCCATTCTAGTATCAGAGCTTTGAAAATGCCCTCAGGCTTTGCTTTGTAAATTTACCTCGAGCAGAACCAGGTTCCTAAAAATACCAACAGACTCAATATCTGACCAAAGTTCAGTGTCCACAGTCCACTTATTTTTTGGTAGGTCACAAGGATCCACGTCAAGATCAACAGCCTTAAAATTACAGTGATTTTCACTTCTTATCGTTCCAATGACAGCGACGTAGGTGCAGGACAAAAATAGTGACGCAGGTCCACAGGGGAACAGGCAATGAGCAGAAAACCTTCAAAATACAAAGACAAGATAATTTTGTACCTTAAACTGCAACAACTGTAAAACGTAAATTATCCCAACAGAAAAAAGCTACACCTATTTGAAGTTGAGGCATTTCATTTTAGCCATTTACATTTTGAACAAAAAGACTGTTCTGATAAAAAGACTCCAAAAAAATCACACGCCTAGATTTAACCAAAAGACCCTTTCACTCTTGAGAAAGACAGGTGCTGTAAAAAAAAAGAAAAAAGATTTGAAAAAATAATTAAATAAATTAAATTCTACGAGTCACCTTCTCTGCCTTGCTTTTGCTGCGGACATCCTTTCAGTGAAATGAGTACACGGCCTGTTGTGACCTCCACATTTTTTTCAGGGATCAATACAGTTTCAGACAGCTTTTGTCTGGATGGTTACAATCTGCTCCTGCAAATCAATGCACTCTTTCAGAAAAGAAAAAACAAATCTCATTACACCTAAAGGACTCTGGGAGTTTTCTAAGCATAAAAGAGTGACGTCATGGTGAATATCATTACATTTGTGTGTCCATACAGCACTCAGTCGCACGTGTCACACTGTCAGACGTTCCCATTAGCAGCTGCTGTGGGTGTGCGCTCTTTTGAGACCAATCAGGCAGAATAAATTGTAAAGTTACGATGCCACAAAGACAATTTAATTCCCAACAATGCCCTTTAAATTAGAAGCATTCTACTACATATCTACAAAGCGGTGCTTTAAATCGCAGTCATACATCGATGGGGCACACATCGGGGGCAATTAAGGATTTAGTGTCTTGCTTAGGCTAATTTTAGATATTTCCAGCTACTTAACAGCTCTTGCCTTTGGAAGTTTTAAGACTAAAATGAGAAAAAAGAAGACATGAAAGCATAAAAGACTAACTTTATTATTATGTGAAAAGAAAGAGTCTGACAGACAAAGACAAAGACACCAAAAACAGATAAAAATCAAATGTAAGATATACAGCCAAAGAAAAGTTTCTAATAATGTTAATTTACTCAACGGACAAACGACATATTGACTAGGTCTCTGGTATTTACAGACAATGAATTTAAAGGTGGACCTGATTAAAATGGCTGGGCGACAAAATTTAATGTAGCTTGTAAAATTCAAGGAAAAATGGAAAAACGTTTAGTTGTATGTTGTCCCTGTGTACTAAAACTAATGGGGTAAAAACAAACCAAATTGTAACACATCCCTGGGTAGTTTTAACTCAGCAGGGTTGGTTTATTAGTTTAACACATTGGGTTGTGTTTTCTACACGAAAATTGGTTTAAAATGTCTAATTTGTTGAAATGGAGCTAATAAAAAGCTGAGTTAAAAAGAACAACCCATAATCAGGAGTACTAGATGATTACAACCTCAGCTGGTGTTAGCTAGCTGGCACCAACCACTATTAGGATCAACTAATGGTAAATGGCTTGCACTTGTATAGAGCTTTATCTAGTCCAAGGACACGACACACTACAATCAGTCATTCACCCTTTCACACACTGATGGTGGTAAGCTACAGCTGCCACAGCTACCCTGGGTGCCACCGAGCCATCTGACCACCACCAGTAGGCAAGGAAGGTAAAGCGTATTGCCCAAGGACACAATGGCTGAGACGGACAGAGCGGGGGTTTGAACCTCCGGTTGCAGGACGAACTCCTACCTCCTGAGCCACTGCCGCCTAGCTAGTCATTTTAAGAAATTGTCTTGTGCAAACTAGACTTATACCAAAGCCAACCAGGGTAAACATTTTATTTTCCTTACAAGTTGTTTTTCCTGTCTTACCATTACTTGTTACATCCTAAAGCAGAGGTCCAGTAATTTGGTCAACATCTTGCTTATAATTGTGGACTGTAGAGAATCTTCAGCATAACTACTGGGTCAAACCTTTTGACAGCTTTAACCAATCAATTCAGTTATCAAAATAACAAAGCAGTTTTTATTATTTATTAACCTTTATTTAACCAGGAATGGTCCCATTGAGATTACAAACTTATTTTTTTTCAAGGGAGACTATACCAAGATAGGCAGCAGCAAATACAAAGCATAGTGTGTGTGGTGTCCATAGATGTAATCATCAGCAGTACTATATTATCAACCAAAACTATGACTGACGTAAATAACCATCCTAGAATATCTAGAAACGCCAATGGGACAACCAAAACAGCTTAAATTAAAGCAACCATGTAAAACAAAGGAAAACCAGATACAGCATACTGGATATATTGAAAATACAGTCTTAATTCACAAAAAATATAAGGTTCCCAAATCAAACTCATACACTGCTGTGTATGAAATTAGTAAAGTTATTTAATTTCATTGGTCTACAAGTTCTTCCTTTTTGTGTTTATTTTTTAATAAAAAGCCCAGAAAGAAAATAATATAATAAAAATATAAGGAAAATGTAGAAATGACTGAGCCTGAAGTGTGTGAACCCTTGCCCGACCACGCCCACCCACAGCCACACCGCAGCCTCTAAATGGACACATTCATAATTTCCAGTGTTCATAAATGTCTTTAGAAACCTGAACATGTTGCAACTAAATGTGGGTGACATAAAAAAAACATCCAATTTATATCAACTGACTGAAGTAATGATGGCATTTAATGCGATTTGGACAATAAATAAAATCAAAACACACAAAAACACACAGATTTTGCTGCTGAGTCAACTATGGTCTTGTTCCATTTGTGTGTGCAACATTTGCAACAGAACAGCACATAACCCAAGCTGCAGGAGTGGGATCATAACACCACAAAAATACATTCAAACTTAAAACACACAACAAAGTCTAATTCTTTTTTATTTCTAATGTAGTCTGCAGGGAGGACACCTATTTCTGACGGACAGTCGATCATACTGCCCCACATAGATCTGACAAGCCAAGCGCATTTATTTCCTACAGCGGCTTAAATTTATGTTTGACCATCATGTCTAAAAGAACATCCATCTTTCATGAACACATGCATTTAGTCAAATGTGAACAAAGTTTAACAGATCTGAGAAGTTTCTGAGAAGTTTGCAGTAGGTTGTGTTGCAGCCTATGACAGTTTCTATAGGATGGCTGAGGAGAGTTGCTGTCGAGGGAAGGAGTCTAAAAACTTACTGGGGACATCCTGGGCATTTTCCTGAATTCAGCATTTTTAAACTGATGCTGCTAATTTGCCATAACAGGTGAGGCTGCAGTTTGTGCTGACTCTGCAGCAGAGGTACTCTAGCGGGATGTGCTAAAGATGGCCATGACAGGACCTATCTAACCTCCCTGCTTTAATTTATCTGCCGCTGATGAAGAGCAACCTTCCCGGCAGTTATTCAGAGCCCTCAGACTGTAAACACATCACCAGATGCAATCAGTCTGCAGAGAGCTCACAGCTAACAGGTCAGAAGTGAAATTTACATTTGATCGAATGAAGATATAAAAGGGTTGCAGTGGCTGGAGCTTTAATCCGACGTGGAACTTGATGGAATAAACACGAGTACCCAGAGGCAGGCAGAGCAGCATGAGGTTAAAGCTAGGATTTATGTGCACCTCGACGTAACAGAGTTAGTTTTTGTATCTCGAAAAGAAAGCACAATGAAATCAAGTGCAATCCACAAACGTGAACACAGGGCAGAGCTGGGAAATATTCTACACCTCGTGTTTGAAGGTCAAACATTCCTCACTCTCACAGTTTGCTTGCAAATAACTTCCATTTTATTGACTTTCAAGGAGGTGCAGGAGAGTCATTTAAGCAGAACTGAAGGACACAGAATGACCTTGTCATGGAAAAATTAAAAAGATAATGTTTTAATATCCTATACTGTTTTAATTACTTATTTAACTCAACAGGAAACACTCATTATTTATAACATTAATAATTCACACAAGGTTTACTCACTTAGTGAACTTGATCTTTTCATGTTGCAACAATGTGGCCCTTCTTTAAATGCATTCTCTGTGCACCAACGCATTATCTAACTCTCCTCTCTGTTTATGATGAGTCACGGGCCAAACCTTAGGCAACACGGCTCAGGAGCACCGGGAGGGAGACGGGATTCAAATTCAACAGCAGTCAGGACAAGATGGAAGGAAAAGAGCAGTTTATTTTAGGATGTCTCTGTACAGCTAGGTAGATTTGTCAGAAATCATTTCCAGACGATCCAGCGGAACCTACAAATAAGAAATATCTGGATGAATGGCTAACGTATATTCATGTGAAAAAAATGATTTCATAACCATGTGTTTTTTTTCTAAAGGGCAAACATTAAAAAGGGGAGTTAAACACACACCACACACACTGGTGGCTCCTACAGCAGTTAGCTGACTGGTGGTTGCTTGGAGTTATGAATCTTAAACTATATTACCTACCCTAAGACTTAGGTTGAAACCAGGAAGTCGCTCTACACTGCTTCTGATTGGGTCAAATATAGGGGATCAGGTGATGCATGGCTCATGAGGAACAATGATTGGTTAAAAGTTAAACACAAGGAGCCATTCAGAGGCACAGCTGGGTGAGCGGTGGAAATCTGAGCAACGGTACTAAAGAGCAAAAATATATATAGTCTTTGGACAGAGATGAGGATTGTTACTCTAAGTAAACAGTAAATCTGTTGATAATTTAAGTCTTGGCCACGAACGATGTAAACGTTTTGCACAAGAGCAGGTGGCAGCATTGCATAGAGGCGAATTACCTGGATGTGTTGCTCCACTCTTATGTTAAACAACCCCTCCAATTTGACCGATCTGAACTTCTGATGTGTTTGCTATGAAAACTGCTTTGTTTTTGGTTTTTTTGCTAGTTTCTTACATATCACAAAGCTAGTCTTGACCATTCCATCTCTGGATGTGAAAATCTTGGTAAAACAAACTTGTCACGGTCTGCCTTAAAGAAATCAGTTCAAACTACTCTGTAAAAGTTACTGCCAGTGGGCAGCTTATCATCATTATTGCTATGAATGTCATTAGCACACAAATACTGTACGTTTACCATGAATTTATCCACCGTTTTAGAAATTGGTTCAATCCTTCTTGCACTTTCCTCAGGAGAAGGCCAGTAAGGACACACAATGTCATAATGGCTCAGGCATTTGCTTCCTCACACACAGCTTCTTTGTGTAATGACTATATTTACGAGGCTACAGCACATGTATCAAAGCAGCACAGTTAAACTGACACCAAGGCCAGCAGGTTAGCCCACTCTGCTTGTTAAGCTAACATAAGATAATCAGCTACTAGCTAATGCTTCGTGTTTTGAGTACAGATCGAACAGTTCCAGTAAATAGCCTTATCTAATGTGTAGAGGTACAACTTTGAACAACTTTTTTTCCCAAAGTAAATATGATTTAAAATGTTTTATGAGCAACTAAAACAAGAGAGAAAACCAATCTGACGAACTGGAGCACTTTATCCAGTCGCCATTTCCTTCCTTCCAGGCCACTTTAGCTGGACTACATTAGGCTGAAAAAGTGTCGCATTTAAGGAAAAAAAATGATTTAGCACAGAGGAGCAAGTAGAGTGAGCAGCTGGCTCTGTGTAGGAGGCTGATGAGCACTGAAGTGTCACTGACACCACTACTTTCCTGGAAAGCTGACAGAAAATGAACTGAACTGGCATCTTCTTCCCTTCACTCCTCATGAATATTAAAGCTCCAATTTCTCCGCAACTCATCCAAAAAGCCCTTTGTTCTCAACTATAACCAAATCAAAAGTTGCTCATAATGTGAGGCTGAGGGCCTTCTACCTTTTGAAAGGGTTGTGCTGCATCATCTTGCCACCACTTCATTTATCCACTTCATAATGCTTATCTACTTCTCAGTCTATCTAGCTTTGCTTTGCATTTGTATGTTAAGAGCTACTCTCCCAACACCGCGTCATCCATTTATTTAAAGTATGTTTTTAGTATTTTAAGATATTTGCTTGAGTAATGACACTCAGAATTTATTGTGCCATCTTTTCAGAAGACATAAATCAGGATAAATGTCGGACTGGCTCAGATCTCCGTGACGTTTGTGGCTTTTAGCTTTTAGGCACCGTCTGGAACCACCACACATGCTTTTTATACCTTTCAGGTGTCTGTAAAGGCTAGATGAAGGGATGCTTGCCATCACACAGCCGGTACATCAAGTGACACGAGTAGCTTTGAGTCATGTTTCCTTCAAATGTTTCATTTAGATTCTGCTCTAACTGCAAATACATACACCAAGTTCTGCATCTGAATCCCTTTGACTTGGCTTTCCTTAAAGCTCTTTTTACTGTTGGTTTGTCAGCGCCGAAAAAGTCAGAAAAACAAATTATCAGAGCCATGTTTTAATGCACCTCGCCAGATAAGGATGAGCTCAGTGCGCATTCATCAAAAAAGCAGTGGTCCTGGAACAATAAATTCAGTCGCTGCACTTTTCTGTGATCACAGAAATGTCACAGCAGTCAGCAAATTGAGTTAGATGCAGCGGTAGAGGAAGATAGCAGTACACGCTGCATATCTGCCTCCTAAGTGGCGGGTTTTTAAAAGACAATTTTTTATTTCTTTTTCCAGGAGCCCATTTTAATTTCTTTCTTTCTTCTTAAACTGTTCCTTTAAGGGAAATGGAATAATCTAAGCCAAAAGAATAAAAGCTCAGATAAAAAGGAAAAAAAAAAAATGCATGGTTGCAGAAGAAAATAATCTTTGATGCACTGGCAATTGTTCACATTTATTTATTTTTTTACCCACTTTTGCATTCTCTTCTGAATGGATTTCCAATCTTAAAATACATCCACCCCCTCCTAAAGTGCTCTCTCTGCTCCTCGTTGACTGCTGCCTTAGTCTGCCTGCATGACACACTAACGTACGTTACAGAAAGAGAAGTCAGGAAAAAAACTAATTAATAAATCGGATTAAATTGCTGTTTTAGATCAGTTAGGATTCCCAAAATTATTTCTAATTGCCAAATGCCTGAAAAAAAAGGAAAATAAAGTTTATTTATTTATAACTTTCTTCAAAATCACACATTCACATACACTAAGATCACTATGCCTTGAAACAATTTTGGAAAGATCAGATTATGATGTCATGGCTTTTGAAGCTTTTAATAAGTTAGTTGACAACATCTGAGTTAATTGGAGGCACGCCTTTTAAGTCACACCTCAAACACACTGCTTCTTGGTGGGACATGGGAAAATCAAAAGAAATCAGCCAAGACATCAGGAAGAGAATTGCTGACTTCATTGGGTACAATTTCCAGATGCCTGAAGGTTCAGCTGTTCAAACAAATATACACAAGTATAAACACCATGGGAATATCCTACCATCATACGGCTCAGGAAAGAGACGGGTTTGAGCAAGTCGGCCTACAAACCTGACTCAGTTCCAACGGTTCTGTCAGGAGGAATGGAACAAAAGAATCCCACTGTGAAGAAACCTCGGGGCAGACCCAGAACTGGCTAGAGGGATTATGTATCCTCCCTGACCTGGGAACGCCTTGGGATCCCCAAGGAGGAGCTGGAGAGTGTCGCTGGGGAAAGGGATGTCTGGGTTTCTCACCTGGACCAGTTGCCTCCGTGACAGATGGACGGACGGGGACAAACTCCAGCAAACTATTGTAAGAAGTTTGTGGAAGGAAACCCAAAATGCTTGACCCAAGTCATACACTTTAAAGGCAATGGTACCAAATATTAAGAAAATCAAATGAAACTTTTGACTTTGAAGAAAGTAGTAAAAAAATCTCTAAAGAATTCTATATTTATAGTTCTTCTAGAGGCATCTTCCTGTTAAAAAGGAGTTCTTCCTTTCCAATTTAACCAATGTGCTACTCAGGATGGGAGATCACGATCATGTGAAGATTTGATCCAGTCTGTTGGCTTCCTTGGATAACTTTCAATAAATAGAATTTCATAATGTACTGTATGTGAATGTACTGTATGATAATAAGAACTGAATTGACTTAATGAATATGAATCTGGATCCAAATTTCATTTATGATTTGGACTTGTTTTTTCTTTTGTATTGTATTTATGACTTTGGTTGTAAATTCAATAAGCCATAGCCATTTAAGTATAAAGATAATTGAAATGCATCCATAATCATTTTATAATTGCATCACAGACCTCTGAATTGAAATTGAATCGAATTGTGAAGTGTCAAAAGTTTCCCACCCGTAGTGTACTGTACCTCTGGGTTCTGATGATGTTGTTAATATTTTGGTTGGTTTGCCCAGTTAAGCAGTGTCCACCTCCGGAATGACATTGAGAACTGCTGCTGCAGGTGTTTCAGAGTGAGTAATGAAATTAAAACCTTAAATGTGACTCTTCTTCGATGCTCACCCTGGGTCAGTGATCCCCTGAGGCGCCAGCTGCTGAACCCAAATGAGCTGAAAGGAATTCATTCTGCAGGAGGACGAAGGGAGAACGGCAAGATGATGGGGCGGGACAGCGAAAAGAGACCGGGGGTGGTACTGAGATAAGGACATGACTAAAGGGTGAGGGTCACTGTGCTGTAAGGCAGCCTGGATCATTTTTGCCAGGGAAAGTGAAGCCAAGTACCCACACTGCATAGACGAGGTTTAGGATGTTATCCTGTTTTAGTTTTAATTGCTACAAAGCTCACTTTTCCCCCTATGAGTCTAAGGCTAAACCTTTCTCAGAGCTAAAACAATCAGTTACTTCTTATCTCCAAAAGCGGTTTTTAAAGCAGAAAAAGACCAAAGAGCCACCTTTTTCAGCTTCTTAAATATGAAGATTTGCTGCTTTATGGAAATGCTCATAATGAATTTAATATTTTATATTTAACCTTGTGTGGTCCATCATGTAAAGTTTTGTCTTTAATCACACCGCTAATACTAAATGAGATGTTTTCATGTTGTCTGTTGTATAATATCCTAAAACATCCTATCCTAATCCATCCACAGGTTCGTGACATATTTTGGCAACAGGCAGACAAGTGTTCACTCTAACAGGTAACAGAGTTTAACATGCCATGTGGAGCACTCCCAACAAATACTCTCTGTTACCTCCACACCAAATTTTAGCTCAATATATGCAAAACTGACTAAGTTCTATTAAAATCCATCCAGCGGTTCATGAGATACTTTGCCAATAACTTTTTTGAAGTCCACTCTGCTTGTTTGTTAGCAAAGTTTTAAAACAAGATCTGGTCATCACTTCAAGCTTGGCAAAGTGCTGGGGATCACTCTCTGCTACCAACACGCCAGATTTTAGCTCAATATCTGTAAAACTGGTTGAGGTATAGCTATTTTGGGGGTTTTGGCCATCTTGAGTAGGGTTCACTTCA
This sequence comes from Kryptolebias brasiliensis, assembly GCA_028566095.1. NCBI lineage: Eukaryota > Metazoa > Chordata > Actinopteri > Cyprinodontiformes > Rivulidae > Kryptolebias > Kryptolebias brasiliensis. Next base: position 25,261,084 of record JAOXNZ010000054.1, on the reverse strand, counting down.
AAAGTAATTATTTTACATCAGTTGTAGATGTTCATTGACAGATTACTTTCTAAGAATTCAATTAAAATCCATCTTGTGGCTCATGAAATATTTTGCTAACACAACAAACATACACACAGAGACATGGGCAAAAACATTATCACCCTCTTTATGAACTTATGCATATCCTTTTCTCTTATATAGCATGATATGAATTACAATTTTCTACTCTGATCTATAGCCAGAAAGAGGAGATGCAGAGTTTTAAACACACACACACACACACAAAAAAAAAAACAATTTTAGCTTTCTTTCTGATCTCTACAGATCACCTGCCTCTCTTTTTACAGGGTAATGCAGTTTTGAAACAAAATGTTTGCAACAAGCTACAAGAGTTAGCATGGTAGCCTCCTATAAGGCAGACTGGAGGTTCGCTACAGAGGCTAATAATCAGCTAATTAATCACTAACATCAGCTTGTCAGGCTCTCAACATTACTTTTAAAAGCAAAACAGCAGAGAAGAAGTCATATAGGAACAATTCCTTTAAAATTATGAATAAACTATAAATATACATTGCCTGTTGACTATCGAGTTTTAGCTGACACTACAGTACGTTATAAGACAGGGCAACTTTAAATTTTTTCTCAAAACTTGTGAATAAATTTGAGCGTCAGTCTTGACGTTAAATATCATTTTAAATAAAATTGTTATAAATTTAAAAAAAAGCTGATCACAAATTGGTTTGGAATCTGTCCTGAGTGCAG
>JAOXNZ010000054.1:25215448-25227809 GCA_028566095.1 Kryptolebias brasiliensis | reverse complement strand
TTTTAGCTGGCTGCAAACTATAAAATGGATTTCCTGAATGTGAGGCGGGTCTTATTACTCTGGGTTTCATGAGACACACTTCCGTTCAGGAAATCCATTCCACAGTTTGAAGGTTGGATTGGAAAATTCAGATACGTAAATTATGCTGGTATCAGAACCCGATACCGATACTGGATCAGCCCCATCCCTAATTTTGACACCTGCACAGGAGTTCTCCTCTGAAAATAAATATTGAAAAACTGGTTTAAATTTGGCTCTCTTCATTTCTAAAGTGTACTCCAGCAGATTGAATCATAAACATGAGAGAAGCTGCTATGGTGGGTACAAACCAAGCCTAGGTAGGTATGATGTGGGCAGAAGTGGGCAACAAAATAAATGTGCACGGGCTAGAATATAGCTTTGCAAGTTGTATACATAGCAATAATTTTCAAAAGCTGGCTGCACAAAACACAGTTGCAAGATGTGCTTATAATAAACACTCAGTTCAGTGAGACTCCAACAGATCTTTTCACCTATTTTCTCCCAATTTTGAGTCACCATTTAGTCTCCAACAGTCACAGCCAAGTGAGAAACTACCTTTAGTACAGTGCTATGGGGGGGTCTCAGTGTTTCTGTGTGGATAAAGACATTTCTAGAATCTGGGCCCTGTTTACGAGGGTATTTTTTAGAAACAACAAATAAAGAGTTTTTGATAAACTGTATTTCTGTGTGGACAAGGCTTGAGTGGAGCACATTTCAAACACTGATAATAAAGGCAACTTCACCATGTTTATACATGGTGATCAATCTGGTTAAAGCTGAAGGATTTTCTGTTAACCTGTTTATTCTTAAGCCTTATAAAATCACTATGAAGTGTCTAATGACAGAATTTATGCAACATATATTATAACAAAAACAAACCACTGCATTAATTAGTATCACAAGTTTTACAAAATAACTTTAAAAAAAAAAAAAAAGTTAATGTTTGGCAGTCTCTTGCAAAACAAAAACAAAAACAGAGACAGAACAGTTGGTGCAGCAGCATGCCCAGGTCACACCATGAAATAATGAACAAAAGCAGAGCTGACTGGTTACTGCCTGTGATCCACAGACATGTTGAACCTTTTTGTGGTTGAAATGCAACAACAACTGGTTCTCCTCTGTGATCACACAGAACAGGTCTTCAGCACTAAGGGAAGGATTTGCAGCCAGATTCACCTGATAAGAGCAACATGCTGGTAAGCCTAAAAAAAAATCTTCCATCTCACCCTATTTGTTTCACATGGGCGAATCCACTTCACTTCAAGTTTGGGTCCTCTATCAGAGACCTGGGAGCTTGAGGGTTCTACGCAGTATCTTAGCTGTTCCTAGAACTGTGTTCTTCTGGACAGAGAGGTTGTTCCTGGGATCTGTTGGAGCCACTCTTCCAGTCTGGGGGTCACAGCACAGAGTGATTCAATGACCACTGGTACCACTGAGGCCTTGACTCTCAACAACTTCTCTATTTCCTCTTTCAGCCCTTGGTATTTCTCCAGCTTCTTGTGCTCCTTCTTCCTAATATTACATTTGCTTGGGACTGCTACATCTATCACCACTGCTTTCTTCTTTATCTTATCTATCACCACAATGTCCGGTTGGTTAGCCATCACCTGTTGGTCAGGCTGGATCTGGAAGTCCCACAGTATCTTAGCCCTGCCATTCTCCACCACCTTAGGTGGAGTCTCCCACTTTGACTGTGGGACTTCCAGTCCATACTCGGTACAGATATTCCTGTACACTATTCCAGCTGCTTGGTTATGGTGTTCCATGTATGCTTTGCCTGCCTGCATCTTACATCCTGCTATTATATGCTGGACTGTCTCAGAGGCATCTTTACACAGCCTGCATCTTGGGTCCTGCCTGGTATGATAGACCCCAGCCTCTATTGCTCTTGTGCTGAGGGCCTGCTCTTGTGCTGCCATGATTAGTGCCTCTGTGCTGTCCTTCAGTCCAACCCTCTCTAGCCACTGGTAGGATTTGTTCATATCAGCCACTTCCTCATTCTGCCAGTGGTACATGCCGTGCAGGGGCTTTTCTTTCTATGATGGTTCCTCTTTCTCCTCTTCCACATTGGGTTTCTGCTGTCTGAGACATTCACTTAACAAATCATCATTGGGGGCTTTCTTCCTGATGTACTCCAGGATCTTGGTTGATTCATCCTGTATAGTGGCTCTGATGCTCACTAGTCCTCTGCCTCCCTCTTTTCTCTTAGTGTACAGTCTCAGGGTGCTGGACTTAGGGTGAAACCCTCCGTGCATTGTGAGGAGCTTTTGTGTCTTGATGTCAGTGGCTTCTATCTCCTCCTTTGGCCAGGTTATTATACCAGCAGGGTATCTGATGATTGGCAGGACATACATGTTGGTGACATTGTTCTTCAGTACCTACTTTACTCTCTGTAGGTACTTAGTTGTGGCTGGCTGACTTTCTTGCAGCCTCGTCATGGTGGCCATTTACCTTGGGATTCCAAAGTACTTGTAGCTGTCCTGGACATCTGCAACTGTGCTTTCAGGTAGTTCAGCCCCTTCAGTTGTGATCACCTTGCCTCTCTTGGACACCATTCGGCTGCACTTATCAAGTTCGAATGACATTCCAATGTCCTTGCTGTATATCCTGGTGAGATGGATCAGTGGGTCGATGTCTTGCTCACTTTTGGCATACAGCTTAATGTCATCCATGTATAGGAGGTGACTGATGACTGTTCCACTTTGGAACGAACTAGTATTCATAGCCACTTTTTGCAATGATCTGGCTAAGGGGTTCAGACCTATGCAGAATAGCAGTCGGGACAGAGCATCTCTTTGGTATATGCTGCACTTGATGCTGACTTGTACAACTAGCTTTGACATCCAGAATCATCTTCCACATTCCCATTGAGTGCCTGATGAAGGTTCTTAGGTGTTCTGTTGACACTGTATACTTGTCTTGATACCCACACTTGGATGCTGGGATGATGATATATCCCCCTTGACCTGTCGTCCTGGCTCTCCCTTACCGTAGCGTCTTTCTTGTACCTTGTCAATCTCTCAGTGTGATAGCAGATTCCTCATGCGAATGCTGGAACACTGGGTCCAGAAGTAAAACTTCACAAATAAAACATCAGACAGTAAATGTCTGAGAGGGAGAAAGAATTTATCCCATACTAGAGAATAACCAGCAAAAACCACAATAAAAATCTCCCAATGGTATTAAATTTGTACAAGTTCCTGACCAATAATGAATGTGCAGAGTGGCCACCTAAAGGTTTTGAAAAATTAGAGAGCTTATTATCTGAACATAGATCAAAACAAACAGTTTGAGTTAGTGCCAGTTTGACAGCTCAGGAACATCAGTGCTGTCTGTGTTCTGTCTCTTGCTGACTCACTGCCATGGCTTACTGAGACACCTGATGGAACCAAGCCACTGTAAATTTCACACATCAGACTGTCTGCTGTAAACAAGGACCCTACTAATATACAGACTGTGTTGGGATTTATGAATTGAGCATAAGTTTTAAACATGAGCAAAAGATGAAACATAAAGTAGAATAAATCTAGATTCCAAAAAGTACTTCAAACTGCTTGAGAACAGAACTCAGTAGTCTGCAAAACAACAGGCCTTAAATATCTGTATAATGTCTTGGATAGACAAGATTTTATCTTCCACTGATTGAGTCTTTTTGGGGAAAAAGCTTCATACAGATTTTCTGTTTGTGATGTTACTTCCTTGTGTTAGTATTTTAGTTGTTGTTGGGTGTTGTGTTATTTGAAATGTTCTGTTTTGTTTCAGACGAAACCTTTTTCTCACACTTTAGAAGTACTTTAGTCCATGTTCAGCTTTGTTGTTTCTATTCCCTGCTGCAAAAGGCAAAGGCAGAGCAATAATGTTTTTGCTCAAGTATGTGCATGCATGTATATTTTTTTCTGTTACCAAAATATATTAAGAGCTACTGAATGACGATTAATGAAACTTGCAGAAAGTAATCATTAGATGTACATCTACTACTGATTAACTTCTGGCGTTAACCCAATTCAAGATGACAGCCAAAACCCAATTAAAAACATAAAAGCTGTAGCTGACTCAATTTTACAGATACTGAGATCAAATTTATTGTAGTAGTAGCAGAGAGTCATTAACCACACATATTGAGCATGACATCTCACAATATTGCATGAGATGGTGCATAACATTATTTTCGAGGTTTGACCAAAATGAATACATCTCTGTCATTTCTCAGCATAAGATAATCTTAGTCTAAATCTCGGTGAGGGTGATATGCATTTCTTCAAAGAATGCTAGGGCTTTGATTTTAAACTTGCTTTCACGTCTGCACTTGGGTCCTAAAACCCTACATTGCTGTCTGCGCCAGTCTTGTTAAGAAGTTGGGGCTTAAAACCTGATGTTGGCCTTTCTAACTCTGTATTGACAACTGTTCAACGTCGTGCTCACTGAGCTGAAGACTGCATTTCTCAAGTATAAATGAAGACTTGTTACTGTATTGACTGATGGTGCACTTCAGCAGCGAGGGGGTAAAATCGATACAGGCCACATGGAGTCTGAAGACTGATGCCGGTGAGGACTACCCTCCTGAACACCCCAGAGCTCACTCATAAATAAATAAAGTTCCCTGAAAAAAATTTCCTGAAAAAGGGGCACTATTTAAAACAGGCTCGTGTATTTTTTACTTGAAAAAAACATATATTAGAGATTTGATCATTAGATGTTAAATCCTTTCATAAAAATATAAAGATTAAGCATGGATTAAAATAAAAAAATAAAAAAAATCTGCCAAGGCCATAGTGTAACTCATTAATGACGTTATTAAACTCTTGTACAATCCAGCTTGTGATCCAAATCAGCACCAAAATTTAATCCTTTGTTTTTTGCGACAACCCCAAGATTTCCTGAAGTTTTCATCCAAATTTGTTTATTAGTTTTTAAGTAATCCTGCTAACAGACGGAGGGACAAACAAACCAACACTTCCAAAAACATAACCTCCTTGGCGGAGGTAAAAATAATCAAACAGTCTTGTTTATTCACAAGCAGCTCAAATGGCTGGATTTTTTTTATAGTAGACTGTTGACAAGACGTTTCTGAATTCATCTTTTAATTGGTTAAATAAATTATCACAATCCCAGAGACAGTTCATTTGCAACTTCCAACTCGTCTTTTATATAGGAACATTTTAGAATAAGTGAAATTTAAAAAACAACCTGGACAACCTAAACGAAAGGAATTACCTGCCAGAGTATAGACAAGGTTTTGCCAAAGGGGTCACCTATGACTTTGACCTTTGACCCCATGACCTTGAAATCAATAGGAGTCATCCTTGACCTATGAGGTGTCTAGCTGTGCAGTTTAACATTCCTACCTTACCCTGTTGCAGAGTTAGAGCATGGGGTCACCTGTGACCTTGGCATTTGATTGGATCACCACCAGAATTTAATAACTTGTTTGTTGTTACAACCCCAACATTTCCTGAAAAATTTGTCAAAATCTGTTCATTAGTTTTTTAAGTAATCTCGCCAACAGACAGACAGACAAACCAGCGTTATCCAAAACATAACCTCATTGGCAGAGGTAATGAAAATACATTTGGTATGATCGATATATTCAACTACAATTTAAAACTAAGAAACAGTTACAAGTTTCATTTAGTGCAGTTTTTAGGAGTCTTTAGGAGGGAAGTGTCTGAAGGCTGATGGGGCTCTGAACATTAGATTAGATTAGATTATTCCAGAGTTGTGGATCATCAAAGGGAAAAATAACAGTTTTACCAAAGTTCAGAATCCATCCCGTTTAAAGAGTAATATCACCAAATTCCAACACAGAGAAATTTTAAAATTAAAAAGAAGCTATTCAGATTGAAGCTTTTTGTTTTTTCCAAGTTGTCCACATAGACACCAAAGGCCAACTTCTCATTAAACCAGATCCCTATGCATTTATAAGAAGTTTCTCCTTCTATCCATGCATTTTCTAGAGTTACAATAGAGTAAGTGGTTGCTCTGAGTCAAGAACATGTAAGTAATTTAGTTTTCTTTTAGCTCAGAACTAATTTTGCATTCAAATGAGATTTCTGGAATGACTGAAAAGGTTCCTGCTAATGTTCAACAGCCTGATTCAGAGGCAGTGCTTTAGTATAAATGACTATCAGATGCATATATAAATTAATTTTGGCTAGATTTATTCCAAAACCTAACTCATCTATGAAAAAAAAAAGAAAAAGGGGCTAGAATGAATCCTTGAGGCTTAGGTTTTAAGGCAACAAAAGAGAAAGAATACCAAGGGGGTTGCATTTAGGAATATCTGTAGTATTCAACAAATACATGTTAAGAAATGCCGAATCAAGTTGCAGTTAATGTGTCATGATTTTAGGTTGTTGGAACGACTTCAAGAAGATTTTACTTTGTGCCGAGGTGTTACAGCGAAGCACCGCAGCCCCATTCAGTCAGGTGGAATTAATAAAGGCCAGCCAGCATGCAGCGAGATATGAATGCTCCTGCAGAGTTCAGAGATGGCCTATGGTGGTGCAGATAGCAAAGTGCGGAAATGTCACCCAGTTAACCTGCTTTATACGTGACAAAGCAGATAAGACAAACAGGAAATGGCTTTTCATCCCCCTGCCAAACTATCTCTAATACATTCTGATTTTGTGTGCTCATACAAAGGCTGCAGCATGTGCGCTTTGGTGTGATTTTAGTAAAGAAATCAATTTTCAGGGTTTGAAATCAGGTACAGCTGCATGGCCTGAGAATAAAAAAGTTTGCAGGGAGAGAGACAGTAGAGGAGGCATTTGAGATAAAATGTCAAAATAATAGGTTATTATTTGCATTCGGACTTCTTCTGTTTTTAGCTGCTGTCTCGTTGCATACGTCTTGTTTTGGATAGGTGCCTTGTAACTAAGCATAAAATGTATTGTGTATGTCTCTGCTGAATGTCAGAGCTCGGGTGGGGAAGGATGCCTCCAGACATGGCAAAAATGCCCAAGATAGTGTCAAGGTGACCTGGCACTCAAGAAGCAGCTCCTCTTCTCTTCAGCTTGAGGGCCAGATGTTGTTTATGAGTAAGGAAAAATTAGAATCCCAAAGCAGACAAAGCAACAAAAAGTAAAGAACATTTTCTTCTTGTTCTAAAGGACATGGAGACATTATGTTAATACCTGAACAAATATCACGACAAACCTGTTCTGTTTTACTTACATGTATGAAAAAAATACAAGAATTAAAGGCCTAGCATTCCACAGCCTTTATGGAGAAGTGTTAAACTAAGATCATCTCATAATAAGAAGTGAGGAAGTTATTGCTGTTTTGGTCAAACCTTAAAAATGATGTGCAATCTCCTGTGTTACTGCAAGATCTTACAAGATGTGTTAACGCTTGAAGTATGTGTAGTGGGCTAAATTTAGCTCAATATCTGTTAAACTGACTGAGTTACAGCTCTTTTTGTGTTGGCTAAGGTCAATTAGTTGTGGCAGCCAGCTTAAATTGGATTGACTTCAAAAGTGAATCAGTTACATTCAGTCATTACTTTCTGAGAGATTCACTAAAATTTGTCTAGTGGTTCATGAGATATTTACACAGATAGATACACAGTATGTGTTGAGGATGCCTTTCAGCTACTACCACACTAAGATTTATCTCAATACCCGTAAAATTGACTTAGTTACAGCTATTTATGTGTAGGCTAAGGTTAATTATTTGTGGGTCCATCTTGATTTAGGTCACTCCAAAAGTGTAAACTGTACAAGAAATGTAAAGAGAACCGAGATCAAAAGAAAAAAAGTTAAAGTTTCCGACATTGGCTCATTAGAGACACACCAGTCTCTCACTCCCTGACTGCACTCTTCATAAGACAGGCTGACAAAAAACACAAACTGAAAAAAAAAAAAGTAAGTCTTGGAAAAAACAGTCACCATTCAAAAATATATACACTACCTAAACTACAAGTGACGGAAGTATCTGGTTGTCACACATTTGAATTTTGATGGGTCTATACAGTGTTTATGTCACTCACAATCTGTGAGTTTTGGTTATATTTTGTGACAGTTTTGTGTTTGCTATCTTGAGGTTATTTCTGTTGATTTTGTTTGTGTTGCTTACTCCCTGTGCCTTACTTCTTTTCCTGTGTTCTTCTCTGGGCCATTAGCCACTTCCAGCTAGCCATCCTGCCACGCCCATCTTCACCTGTTAGCAATCAGTCACATGTCTCCAATCTACCCATCACCCCCTGTCTTTATATTCTCTTCATTTAGTGATCTGTCATTGAGTTTTCGTGCCATGCCGAGCTCGGTTGTGTTTGCTGTCATGACAGCCTTTGTTTTAAGTTTCTTTGTTTTAATAAGTCTTTAGTTTTTGTTGAGCTCCTTGTGAGCACCGTGAGACATGCTGGGTGGAAGGGAGAAAAAAAAAAGCTGCATTATTTTTACAGTACAAACAGTAAAAGTGTACGAGTCTTTTACCAAGGCTTATAGCACACTTTGATATATTATGCATGTTTTGTTTTTTTTAAAGCTGAGGGATGAGCTATTCAAAAATAGCGACAGAACTGGAGGAATACTTGAATAGCAAGAACACTGAAGTTTATTACTTTATTTCATTACTTCATGAAGTAATAAACTTATTCTGCATAATTTTCTCATGTTAATGGTTGTCTCCTTATATTAAAAATTTTTAAGCAAAATTTGTGACTGGATGCCAACTACCATGTGTATTTGTTTACCTACGGAACTAACCAAAGTGAGTGGAAAAATGGTCAACCAGTAAACATGAGTTTAGAAGAAGTTTGGCAAAAGCACTGTGTGTTTGAATAATGAGCTCTGTCTTTATGGTGCTCCACAGCCCTGCTTGAGCCCAAACATTTATGCTTGACAGCTGCCATACTTGTTTTTTTCTCTTTTCTTTCACATTTAGCAGCAGATTCACATATTTCCACCTCTTCTCTGAGTTCTGCACTAGTCCATATTTGTTTCCCTACAAAGACTACAACCAACCTATAGTAGGTGAATCATGTGACTCAAGCTTCCATGTGGTTTTTGGCAGATTCAGCAGAGTGCTTTGTTTACATTGAGTGTGAACCCACATTTCAAAATTGCATAATTACTGCTAAACTACTGGATTAAACTTTTTCAAACAGCAGCATTTGATATATCTCAGGAGAACAGTTTTCACAGTTGATTTCATACTTCACAATGGGTACCTTTACATAAAAGTAATTACTTGTGCTGCACAAAAAAAAAACAATTGTGAAAGAATTGTAGGTAATCGGGTTATATCTAATAGCTTTAGTACTCAGTCTCTGCTGGATTCTGAGGGTTAGATTTTGAGCTTTGAAGACAGTCAGATATATGTAAAACTCTGAGTCCTGCACCATTAATCCATGTTACAAAATACAAAAACCAACTGCTCATCAGCCTGGCAGTCAAGGACATTGTGCATCATCAGTCTTTCTTCTGTCACAGGGCAAATCTTGTTAATAGCTAACTGAATGAAATCTTTTATTTCCCAGAAGAAGAGGACAGAAATAGAAGAGTTGAGATAGGCCACGGAGAGGTGAAGGGCCGGGCAACTGTTGCACAAGACACTGCAGACAGAAGCAACAGTTTTCTGATTAGACTGTCCTCCTCCGTCCTAATAATGTGGAGCTGGAACGGAAGCAAGTGGCTAAGAAGGCATCATTCCTTTAATCAACCCTGGATACCTCGACCCACACACAACACACATCCTGATACTTCATCAGTCGCTGACATTCATCATTTGGCTTTAGCCAGGCTTTTTAATTACTGCTAGGAATTCCCTGCACAGCTCAGTCAGCTGCTAGGTAAACTTTGCTCACCTTTGGAGATTTTGCTTTTTCTCTACAGGAAAATCAGTTTGGGCAGTCCAAAGGTTATTGTCCCTTAAAAGAGATAAAGACAGGGGGAACCTTCGAACGAGAACCCAAACAAGGTTAGCCATGTATAATGTCTTACGGCTGACAGAAACTTAATCTTTCCCTAAAAACTTCAAGCTTTATAAAGTGAAGCCTCCAATGGGGTTTGAATTGAGCAAGATAATTACACAAAAAAAGAGCACGGCCAGAGTCAGCTCTATTCAAGATGGCTGTTACAGCTAAGCAACCTTAGCAAAAAACAAAAAACAATTAACAATTTGGAGTCAACTCAGCCTTTTTGCTTGCAAAATATCTAATGAACAATAGAAAAATGTTTTGAAAATTTCAGGAAATTCATATTGGATATATCTCTACATCTCATTAACGTTTAAAGGCAATCCAATTTAAAATGGCCACCACAGCCAACTGACTGGAAACAACAAAACTGGCTATAATTAATTTTTACAGACATGCTAAAATTTGGTGCAACTGTAGCTGAGAGTCATTCATAACACACTCCAAGTGATGCGCAAAATGTTTGTTTTAAACTTTAGCAATAACTTTTGGGGTTGGCCCAGTTTGTCTGTTAGAAATTTTTCCCATGAACCACTGAGTGAATTTTTAAAAAATCTCAGAGCAGTTGTCCATCTACAAGTGATTAACTTTTGGAGTCAACCCAATTCAAGATGGCTGCCACAGCAAATGAACTTTAACCAACACAAAAAAAAGTATAAATTCTTTTAAGTGTTGATGAGGTGTTAGGTTAGAATCATTTCTAGCAGGTACTCTGCAGCTACACATTGTGCGAAATCTTTGCTTAAAACTTTGGCATTAACATCACAGGGTCTGTTTGTTAGCAAAATATCTCATGAACCACTTGACAGATTTACAAGTGATTAACTTTTAGAGCCAACCCAGTTCAAGATGGCTGCCACAGCTAATCAACCATAGCTAACACAAAAATGGCTATAAGTCAGTAGGTTTTGCAGAAATTGAACTAAACTTTGGTGTGGTAGTAGCTGAGAGTCATCCTCAACACATACTTTAAATGCTCACAGCTCATAGCATCATTTACAAAGTTTGACCAAAACAGCTGTAGGCCTACTGTAACTCTGTCTCTTCTCAGTGTAAGAGTTCAGTTTCTAACTCTGGTATGAAAGACAGCGGGAGATATGCATTCCTTCTAGACCTGTCATTGTATAAAGTACTTGCAGTGAAAACAGCAGTTTCTTCACACCATTAATAGATATTTTATATTTGTTAAGAGTGTGTTAGAACGGCAAGATGAGATTAAACACAGTCATAATTATTAGGAGATTTGCTTGTTTAGTGAAAAACTTATTTAGGATGATTATTTTTTCATTTGAAAGTTAGAGATAATTAGGTAAAGTTCTTCTGCCTTTGCTTGGCCTTAGACGTTATGGAGTAATTATGACAGGTTTGTGGGTTACAGCGACACCTGCAGGCTAAAAGCTACTCCGCTATATATATATTTGCCTCCATGCTTTATTAATTTTTTTACAACTCGATGGGACTAAAATTGCATTCCAGCAGGACAAGAAACACAAAGTGCAAAACCACTAAAACGAATCATAACAGAAACATATTTAATTGGCTCGAATATCAATACAATTTTTGTAGATTTACATATTTCTTTCCCTACTGAATGGTTTTGGAATCGGCAAATAATAATAATAATAATAGTAATAATAATAATGTGTTTCTTCGTTTATTTAAAAGAAAACAGTAACAAAGTGGAACACCGAGCCGAGGGCAGCAGCAGTCAAACGCGTAATTCAGTCAATTGTCCCTCGCCAGCCCCTGTACCTCCCTCATGGAGTCAGGAAGTTACTAAAACAGTTTCATTCATTTCTACAGATTATGCACTTATAGATTTGTTTCAAAATGCGTCGGAGACCCGAAGCTCAGGCAACAGGCAGCGAACCTGCCAACTTTAATAAAAAGGTAAAATGGCTGCTGACGGTTCACTTCTTTAACTAACCAAGCTAACCTGGTTATAATAAAAACACCGCTGAAGTTAAATGTCATTACCATTTAAATTTAACTAAATATCTTTTTTGGTATTTTATTTTTTTTACACTGTTATGTGCTGTAGCATGCAGCAGTACCCGTCAGGAATCAAATCTGCCGAACCTCTTTTAAAATCAACCTCATTCATATCTTTAAAGATTTTATTAAACTTTTCCTTTTGTACAATCATCCCTATGTTTTTTTTTTAACTATTTCGCTAAGAAGCGTTTTTTCTATTCGGTATTATGTGTACTGATAAAATCATAGATTTTCATAGCGAGTTAGCTATCATCAGGTAGGAGTGAAGATAAATCTGTGGTTAAACTTACCCCACTACAAACAAACAAAAAGCCTGAGGAGAAATTATAACTACAATTCCGAAAAAGTTGGGACGTTGTGTAAAATATAAATAAAAACAGACTGCAATGATTTTCAATTCTCATAAATCCATATTTTATCCACAGTGCC
>JAOXNZ010000054.1:25185324-25196349 GCA_028566095.1 Kryptolebias brasiliensis | reverse complement strand
CCAAACTTTAGAAATCAGTGTAGCTAATGGCCAATATATAAACCAGATCCCCCCCCCCCCCTTTTTTTTATTTGAAAGGTCAATTGTGTAAATATTTTTATGGCTGATATATTTTTTTTTCCATTTGATTGAAAAAAACAACCTGACTTCTTAACCTAATTTGACACTTAAAGAATATCTACAGAAGAGCATTCTCACTTAAAAGAACTCAACAGTGGGTTGTGATGACCTACCCATAGCAGCTGCTGCACCTTCATTTTCCTACTTGACAATCAGATAAGGGTAATATCTCACTGGCAACTAATTGCCGACTAGTTGGCAATTCAAAATTGTGAGAAAATAGGCATATTTTTTGTTGCAGTCTCTCTGAATGTTCTCCTTCTGACTCTGTTTACGTCTAAGGATTATTTTACTGACTCAGTCTCTGTTCTGCGCTGACACTGTCCAAAGTGTACCCATCATTGTTCAAATGTAAACAATCGACTTGTAACTGTTGGCAACAAAACATGATTTTGCTTATGTCGCTCATTTAATTACAAATTATGTGGTAGACTTTTGGTAGTGAATGATGCGTTCTTAGAGGTTATTACTCGTTTTTAAGAGCTGTCAAAATATGCGTAAAACATGTATATTTCAACAGCTCTTATGGCTTTGACTATGCACAGACTTGGCTGATAACCGATCATTTTAAAGTGGCAAATATCAACCAAATAGCTGTAGTTTGAAGCAAATATTTGCAGCAAGATGCTGTAGGCTTGCAAGTAAACAGTAAAAGGTCAGCCATCCTGTTGTCTTTTTGTTGTTGTTCTGCATTTGATATAAAAAAAAAATGCTATTTTGATGGGAGACATACTTTGTGTACAGATTGATGGAAATAGAGCTGATTCACAAGGTCATCGCGTCCTCTGATCTATAATTTTAACTAGTTTAGATAATGCAGCTTCAAATTTCACACACCTTCACACCAACAAATTCACTCTGTAAATACCCTCATGTACAGACACAGATGTTTTATTTCTTATCAAAAGTGATGCTGTTAAAAGCAATTGTCTAATGTATATCTGCATGCCTTTAGTATGTGATAGAGATTTGTTGTTTATTTTACAACCATATGCTAAAAAAGTATGGACATATTTAATGGTACCATTAATGAGATTATTAATCTTTGAATCATAGTCACGTTTCAAAGTAAGTGTTTGACCTTAATTAGTGTCACAGGAGCCTTCAAGCTTTTCCTCAGCCATTCAGCAGATTTAAAAAAAAACAAACAACCACTGAGTAGTTTGGTATTGTTGTGAACATGGGGCAGAGAACACAAAGGTGAGAGCTGGGAGGAGCTCACAAAGAAGATTATAGCTATCCATGTTAAAGGTAAAAGCTACAAAACCATCTCCAAGCAGCTTCATGTTCCTCTGTCCACAACTGCCAACTGAGTTAAGAAAGTATAAGGTTCAAAGGGCTGCAGCCAGACTCCCTGGACATGGACGCAAGAGGAAATGCGACCCCAGGTTGATCAGATGGATAGTGCTTATAGTAGAAAAAGAGCTGAGGAAGCCATTCAAGCTGAACTTCAAGGTAAAGATACGACTCTTTCTGATTGCACCATCCGACACAGTTTGAATCATAATGAGCTCCATGGAAGAACACCCATGACGGTGTCACTATTGACAGAAAAACACACACACACACACACACACAGACAAATAAAACCAACTGGAACTGTTTGGCTGCAGTCACATCAGTTTTCTTTTTTTTTTTTTTTTGAATATTTTGAAAAGGTACCAATAAATTTTGATATATAAATAAAGAGGATAGACTGTTCAGTTGCAAAGAAGAAAGAGAATTATTTCACTTTTGCCTGTTGTAAACAAGTATTACTGCAAACATTTCAAATAAGTAAACATGAAATTCAGGGGAAATTATCCTGAGCGTCACAGATAACTTTTATCCAATTCAAAGGTGATTGGATTTCTTTCATAAACACTGAGAGACTTGAAGTAAAACACTGTAATGTGTTCCCGTTAGCATCTCTAGCCTTTCTGTATTGTTCTCTGATGTATATATATATATATTTTAACTGCTTTCTTTTGTGTAATAGTTGAGCCACGTGTATTAGCCCATGTTTAAGTGTTCTGCGCTCGTTGTAATAGTTGGCAGGCGCTCGTGTAATAGTTCGTGTTTAGTGTGTGAGCAAGCTCTCAGGTAACAGAGGCCCTGCATATGGAAGGAGATGGTAATGAGGAAGAGGAGGAGGGGAGCCTTATCGCTACGGGGCCAAATTCCGACAGTGAATTGCGTAGTTGTAACAAAAGTAACAGAGCGTCCATTCAGCCTGCACTAATCCAGATGGGAAAGTCAAACAGCAGAAAGTCCGTGGCACAAACTCATTTCATCACTTTATTAATTTAGATATTGCCTCCTCGCTCCTGTGGGGAGGAAAGAAAAAAAAAAAAAAGGGCCCCTCTGAAATGACCAACATCGGTGAGGCGTTTTGCTCTACATGGTTCCCCCACTTCGTCTCCTCCTGTTATCTGTTTAATTCATCCCACCAATCTTGGCTGTCTTTACCCACTAAATTTCCCTTTGACACGCATGCCTTGCTTCGCATAATCCTCACTCAGGGGCAGAATTAAAAATGGAAAAAAAGAGGAGGGAATAGGACAGGTGGCTTGGAGAATCCTTGAAATAATGTTGAATGCCAGACTCGGGAATGATTTAACTAGATTGGAACCGGGCGGCTGATAGGGAGTGAGTTTCCCCTGCCCTTTATTTTTTTTGGAAGCAAGTTGTAGGAAAAGGGTGACAGGTGGAAAATTTGCAGAGACCGAGAAGTCTCTTAAGAGTCAGGTCGGAGAGTCTGCTCTAAATTGTGGTGCCAGAATGACTTCTGAGGGAAAACTGTGGCAGGGAAGATGAAAATGTCAAAATGTCACTCTCCAGAGGTCTGATGCAAAAAGTTTTCTTCTGAAGACGGAGAATTAGAACTGCTCGCTTGTTTCGTTTTCCTCGTTGCCTGAATCTATTATTGGGACCCTTTTTCCCCCCACCGTAAATATGGCAGATATGTTATCTGCTGTTTGTGGCAGCAAAACGCTCAATTCTCCACGATTCCTATCAGCGTTATCTGACCAATCGGCAGTGTGTCGGAGCAGTACTTGATACATCTAGCTGGAGCTGTGTGTGTGGCAACATATCATATCATATATCAGCCATAGGGGTGAAATGGGTTATTTTCCACCTGAAAAAGTGCCTGTTTATGATGCTGCTTTGATATGAGCCACATAAAAGCAAGAAGTGCTGAAACCTTCCTACTGGAAAATAGTTCCCTGTGGTAAACAGCACTGCTGACTGGTGCTGTGATTTTTAACAGTTGGAATGCTAAAAGGTTAACTGGATGGTGGATCATAAAATCAAGTGCTTTATTTAAAGCCTAGAATTCCTTGAAGGAATGCGTATCGCCCGTCACTTAGTTTTAGACTCGGATCATCCTATGCTGAGAAGGAACAGAGTTATGGTGTTTTGGTCAAACCTGTATTTTATTGATGTGAGATCTCATGAGATGTGTTGGTACTCAGACTAGAGTGACATCAACTTTAGCTCAGTGTCTCTAAATACGACTGAGTTCTGACTATTTTGTGTTGGCTGAGGCTGATTAGCTGGGGTGGCCATCTTGAATTGGTTTGACTCCAAAAGTGAATCAGTTGTGGATGTACATCCAATGATTATTTTCTGAGACTTTCATTCAATTCCGTCCAGTGTTTCTTTAAATGTTTTGCTAACAGACAGAAAATGTTTTTACAGTTAATGCCAAACTTTTAGGCAAAGACGTTGAGCAATGCGTAGCACTCAGAATATGTGTTGTAAATTACTCTCGCTAAAACCACATTAAAACTAAATATCTGTAGAATTGACTGAGGTATAGCCATGTTTGTGTTGGCTAAGGTTGCTTAGTTGGGGTGGCTACCTTACATTGGATTGACTACAAAAGGTTATTAGTTGTAGATGTACATCCTGTGATTACTTTCTGAGAATTTCATTAAACTTTGTCTGGTGGTTCATGAGACAGTTTGCTAATTTACAAACAAACAAACGAACACAAAGACTGGTCAAAACATCAGCCATTTGCCTTCGGTGCTCAGTGATAATAATAGAAAATAAAAAAGGCTTTAACTTATCTTATAGGTTTCAATAGAAAGCCAGTGTGTTTTTTGATTGATGGTGTTTTATCAGATGAAGCAGCAGGAAGTAAAAGGACACGGAGATTTGTTGCTCAGATCAGGATGGATCTGCAATGATGAGGCTCTTGGCGTGCGTGGAGCTCAGATCTACCGTGCGCTGGCTGCGCGTCGGGTCGGGCTGCGCAGCACGGCCATGATGGCAGCAGGAGCGCAGCCCTATTGATTGGGCTCCACAGGCTGAGACCAGCCAATTCAGAGCACCAGTGAGCCGAGACCGATTGGGCCTCCTGAGTTACAAAATCCCACCGCTCTTCTTCTCTCCTCTGCCAAAAAAAAAAGAAAAGTATTCATCAATTTTGGGGCAATTTGTTTTGTTTTGTTTTTCTTATAAGAAACGTAGAATTTTTTGTCTGGAAAAGACTGAACGTTCTGTGAATGATTTATCTTCGGCTGCTATTTTAGTTTGATTTTGTAAAGAAAAACAGCTTGGTGCCTATTGCAGGGAATTAGAGCAGTTCCACTATGTGGATCAAGCTACAAATATCAAAGGATTGGTGTAATTTGAATGGTGATGCTGGGGGGAGGGGCATTCTTCTAATTCTGCGTTCTACCTTTAATAATGTTTTTGCTCATGCCTGTGTGTGTTTCTGTGTATGTGTGTGTACCTGATTTTTGTTACTTTTTAGGACCCTTTCTGATATAATCACCTACCCTGTCAGGATGAGTAGACCTCATGGAAACCAAAGTCCGATCCTAATATGGTGGAACTTCATTTTTGGGTTAGGTTTAGAGCTAAGGTGTGAACTGAATTTAAATTAGGATTAGGCATGTACATGTGTTAGGTTTCAGGTAAGGGTCAGGGTCATGCTACAGAAATGAATGGAAGTCAGTACAATCTCCTGAAAAGGATAGAAATACAAATGTGTGTGTGTGTGTGTTCAGGTGCTCGCACAGTTGGCAAAATATTTTATGAATCATTGAACTGTTTTAAATGAAACTTTTAGAAAAATAACCATTGGATGAACATTTACAGCTGATTAACCTTTGGAGTCAACACGATTCTAGATGGCTGCCACAGCAAAGCGATCTCGGCAAACACAAAAATGGCTGTAACGCAGTGATTTTTACACATATTGAGCTAATGTGGTGTGGTAGTAGCTGAGAGCCAGTTACAGCATATACTCCAACTACTAATAAATCATGTGATATTGCATGAAAACACATTTAATGTTATTTTCAAAGTTTGACTAAAAACAGATACAACTCTGTCATTTCTCAACATGAGATGATCTTAGTCTGAAACTCTGGCATGAAAGGAAGCGGAATATGCATTCTACCAATTAATGCTAGGTCTTTAATTTTTCATGTGTTTTATCCATATAATTGTTTTGACTCAGACAGCAAAATGTCTTAAGCAAGGATTCTATCACAGCAGAATGCATCTATCATAAGAATTTAAAAAGTGTCTGTATGCAGTCCGTCAGATAAAGTCTATGAACATGGCAGTCAATCAGCTAAACTTTGTGAAAGCACCAAGTGGATTCAACACCAGATGAACAGAGACATGTCTCCACATTAAAAACATATCAGTGCCTGCTGATAAGTCCTGCTTTTAGTCAGTGCGTCTTTTTTTTTTCATTTTTTATTTTGTCCAGGTATGGGACCCTGCTGCCCTCCCTCCAAGCCAGGCAGTTTTCAGCAGCCACAGGACTGAGCCGCATGCTGATCATCATGGGAGCAACGGAGATGCTGCTAAAAGGCGAAAATGTCTCAGAGGAGGTGATCCAGCGCCAGGTCAGACTCAGGTCCACAAGCATCCCACAACCAAGCTGTGAATGATTGTTCAGAGAATACCAAAGAAGAAGCTGTTTTTCCATTTTCTATGAATGGTCTTCTTTAAGGTCACAGGCGATTCAGGGTTAAATACGACTAGTGATCATTGTAGAAACACATGACATGAACATACACATACGTATTCTAAATGCATTGCTTTGGCTTTGATCAGGCAGTTTCTATAACAATTATTATGTGAAAGAAACAGTGATACACTGCAGGCAGTTTAAATAATGGTTCTTCCATCTTTCCTGTGCAGCCACAGGATGGTGCTAGTGCCGGAATAATCCTGTCTTCTCCTCAGCAGAGATACGAGTGGGTGATGATTGCAGGGGCGTTTGTCTCCATACTGTCAGAGACAGTGAATTTGGCTCAATATGACAGCACGCGTCATTTTCTTTGAACAAATGAAAATGGAACCCGTTTGCCGGAGCTGACGTGATGCAGCAAAAGCACCGTGTCTCTCGATGCCTGCTATATTGTAAAGCTCAGCCTTTTGACAGCTCATACAGTTTGTGAGAACACGGCTGTTAATACAAGCTACAAGCTTTCTGCTGCATGTTGCAAATGAGGTTTTTTTTTTGTTGTTTTTTTCTACAGGGGAGGGCTTTTTACATTTCGCACAGGCCCATATTCAGATCTGCTGTGAATCACACTTACAGTTGGGACATTTCTACCTGTCATGAAGTCCTGTAGTCATTATTCACTTTCTGTTGAAAACAACCATGGCAGAGGAGTAGTAAAGGATTCCAATCATGAAAAACAACCAATGTCTTTGAAAACATGGTAAAAGGTTTTTGTATACACACACATGCACACCTTAGTTTAACAAAGAAATAAACCTTCTTGTGTATATTCAGGATAAATGCAGTAAAGTTAAAGCAGGGGAATTAATACACTGGCCCCCTAATTTCTTTTAGGTTGGTATTCTTTGTTTTCGATTCGCTACACCTCCCACAGCTTTGAAAAAACCCATACAAACAAAAACAATCCGATCATCTGTTTGGACTGAGAATAGTATGCTATGACATTTGGTAGCAGTATATCGTATGGCGTTTATGAAATTCACAAAAGTCCCATACACAACAGTGGGATTTGGTGAAATGAGTGAGAAAACCCAGCTTTCTTTGAAGCTCTGTAGCTCAGGCATACTTCAAATTACAAAACATCTTTCACAGTTTAAACAAGTCTCAGAAACTTGGACGTTACACAACTGAACTGGCATTTGAAATTTCTCAAATGGTTTTTACACAATCACTGCTTAAGTTTGATCATATTTGGAGATTTTACCACAAAATGTTTAACTTAGAGTGCGATGATGTCACACTAAGATTTCAGCTCCTCTTTATGTTACAAATGTTACATTTATACAGTTTATACATCGAAATGTAGCCATTTTTGTCTTGTTTCACCCAGGGTGTCTCTCACTGCTATAAGATTTAATGTAGTATCTCACAGGGCTGAGACTGCTGGAGACACTAGTTGGAGAAAATACACAAATTTTCAGTTTCAGTCTGACTGAATTCTGAGTGTTTGGAACCAAGTGACCAGCAAGCCTTGTGGCTGTGTTTTGCACAGGTAAATTTTGAAAATAATGGGTTCCTTTTGTGCAAAACTGTATTCTAGACTGTGCACATTATTTCACCCACCTTGGCAGACACGCCCACAATTTTTATTTAATCTGCTGGAGTATACTTTTGAATGAAGATGGGTAGATTTAGACCAGTTTTTAAATAATTATTTATCTATCATTGGATCTTTTTTTTTTACACCAGGACAGTTTTTTTGTCAAGGGACCGCTCCTGTGCAGGTGTCAAAAGACAGCTCTATCACTCTTCAGATGGATTGGAGACGCCCGTGACAAAATTGAGAAATTTGTTGGAATTTCAGGTAGTAGTTGGATTGTAACCCTCAAACTTTCTAGTTCTTTTTGCTCTCAAGCCTTTATTTATTTTATTAAAGAAAAATACTTAGTCTTTAATAGTCCTCTGTGACATTTTTCTGTCATCCATTCAGAATCCTCGTTTTCTTTTTCCTGTGTGTTTGATGCAATGACGTCTACTCGGGGAAGAATGTTAACTGTTCGTTAAGACGTTTTGTTCTCTGCTGCCAGCCGCCCACGATTCGATGGCAGCGGTGATGAGGGACCCATTTCAGCTTTTCAACTATTACAGTTGTTGGCAAGGAGATAAGGACATCATTGTGCTTGAATTCTCCAAGGACAGGAAAAAAAAAACCAGGGTTTTGTCGACAGGCTCGTGAAGGTTATAATGTACACACATGCCCACACGCGGTCAGAAGCAAAACCGAGGTCCAACGGAGCATGCAGTCCATTTCTCAAGGGCATGTTCTGTAAGCACTGCCTAATTGAGCTGGAGCAGAATTGTTTGTTACAATGTCAATGGCACCAAAGCTATCTGGGCTCATCACATGTGGATGATGGATACGGTTAAACGGAAATCTGCTCATTTCTTTTTCTGTGGCGTGGTTAGCTCTCCGGGCCTTGAGCTTCTCAGTCAGTCAGATTTCACATGTGATATCAGTGTTTCAGCTCCACGGAACAACTTGACACCAGTTTTACTGCAGTAGAATAGACTTCAAATAGTAATTGTATAGTTTTGCGGTATTAAAACTCTGTAATGTAATAATGCTTTTGTCCATGTGTGTGTTAGTAAAATATCTAATGAACTACTGGGCAGATTGTAATGAATCTCCTGAAAAGTAATCATTGGATGTACATCCATCCATCTATCAATTTTCTTGACCAGCTTTTTCTTTTCTGGGTCGTGGGGGAGCTGGTACCTGTGTCCAGTGATCATTGTGCAAGAGGTGGGGTACACCCTGGACAGGTTGAAGTCCTTGGATGAACATCTATAACTGAATAATTTTTGGAGTCACCCAATGAATGCCACAAGATGGTCGCCACAGCTAAGCAACGTTAGAAAACACAAAAATGGCTGTAACTCAGTCAGCTTACAGATATTCAGCTATAATTTGATGCGATAGTGGCATTAAATCATTCACAATTACACCACATCCTCCAAGTCCAAATACATCTTGCAAGTTCTCGCAACATTGCACAGGTTTGTGCATGATGAACAGCTCCAACCCTGACCCTTTTCAATATAAGGTGATCTTGGTGTAAAACTCTGGAAAGGCGGCAGGAAAGGCTTTATTCAATTTCTAAAGTTCTTATGTGTTTTGACTTATACGGAATGATTTTTCTTATAAAAGTAGTGTGCTCGCAAGTAATTTTTTTGGATTCAGTTTTTGTGTCTCTGCCTCCAACAGAAGTACCTCCTCTGTAACCCGGCCCACCAAAGCAGTGCTGTAGATGAGCATTACTTCATGAATGAAAGTGCAGTTCAAGTAAGGTATGACAGCCATGCAGATACATTTCTGTGCATGTTTCAGCTTTTATAATAAGTCAAATTCAAAGAAACATCACATTTTTGCTCTTAATATTATGATATGTTGTGTTTTTAAAGGGATATAACAAAGTTTAAACCCCTCTCCGGCAAGATTTCAGTGAGCATGCTCACTGGGGAGTCCTTTGACGAGCAAATGCCAGAGCACCTAAACCAAGTAAGTGTGTTTACTTCATCCTGCAGCAGAAAGTCCGGTACAGTGCCTGAACAATGCTCCAGTAACATTGTAAATCATATTCTCCCTGCACCAGATGGTAGCTGAACATCAAAAGAGGTTCCTGAAGGAATCCTACCCATCAGCCAATCACATTCACATAAAAGGAGCAGACCGGCGAATGATCTACAAGAAGCCATCTGCCATCAGCCAGCACCTGTGGAAGCTGGTGAGCCAGCGACAAGCCAGACAGCAGAGCGAGTGACCCGTGGCCAGAAAGGAGGGACGCCCCAGACAAGGGGCGAGTAATAATCAAATATGTTTTAAATATTCAATCAAATATTCAGCTTATCTTTTTACCTTTCTCCGCAGCAGTTTGTGAGATTGTCTACATGTCTGCTGAGGTTCATCAGAAAGTCAATTTCAGAACATGTTTTTGCGCAGCTCTGCTTCATTGGAAGCTTTTTAATTGAAGATAACTGGGGGGTACTCAGTGTGATGAAATGTTTTCTGTCTTAGATTCATCTTATCTTTCAAGTTGTTATTTCAGGCTCTTCGCCAGATTGGCCAGTGCAAAAAATTAATACATTATTCCTTATCAAGGTAAAAGGCCACACACACACACACCCACACACACACTGACACACCGCTCAACTCAATACTTTTATCTCATTCAGTTCTGTTTTAATATTCTGCCATGTTAAAGCTAAAAGCTAAGGTACTTTGGGTTCTTTTTGCTCCATTGCATCACTTTTCTTTGTTACTTGCATGTAATGGAGTTACAACCAGACATGGAATTCTGTTTTGGACTTTTGCAAATTGAAAATAAATGAATTTGCTCTTTCAAAAACAATTCTTATAATTTTTGCATGAATGTTGTGCTTATTGTCTAAACTTGGGGTCTGTGACCTTTATAGTCAAAAGAGCCTTTTCTGCTCCCTCTCCCACTAAATGAAGTTTGTCCAGAGCCACAAAACTTACTTAAAGCATTAAATAAAAATAACATACACTATATTGCCAAAAGTATTTACTCACCTATCTAAATCATTGAATTAAGGTGTTCCAATACCTTCCATGGCCACTGGTGTATAAAATCAAGCACCTAGGCATGCAGACTGATTCTACAAACATTTGTGAAAGAATGGGTCACTTTCAGGAGCTCAGTGAATTCCAGCGCGGCACAGTGATAGGATGCCACTTGTGCAATAAGTCCAGTCCTGAAATTTCCTCGCTACTCAATATTACACAGTCAACTGTTAGTGAAAGCAATTGGAAACAACAGCAACTCGGCCATGTAAAATCCCGGAGCGGGCTCAACAGATGCTAAAGTGCAGAGTGCACAGAGGTCACCAACGTTCTGCAGAGTCAACAGCTACAGACCTCCAAACTTCATGTGGCCTTCAGATTACAGTAAGAACAGTGTGTAGAGAGC
>JAOXNZ010000054.1:25165155-25183457 GCA_028566095.1 Kryptolebias brasiliensis | reverse complement strand
TTTTTGTAGAAAAAAAAAAAAAAAAAGAGACCACTGGTTCATCCTGAGGATTTAAGTTTAATTATGACACCACATTAAAATAAAAATTTCCAACAGATCTGGAATTTAATTCCATCCATATACATGCATAGCAACAACGTTTAAGAAACATTTTCTCCCATAATCAGGACATTGGAATGATCATTTTACATCAGTACTCCCACTGACCTCCCACCCAGCTTGTTCATCAGCAATAAACTTAATTCTTGTACAGCTTCCTTTTTTTTCCTCTCCCTGCGGGGTTACAAATAATTATATGCACAGTCCCCATTTCATAATACTGCTTTCAGTAATGTTCCCTCATTTACAAAGTATTGCATTGAGAGCAAATTTCAAAAAGGGAGAACAAAGTGTATCATCAAACAGAAATACGAGTACTATACAAGAATGTCGTCTTCCTCATGAAAACATCCACATCTGAGTTGAACAAAAGAGACGGGGACAAACAGCCACATATGTATGCAAAGCCATGTATATATATGCCAAAATGTGAGATGCAGCCTTGTGCCTGGAAATCACCCCTAAATGGTGATTTGTAAGGCGAACAAGTCATTAGTAGAAATCTGCAGGAGACATTTTGAGCATACAGAAACTGGTACAGCAAATAAGAATACACAAGTGCCTCAGTAGCTATTTTTGTGTCTAAAATGCATCTCATTTTTGTATTGTTTATTGTTTCATTGAGCCTACAATACAGTGTAAACAATATGTGTGCTACACAAGAATGACTATACAATAACATTACAAACAACTCTGATATAAATTTCCTTTTGAATTTAAATTAAGATCACTACTCCTAATAATACTGATTGTAAAATAAATTAATGTGAACGTGGCACCAATATTATTCTTGATTTGTTTTTCTTTTGTCTTTTTTTAAAACCAATGGTTTTGCATTTTAAGTCTTAAAACGATGAAAGAAGAAGCTTCTCTTGATTGTCCACAAGCAGCGTTCAGCACTGCATGATGCACTATTCCAGACACAACAGTGTACCAAAACAAAGGAGAAAAAGGAGTAAAAGTCTGAAGAAAACGTCTGGTAAGGAGAAGAAGAGCAAGTTTTTTTTGTTTTTTTTTCTTCTCGACTTATTTCACATGCTCTGCAGCATGTGATGAACAGTAAAACTTCTTATGGGTAATAAAGTTTGATAGGTTGTTGAACTGGATGTCACAGAGGCGGCAGTATTTGCCACTTCCAGAGCCGTTCACGCCTTTGTTGGCAGCAGGCGCCGCCTCCTCGGTGGGAGACTTTGAGGGAGGTGACATGTTCTCGTTGGAGTCGGCCTGGTTTTCGGTGGCCCATGTGGGTGAAGGGTTAGAGGGTTGGGTCTCTGTCTGGGGCTGGTTCTCCTGCTGTGGTGGGGCCGTGCCTGAACGCTCCTCTGGCTTGTGCCCCCCGTTAACAATGACCATGCCCCGGTTTTTGGGCAGGAGAGGAAGGGGTTCCTTACCAGGGTGGGGGCAGCCGTTTGCAGCTGGCTGCGGAGCCTGCTCTCTAGCTGCTCCTGTCTCTCCTCCATTAACACTCTGCTCCTGTTCTCCGGTCTCTCCCTGCATAACAGACCCCCCAGTCACATAATCAGTTGACTTTATCCCAAAGTACGGCGATATTTGCTCAGGACCTTTCACCTTTTTTATTGCTCCAGGATAAAGGCAGTGAGGCAGAAACATATTTTTGTTTTCCTCTTTTGATGTGATGAGCTGGGGCTCAGGAAAAGGCTTAAGTCCTGGCACAGGCCCCAGGTGAGGGGGGAACATGCCTCCATTCTGCACCATCACCTTCCCATTCCCATTCTTCTCACATTTGCCTGGGCTCTTATCATAGCTGTCATCAGGACTGTTATTTCCTTCGCTCTTCACATCTGGGAACATGTTGGACTCCAGGGTGCTCTCACTGGGTTGCTGCTGCTGTTGTGGCTGTTGTTGTTGAGCAGCAGCCGCAGCAGCCGCAGCGGCGGCTGTTGCAGGACAAAAGTTCTGTTTGTGTGCCAGGTAGTTCTCCACTTTGTTAAAACTTATCTTGCACACTGCACATTCGTGATAGTCCAAAAGTCTTTTAGGAGAGCTACATGTCTTGTCAGGGACTGGTGAACATTTTTTGCTGAGATCAATAGGTGCATCCAGCTCCTGCTGCTCCACAGTGTTGCATTTAGGAGCCAGGATAGGTTTAGTGACAGTCAGAGAGGCCTCCAGGTGTTTGGGTATCATCCCAGGGAAGATATCACAGCGGGGGTGGAAGCGGTCAGCTAAGTTCTCCACAGCTTCTTGAGATGTACAAGGGTTTAAAGGAGAACCTCCAAGAAAACCTGGCTGAGCCAATGGAGGCCTTTGATGGTCCTGATCGGGGAGACACATTTCATACATCTTCCTGCGCTTGCGGGTCCTCATGGTTCTCTGCATGGAGGGAACCTTGTTGGTGGACATGCGTTTCATGGGGGGATCATGGCGAGTGGCGCAGTAGTACTGCTTGTGGACCATGTAAGTCTCATGACGGCTAAAGGTAATGTTACAGGCTTCACAAGTTGTCTTGGTGGGATCATTATCACTTTCCACTAAACCTGTACTGGGGCTTTTTCCCTCCATTTGCTTCCCATTGAGCCTCTCCTCAGCTCCAGTCGGGGTAGAGACCTTTTTCACCTGTCCTGTTAGATCCTTATCAGGCCCTTTAGCCCCAGCATTGATCATGTCCAGCACACTGGAATTCAGGCAAGCAGACTGCATGATGTGGCTGTCAGCCTCTGTTGGGTGGCAGCCAGCCAACAAGCTGACAGAACTGTGACCACTGTTAGGGCTCACGGCTTCAGGAACCTTATCTGAGAGCGCAGAGAAGTCAGGAGACTTTGCCATATGCTGCCAGCGGCTGTTACAGTAATGCTTTTTATGTACTAAATAGTTATCCAGGTTGCTGAAGGTGATATTGCATTCAAAACAGGTGGCCCCTTTGGGCATCAGAGGACTGTAGATGACAGGGGGGTAGCTATTTCCTCCATGGCGGAGCCTCCGATGAACTAGCTCTGACATTTTCGCCAGAATCTCTGAAGCCTGTGGGACTACTGAAATGTCCTGGGAGAAGGCAAACTGAGACAAGAAGGGGCCCATGGGAAATGTAGGCATGTTATGCTGCACTGGGGAGGAGGCCAGTCGGGGGCTGGAGGGCTCAGATTTGATCCTAGTGTAGGAAAAACTGGCTTTGCTTCCTGGGTGGGCCTCTCCCTTCTGAGCAGTCAGCATGGGCTTCTTCTCAGCCTTGTCAGCCTCTCCGTCTGTGCTGGTCTCCTTGCTGAGGGCCCCTTTGGGACTTCCCAGCAGAGCATCCTTCCTGTTGGCCAGCTCAGCGCGGGCCTGCTGCTGCTGCTGGAGGCTCTCCTCAGGCCCCCTGGGGGAATGCTCAGTGCCGTCGCCTTCCCTGTGAAGTTTGCTGCCGTGCCCATGTAAGTCCTGATGCTGTAAGAGTTCCCTGTGGCTCTGGAAGCTGATATGGCAGTGATTGCATCTGAAGGCCGCCTGTGACAGGTGAGACATGATGTGATGCTGGAATGTAATAAGAGAATCTGCCGTGTAGTTACAGATTGTGCATTTCAAGCTAGTGCCAGGAGGGAGGCTCTCTTCCATTTTGACACCTGTGAGGGAGATAAAAGGAAGAAATGCTCAGAATCTCGTCTCCCTCTTCTCCTTTGGAGTTAACTGTGGAAGCCATCAAACACTCAAGCATTATGCCAAGCTTATTCCAATCCACTTGATTTTTTTTTTTTGTGCTCAAGGATAAACTGTCAACTTTGCAAGCTGACAGCAGGATATGTATATTTCTCAAAAGATGACAGTCATTTTTTTCACACGCTTCTTTGTTATGTTTTTCTAAAGCATTTTCATTTAAAATTTTAAACAACCATCTGCAAAAGCCATAATATATAAAAAAGGAAATTTTATGCTAAAAATCGTGTTTCTTCCAACCTTGTATTTCCTGATATTGTCACTCACCACTGTGAGAGGTGCTTAAATGCATTTCCAGGGCCCTGGCTCCAGAGAAGCTCTTGTTGCACTGAGGAAAGGGGCAAATACTGGGAGTCTGGTGGGGTCCGTTGTCGCTGTCCTCTACTACCGTCTCTGGTTCCCTCTGCCGTCCGCTGCAGTAGTACATGAGGTGGGCCTGCAGGTTCCTCTCGCTCCGAAACCAGATTCCACATGCCTTGCAGGGGAAGATGTCCTCTGTAGAGAGACAGACAGGGACAAAGGGGACATGATATCAGGATCCAAACGGTGCTTTCATATGTAAGTATAAAGATAAAAAGCTTCCACATCGGCACACACACACAAACACTCCTCTCCAGTTGTGACTCTCAAAGCCTGCATTAAAAGGCTTTTCCACCAAATCCTCGGCTGCAGCCTATCTCTGCGCCGCTACCACTGGGTTGGTACCCTTTCTCAAGGGCAAACAAGAACACTGGACCATCTGCTTACAGAAGCCTCCCTGTTGAGCTGAACCCAGATAGCCCTCACTAAGTAAACAAACACACTATTTGCATGAGGCGTGTATTTTGCAATTAACACGTTAGTTTGAGCCTCAGTGTGTTTATATGAACCCAAAACTTGAAGGTCGATGGCTCTTATCTCCAGCACAGAGACTCATCTGGGTTAATCTACGCCCGCCGGAAACAACGCTCCTTGTTAAGCAGGTGACTGAGTGCAAGCTGTAGACCGGTGCACGTGTGTGAGACAGGATGGAAGACTCTTGTATGGACATCTAAACAGAAAGCAGTGCAATTTTGCAAACACTCACTGTTGACGATGGCAGTAGGGAGGATGGACGCCATGGCCGCCTGCTGCGGCAGGAGCTGGATGCTGTCCAGCAGCCGGGCCGGGTACATGCCCTCGCTCAGAGACATGTGGTTTACCGCCTGTAGACGAGAGTCGAAGTCCACCGCAAACGCCACCAGCTCCTCGCCCTCCATCATGTTCTTGGTGGTGGTGCACCACAGCTGGCCACCTGGACAAAGCAGAGACAGATGGTTAAACGTTTGCTGTGACAGAGACAGGAGAACTTTGTTCCATGTAAACAGGGGCAACTTTAGTTTGAAAAGTCGGGGCTTATGCAGTGGAAGAAAGGATATTTGTAGGTGTTGCATTCCACAAAGACTTGACAGGTAAGATATATAGTGAAACTCATAGATGTATGCATTCAACTGGAAGAAATGACACCAATGTGATTACAGTCTTCTCCTTTTTGCAGAAATTTAAAGCAACAACACTGCTAATTGCTAAAGAAGCAAAAGGCAATAATATAATGCTTTTGTGTGAGTGTGTTTGTCATGTTAGCAAAATATGCAATGAACCATTGGAAGGATTTTAATGGAACTCTCGGAAAGTAATCATTGACGTGCATCTCCAATTCAACATGGCTGCAACAGCTAATCAACACTAGCCAACAGAAGTATGGCTAAAACTCAGACAAATTTACAGATATTGAGCTAATGTGTGACATGGTAGTGGTAGAAGAGTCATCCTCAAAACCTACTTCAAGCTCTAACACATCTTACAAGATCTTGCCATTTTACATGAGGTTGCACAGAACATAATTTACAAGGTTTGATCAAAACAGCTGTTACAGTTCATTACTTCACATAGTACAAATTTGCTGTCAACACATTTTTTTGCACTGTTTTGAAGACAGAGAAGCATTTTGAAAGAGGGAAATTGTCACTTAATTTAGCAAAATTGAACATAATTTAGTCAATAAATTGATTTCCCATTTGAATTCGAGTGGAAAAGCTGTCCAGTTGAATTGCCTATTTGAACTGTAACCATAGCTGAACTTAACTTAATGTAAAAAATACTGATTGGATTCTTTAGAATTTCGTGGTAATACTGACTTTTAAGTGCCGTTGCTTTACCTTCATCTTAGAAAACCCAAATTGTTTTTTTGCAGAAGAACATGGCAGAATCGTTTAAATTTTTTTTTTACTTTTATAAATTAGACAGATGTATAAAAACAATAAACACACATCCTTGTCTTTCTTTTTCTCTGTCACTCAAATGTTTGTTTAACCACTGGTGCCCATATGCAGAAGCAAAGTTCTACCTCAGCTGGGGGGCAACTGTTTCCTAAAGTCCTGTTGTCAGCTACAATACGGAGACAGGTCCTCGACATTATTAGATTGTTGTGTTTTGGGATTAAGCTTTCCTCTGAAATCTTCTGAACATTTTCATTAAGTCGGAGAAAAAGGGAGGGGAGGCAGGACGAAGGAGGAATGGGGGGGTAAAAGAAGAGAGTGAAGGTTTTAGCTCAGATAAAATTTATCTAAGCACATGACAGGCTTTTCAGCTGCACTTCATTTTCCATTGAAGAGATTAAAGTTTTTAATATGACTATTTACAGAAATCTGGCTGCGCAGATAACAACAAACTATGATACGCTCGCGCTAAATGGCAGAATTAGGACATTGTTTCTGAGGAAGGCTGGACAATTAATTAAAGCACGCTGTTGGCTTTCAAAGATGTGCAAACAAACTGACGGAGCGTCAGGCTGAGAGGGGACATGTGATTTGAGGCCAGGCTGATGTGGAATAAAGGAAGTCCTGAGGTAAGGAGGGAAGGCGGGAAGGCGGGGGGACACTGCTGGAGAGCCCCCACACATGTGGAGCACTGATTACTCATGTTTACACAAAATGTCTGAATCACCAGGTTTAAAAACTGCCCTGTAGACATGGTGAAGGTGTGCGAACGCAGGATCTGTGTGAAAACAATCCTTGTTTCTGTTTATTAAGAGCGCCGACACATAATCACCGAAACACCCTTATAACTATTCAGCTGTCGTTTATCTCTTTCCGTCACAATTTTTTGATAATCTGCACTTGCAGCTTTAAAAACAACATAAAAGCACATCAAAACACGTGGCTCGATTGGGAATATTGCGCAAGGACTTTTGGTAGCAGTGCAAATTTGAAAAAAATAAAAACTGCACAAGATTTCCACAAACAACAATGAGTTTTTTGAGGGGGAAAAAACGGGAAGAAATCCAGCCCTCTTTGGAGCTCTACAGCTCAGACAGACTTTACAGTAAAAACATCATTCAAAGTTTAAACGGGTCACAGAAAGTTGGACTTTACACTGACTAAACTGGCATTTTAGTATCTTCTCTGTTTTTTACACATTTGAAGTTAGGTTTTTATAATTTTCGGAGGTTTTGCTATAGAATATTAATCTTAATGTGCATAATTCCTGTTATTATCAAGCATGTTATAGTGATTTCATCATGTACAGACATTATGTAACAGGCAATAAGTAATAATTACCTTTAACCTAAACATAATATTCTTGTACATTGATATTATTATTACTACGCTTATTACTACTGCTACATTATTGGTAGAAGTGGTGGTAGTTGTTGTTGTATAAGTATTACTATTAACCTCCCTCTGGAACATCCCACTCATTAACTTACTACATCGTGGTCACTAGACTATATAGGAGATAACGAACAGCATGGTGTTTTTACATTTTGAACACTACTTGAATGCAGCGTAATTCACACAAATGTATGTTAGCAAAATACTTTGGAATACACACCTGAATCTGAAGTGATGGACAACAAAAATTTTGTTGAGAAAATGTAGTTAATATCATTTGTCTCTTTAACCCTGATATAAAATTTATTTACATATACTTACACCTTTTTGTTGACGTGTATCATTTTACACAACCATGGACAGCAACTGTTATCCATACAAAAACCCTCAATATATTAAAATTATTAATTATTATCACCTACAAATGAGTTCTGTCCTGAATTTAAAGCTGTAGTGTGTAGTAACAAGTCACACAACATTATAATGTTTCAGCTGCGGCTCACTTTACATTGGCAATTACACCATATCTAGTTCATATTTAGACTTAAACGTTTTATATAAAAGATCAGTACATGCTTTCTCATCAAATCTCAGCCCCACTGCTCAGACAGAAGAGGAGACGAGCCTCGTTATATTAGACGCGTCTAGATTGTTAAAAGCATTTGCAGCAGGTCTGAAAATCGTCACTGGCTTCCCGTTATTTACTGCATGCAGTTCAAAATTCTGCTTCTTGCCTTTAAGGCCATAATCTAGGTCCTTCATACCTGTCTGAACTTATCCACATCAATATACCTTCTCGCACTCTCATCCATCCACCTCACTGTTCCAGCAGCCCACCTGACTACTATGGGAGGTGGAGCATTCAGTCCCTCTGCAGCCCACCTCTGGAACTCTCTCCCAGCAGATGTTTGCAACATTGAACCGGTCTATACTTTTAAGTAACACCTGAAAACATTTGTTCAAGCCTGCATATGCTGTTTACTCCGTGCCTATGTCTGAGAACTTTTTTTTATGGTTATTATTGTTGTACTTTCTGCTCTATTTTGTAAAGTGACCTTGGGTGTTCTGACAAGCGCTTTTCTGATGCTTATTTTTTAGATTGTGTTTCTGTCTGCCTGTCTTATTAAAGGTACTGTCAGGAAGTGAGACACACAGGTGTGTGGTTACCATGGTAACCCAATGCAGAAAACATGCATTTTGTCAGCTTAGATTATTGTAAAAGTCCCAAATTACTATTGGGCTTTATGGAAGGAAGTTGATGGATGTTGGAATTTACACATTATAAATTTATTATGTGTCAAACAGTTTTGAAAAAAATTCCACCAATTTATTAATTAACATGAAATGTTTCCAGTTTTACAGCAGTTTCCTGATTAAAACCGTTCTGGTTCTTTCTGTCTGCTGGTGACTCACTCAAAATTAGCCCAGCACAAACATGTCAAAAGAGTGAAATGGTATTAAAATATGCCATCTTTCATAGTCCCATTTGTGTGCAGACTTCCTCCTCACAAGTGTGTGTGTGTGTGCCCACATCAGCATGTCAGCACCACTTTAAAGAGCAGAGCACTATCTGTCGGCCAATCTGCTGTGACGACACGCACACTTCAGGCCGCTCTGCTTCATCGTTTTGATTCTGTCATACCACACACTGCCTGGAGAGACCCTTTGAATTTTTATCTCCTAATTAAAATAACAAAATTCCTCTCCTCTGTCTGCCGAACTCACCGTCAAGGTAGATACAAACTGCCGCTGACAATGGCGAGGAATATATCGTGGTCACAGCCACAAAAGTTTCTCCCCTCTCTAAGAGTCTCTTACAGTAGTTCAGACGCGCTCGGCTTACAAAGAGAATTAGGAAGCGCGCAGATACACATCAGTCCTGTTTGGATCAATCCAAATCAAAGATTGTGCATGCTCTCCTCAGATGAAATAGAGCAGATTATGTTGAGTCTAAAGAAAATGTTTAACTGCATTAAAAAAAAAAAAAAAACAACCTCAAACTGCATCCCTTCAGCCAAGAATGCCACAGATCCATCTGTTGTGAGTGAGAATGCTGGAAGTGAGTTTTAGGACTGTATGTCCCAGTTTTAGTGAGCGATGCAAAACACTGAGGCAGCACCGTGCTGGTTACAGGGACAGACTCAGCCAAGAGGCGGTTGTATGATACATATGAAGTGTTCTTTGATCTGTACACTCATCCCAGTTAGAAATGAGAACTTGGGTATGCAGCGATTTTCATAGGAAATTTTCACATTTAGCTTATAGGATCTGAGATGATCAGATCTAGCATTCCTTAAAGGAATGCATATCGCCCGCAGCCTTTCATGCCAGAGATATAGACTAAAATTATCTTATGATGAGAAATTAAGGCGTTAGAGCTGCTTTAGTCAAATCTAAAAAAAAAAGGCATGTTTGATCTTAAGTGATACAGAGAGGTTTTGTGAGATCAGTTAGCTCTTGGCATGCAGTATGTGTTGGGGATGACTCTCAGCTAACACAAGAACATATCTTACATAAATATCTGTCATAAAATTGACTGAGTTAGAGACATTTTTGTGTTTGCTTCCAAACATCAATCAGTTGTAGGTGTACATCCAATGCTAACTTTCTAAGAAATTTTATTAAAATTTGTCCAGTGGTTCTTGAAATATTTTGCTAACAGAGTTGACTTCAACAGTTAATGGGAATGCTTTAAACAGAGATTTTGTGCAATCTGTGTTGCATGTGTTGGGTTAACTCTCATCTTATACCACACCAAATTTAACTCAATATCTGTAAAACTGACTGAGCGATGGCCGTTTGTGTGTTTTCTAAGTTCAATAGGCTGTGGCGGCCATCTTGAAATGGCTTGACTCCAGAAGGTAATTAGCTGCAGACTAACGTCAAGTGATTACCTTCTGAAAGTTTAATTAAAATCTATGCAGTGGTTCACGACATATTTTGCTAACACATACTGCAACAGGCAAAAACGTCATCTCCCGCCTCTCATCCTCCAGCGGCAGGCTAGTGAGGCTGAATTTGGGTCGTGCACCTGGAAACAAAAAACAAATGCAAACCTAGCGCCAATGCATGTGTGCAGGGTGTATTATTTCTTGGCACACGTGGAGATGCGCAGCACTGGAAGCTGCCTGTGCAGAGGCGTCAGCTGGGCATCAGACAAAAACAAATACTCCATGAAGGAGTTCTTCACAAAGATTTGTCAGGGCTATTTGCCTCCGACAGCCTTTTCGTGACGGGCGATTTAAATCACAGAAAAACAGGTGAGCCACCGGTGACAACGGCGCCGTGAACGAGGGCCAGCAAGGGGGTCAAGAGTTAGAGCGAAGGAGCACAGGCGTTAAGTTGGGAAAGTGGGGGAAAGGCTGAGGAAAGTGCAGCCAGTGATTTGCACTTGTTTGCCTGCTGACTGTCTGCAGTGTGAGCTGCCTTTGTGCAGTGGCCAATGCAGTTGGAAAGAAGGCTATTGTCTGAATCCTCCTGCAGAGCACCTGATAAAAGAATAAAGAACTATGACATATTCTAAAAACAATGGAGGAATTAAGGGGAGACAATAGGCCAGCTGCCTCATTAAAACAATCAAAAACGGCATCCTGTATGTAGTCCAGATAATTAAAAAGCGTTGCTTCCTGCCGTCTCTCAACACCAGCGGCTCACTGAGGCCCCGAGTCTGTGGCTCTGCTGGCGAAATGCCCTCTTCCCTCGCTTCTCTTTGATTAATGGGTTATTTGAACATGAAGTTGAAGATGAACATACGAAGGAATTCATGAAACAAAATTATAACGCAAACCCTTTTCTCCTCTATAAGTACTCATGAACTAATCAAACGTCTCAGGATGAATCGGTTGGGTTGGGGGTGGGGTGCCTCCTCCCCTTTGCCTAAAGCCCCGAGAGATTTCAAAGTGCAAGCATCACAGGGCATTTTTTAATTTTCTTACTTTAAATGACTTTATAAGAAAATGGATGTGTCCACTATCTGTTTGTATGAGGAAGGCAGGGAGAATGGAGATACTTGAGCAATTTTTTTTTTTTCTGCTCTCTGCAAAATGCTACCCACCACCACCATATCTTAATGAAGCTGCAAACAAATCTCTCATGCCTCGTGCAAAAAGCTGAGAGACAACAAAGCGGCAGAAATAACAGAAGGGCCCGGATAATTAAACTGGCCTGAAGACAGGTATTCAAATGTTGGTGTGTAAACAGCACAACTCTTTAATAGTTTAGCTGTAAAATGCGTAGTTAAGCACATCAGCACTTGCCTCTCCCATCTGTCCAAACACATTACGGCTGCTGAGGCCATTACAGCTCTGGAGTACAGTCTCCCTGCACCACAGCCACATATTATGGGAGGGGTTGGGATAGGGCTCCTGGGACCACTAACTGTGGCCCATTGGCATTATCTGACTGCATCGTGGGGTCATGTATTAGAAAGAAGTGGTCCTGCTTGCTTTAAAGTGCAAAAGTTGACACTCAGATTTTCTTTCTGATGCCTAACACTGATGCAGAGACGACTTCTTCCTCCGTTTTTTTTTTTACTTAAATTTGTCATCCCCGTCTTTTGGCTCCGCACTAACTGCCGGTCCTAATTGTGAAGTGGGGCCAGCGGTGCCTGAAGCCACAGAGAGGGCTGTAATTAAAGACCTCTACTCCTCTTGTCTTCAAATCAGCTCCGGCTCCTCCTGGTCAAATGGGAACAAGCTGCTCGCACCTCCGAATATCAAGTAGCTGCGTGCAGCTAACAGTCATTTCTTTAACAAAGCTTCATCAGGAGAGGAAATCACTACATGACACGAGCACTGTATTTTAGAAAAAATAAGATGCAAAAGCAGGGCAGAGTATATCTGCACCTGTACAGGGACAAACACTGAGCAAATCCCACTCAGAAACACCAGGAATTCTGGATCATCAGAGTTAAACACGTGCAGGTTAGAAACCTACAGTACTGAGATGCAGAACAGATCAGAAACATACCTCAGGAGGTCAAATAAGCCTGCTATTATTGATGTCAGACTGAAGCAGATTTAGCTGTTTCTAAAGATTTGTTCCTCTGCCTCCCTCTCATACCTCCTCTCAGCCACTAGGAGGCACTCTTCTCATGCTGAAGCTGCATCCTGCCAATGCTTTGCTGTGACGAAGCAGACGCCTCAGACGTGGCAGGGCAGCTCACACCCCACTCCTGCCTTTGCATCTCTGCTAAAATATCGGAGTCTCAAAAGAAACAAGATGTGCATCTAAAGGCGATTTTCTGACCTCGTTTTAAACGTCAGTTGTTTTTGCCTGGACACCGAGTTGTTTGTGATCAAGATTTTTTTTAAATTTACATTTATTGCTTTTACATTGTCTTTTCATTTTAACACGTTTCACTTGATTTCATTATATATATAAAAAAATAAATATGGCAGACAAAAAAAGATTACAGTGCAACGAATAATCCTCTGTAAACTTGTGTGTATACACCCTAACTCCACCCCCTCTCCTCAAATATTTCTCCTTTTACAATAAAGTGTCCAGACTAAATTTAGTATCAAGTGTTTTTGCAGATACAATCAGTACAGAGAGCTCATGGCCTTGAGCGAATGGCACGTGGGTCAGAATTCACAAATTAAAAAGTCCTCCCATGGGTGGAAACCTCCCCCTCCACACACACACACACACACAGCTGTCTCTTACTGTATACATTCACAGGCAACAAAGACATTAAAGCAGAGCACCAAGCACAATGTCACTCAGCTCTTTGTTACAAATGATTTGAAGACATCAGAAGAAGCCGTTTCCTTGAAATGATGCAAAGATGTAGAGTGAGCGAGCATTTAGCTAAATATTTTACTCTGAAACGAGAAGACATTTCCCCTGGCTGGTCTCTAGAGACTCACGGCACTCCTCTCTGGTAACGGCGCTGAAATCATTTTACAGTGGAAGGAAACAGAAATAGGAATTAGCAGGGTTTTTAAACAAAATCTTATAGGAGCCTGAATATATAATTTATAACGTGTGTGTGTATATGAAAAATAAGTTACATTATTTGTACATACATATTTAAGACAGAAAAGTTCATGTTTTTTTTTGTTTTTTTTACGGTTTAAGTATCTATTGTGTTTTCCACAAACAATAAAATGACAGTGGGCTTATTCAACACTGTGTGTAGCAGCGGACACAGTTCAGAGATGTGTGCTGTCAGTCTGAAACAATACGAGCCACATTCCTTCAGTACAAAGCTGCTCCCCCTCATTAGCTGCCACACACAGTCAGCTCCTCCCTGTCTGCCGTAAAGTGGAGGAGACTATTAACGGGGAGCCCTGACTGGCTTCTCTCGCTCGGCTTTATTCTTTATTTGGACAGGTTGGTCCCACTGAGGACTCTATTAGCTCCTCTTCTCTGCGGGTAGTGCTGCCTGTGTCCTGGTTGCGGCCAGTCGACATGTGTTTACTGCGGCCCCCGCTGCGGTGGCAGGCTGGTTGGGGGCCCGTCCTGACCAAGCCTTGCTAATGGGACCAGAAGACCCTTCGTGACAGGACACCGCAGTAAAACCCTACTCCTCCCTCCTCTCCAGCTGTGGCCCCGTGGCCCGTGTCCCCCTTCCCATCATGCCTCGGCGGGAGCAGGTGAACGGCGCCGAGCCAATGGCGGCAAGCTCGTTTTTTGTTTTTTTTTTCCTGAGAGATCAGTGCGCCACCGCCACGCGCCTCAGTGGTTCCTCCAACATGGCTCCGGCCCTACGCCACATGGGCTGGCTGGCCAGTCTGCGAGTGTGTGGGTGTAGGACTGTGTGTGTGTGTTTGGGGGTGTATGGTGGATGCCAGCCCTAATGCAAATGCTTGCCTTTTAAAAAATGGAAGGCTCTCTCCTCCTCTGTCTCTCTTCTTTGGAAAGGTCTATTTTGGCCTTCTGGTGCTGGCAGTTATTTTTTTCCTCTCCAGAAAGACGGAGAGCCAGAGAGATGCACCTGTCATCCATTTTGGAATTCATAATTTATTGATCTGGTCACAAGGAATGAAACTGATGAATTTATGTGTTTGTCATTTTGAATATTTGATATTTTGTGCCTTAAAACCTGCATTTTCTTGTAGCTATGTGTTTAGAAGCATGCTAATTTGATATTCACATCATTATGGAGAAAGAACACACACACACAAACACACACACACACACACACCAGTCACCGTGCCCTCTGTCTCTGCACCCCTGTAATTCTACATATTGCTTAAAGTATGTGCTAATTAATTTTTCAGTCGGTTTGGGAGAGAAATAAATAATCTGCGGCTAAAAGGCCTAATTGCGTTTGTCACATTGTGTCTCGGTGGCGGGGGCTTCGGGAGCACAGCCGCTGCCCTTGCTCATTGCCATGCTGTCGTCCTGGCAAGCCCCCGCGCTGCCCCAGGTATCACCGCGCGGCCATCTGGAGCCGACATCTGTCTCTCTATTGATCACAAGGGTTTAGCACTTGATCAAACAGACTGCGACAGGAAATTGCTCTTTTCCCCACAGAAAAGGCCAATCGCCTGCGTGAGGGTAATAGAGTGGAACCGAGATGCAGCCGTGGCGAGGTGGGCACAGGCAGGCAGGGAGCAGCGTGGCGGTGCCGGCGACAC
The DNA here is from genome assembly GCA_028566095.1 of Kryptolebias brasiliensis. Taxonomy (NCBI): domain Eukaryota; kingdom Metazoa; phylum Chordata; class Actinopteri; order Cyprinodontiformes; family Rivulidae; genus Kryptolebias; species Kryptolebias brasiliensis. The sequence continues at coordinate 25,168,489 of JAOXNZ010000054.1, read as the reverse complement.
TGGAGGTGGCAAAGATGGCACAAACGCCTCTAACCTTTCTGCTTAGGCAGCAGCTGTAACAGTACAACATTTAACTGAAATTATAGTCGAGAAAAAAAAAAAAAAAGCTCTTCTAATGAGTGCAAAAATAACATTAAAATTTGTTTTCTGTTTAACTCGTCTTAAAAGTGTTAAAAAAAAAAGAAAGAAGCTGAATCTAAGAAAATTCACCTGTGCAGTGTGAAAATGCCAGATGGTGAGAAATGAACACACCTTTTCATAAAAAATAAAAAAAAATTAATAATTAGCTGCAGGTCTGTCAGTTCTAATAATTATAAAAAATGTCCAACATGGGGAAACGCTCCTAAAACAGTGCTTGGTTTAACATGTAAGTGAGTGCCTGGGTGTAAGGTTTCAGTGGTAGGAAATCCCTGACAAGGCTGCAGTTGTTCGCTGAATCCTCAGTGGACTTTGACACACTATTAGTGCCTGAGGTGAGCAGCTCCTGAATGTCTGTTACAGTGTGTTAGGCTGAGGCTGTGGTCCACTTTAAAAAAAAAAAAAATTTTGTCTTCTCCCTGCTCAGGCATGCTTTCGAGGCACTCAGTGCAACAACATGTTTAGCAAGTATGGACAATTTGATACTGAAGGTGACATTTATTCCCCCATTGTAGCAAACATTTAATTGTTCCTGCAGAGAGTGAGATATGTCTCCCCTTGCCTACAGTGCTGGGATCGTCCTTTGGAATATGATGCAAATTTTGGGATGAAGCAACTAATTCCTGCCTTGCACCCCCACCCTACCCCAAATCTCAATCCTCTGCCAGCCTCCACCCTCCCCAGACACGAGGATTCTGATTAATCGTGTGACCGCCCCCCCCCCCCCTTCCCCTCAATTTTTACATTTTGCACAATCTTACGGCACCACGGTGAGATGTGTGAGGTGTTTCGCCACTTTTGGCAAGCTGAAAAGGATGTAGCCCAAGGAAGAACAAGTCGAAAGTATGAGGCGGGGTGGGGTGGTGGAGGTGCTGCTCGTGGTGGTGGTGGGGGGGAATATGACCAGGGGACGTGATAAAAAATTATCAGGCAGTGTGTTTTCCTGTTTGGTTTTAATCTACATTTAATTAAATTCTTATCTGCTGTGTGCTTATGGCTGCATTTGAATGGCGAGGCTGCATTCATTATGAATGGTAAAATTGAACTCAGTACATTGTGTGTGGCCCAATAAAGAAACAAGACTCTTATTGGAGTGCGCGCACAAGCTCCGACAGACATGCGGAAAAAATAAGTCAATTAAGATCGCTCTTTAAATTACTGCTGTATCAAAACAAGGGGCGGGAGCATGCTCTATAATAGAATCCTGACAGAGAGAGAGAGAGAGAGAGAGAGAGAGAGCACAGCTGACTGTTTTTAATATACATCCCATTCGATACAGCCAATTGTATTAGCCCCTTTATAGAATACGCACGGTTGATGCTCGCTAGATTTACAACTCTGTCATGATAGTTCCAACAGAGGTGTGAAAAAAAAAAAGGCAGAAGTTGACTTCTATGAATCTAGAGGTCAAAGAAAAATGGCGTCAGCAGTATAATAAGAGCTCCTCATAAAGATTCTGCTGGTTTATCTGAATATTAGAGGCCAGCAGCAAAGGTCAATAACAGAATATGTAGACAATATGTGGACCCCAGCAGATCTGAAGAGCTAAACCCAAGGGAGCAGAAGCAAAAGACGCAAGATTCGGCTCCAAAATTGTAATTCTATTGACAAAAAGACACAGCTTATAACAGGCAGGCGGCACTTCATAAGCTAAGAACAATATCCCATAGGCAGCACCCAGAAAATGTCGAAAAGACCCTGAGCTGATACTACAAAGTTGGGCCCCGCAAAATCCCTAAATCTTCCCTTTTGCTTATTCCATGCAGTGTGGAGGGAGAGGGAAGCTCCCCGCTGCCTGCCCGTGTTTACAGAGCTGTTCTCATCTCTAGGCCTCGCTCATCCACGGCACTGACACGCGGTGTCGATGTGATTAGGGGTCTGCCTTTGCATAAGGCCTTTGTGTGTGTGTGTGTGTGTGTGCAAGGGGAAGGGGGAATGGGGGGGAGGGGGGGCGTTGGAGGATCGGCAGATGAATGACTTTGGTGCATCGGAGAGGGATCACAGCAGATAATCGCTCCTGACTGCTGCGCCGCCGCTCTCAGATCTGCTCTTTAAAATAATGTTCGGAGTCAAGTCTCTCTAAAGCTTTTTCGCAGGTTATCTTGCGCATTTTATGTTTGCTGTTTAAATCTTAACAGGACACAGGCAGCAAGGGAGAGCAAATATGTCTGGAGTCGGAGGAAGCGGAGTGGAAATGTTATTGCGAGGGGTTAAGATTAGCCCGAGCAGCAGCTGAGGAGATGAATCTGCGCTCTATTTGAACAGCTTTCATTCCTCGAGAAAAACTTGGAATGTTTGAATTTAACCTTGGGAGGCCGGATTCCTGGGAGAGACTCAGAGGGGATAATGAATCTGACCTCTTGCTTAAAGTGACATCATTCAAACACAAGACAAACACCAAATCTACTTAAGTACATTTAAACACAGAGCAGCACAAGCAGGCAGACAGTGTGAATACAGTACAACATAAATTCCAATATCATAAATTTTGCTATCACCCTAACAGAGCTGCCATAAAGTACGCTCGCTTGTGTCTGGGACTATAAACCTCTGGCGTTACTCATCAGGAATAAACACACATGCGCAATTTACTGCACTAGATTCCCCCTTTGTTTATCTTTTAAATAAGCACACTTTATCACCCTCCTGCATAAGCAAATTGCATGCAATGTGTGTTGTTTTAACATGAGATATGCTGTCCAGAAGATTCATTTCTCCCAACAAATTCAATTGTCTTTGCAATATCCTGCTGCCATAGGCATCAGGCCCCATCACCTGTTCGTTATCACTGGCCGTCCTGTTTGGGAGCACTTGAAACGGTGCCATGGCACTGACTCTCAGTTAACAGCAGGTCTCTGAACTTCTCACGGTTGACGGCGGAGGCTGGGAAATTACGCTAACAACTAATTAACATCATAAAGAGCGCTTAAATGGACGGACGACACCTGCAACCTTCATTTGCACACGCTAACGCAGAATTACCTGTGTTTTTATTTTTGCAGATAACAAGCATTTTTTAAACACCGTTTAGAATATTCATTTTTTGTTACTCTCCGTGGCTGGCTTCAGATTTAGCACTGCCATCCGTTTTACTATGCGCTAAAAAAGAAAACAAAAAAGAAAAAAAAAAACACTGGGCCAAAAATAATAATTTTCAAAACAGAGGGCTGGCAGAATGAATAAAGACTCTTTTTTC
>JAOXNZ010000054.1:25147510-25162684 GCA_028566095.1 Kryptolebias brasiliensis | reverse complement strand
TTCTTTCTTTCTTTCTTTCTTTCTTTCTTTCTTTCTTTCTTTCTTTCTTTCTTTCTTTCTTTCTTTCTTTCTTTTTTCTTGCTCATGACCCACTGGACCCACCAGCGCTCTCTGTTGAGATAATTCTATTTCCACCTTTGCAATTACTGTTGGGTCTGTGTAATTGTGTTGGCTTACAGCGCATGACAAATACAGTCGAGCTAGACCCTGCATAGTGATCCCAGATGTATGCCGCTTTAGACATTTTTATTAATTGAAAGCGTCACCGTGTAACCGTGCAGTATTACACTCTGGCAGGTGTGAATGAAGTCTAATACAGCTTAATTACTCCGCAGCTAAATATGTTTTGTAGGGATTCTTTATGTGGGCCTTTTTATCTGCAACAAATCACAAAGTTTAGAGCACTGGAGGGTGAGAGGGATAATTAGAGAGGATTTCAGGATCCAGAACAGGAAAACTGCCCGGATGAATCCAAACGTCTCTCTCATATTACAGACGCCTGTAAATAATCAGACGCGTTGCCCAAAGTTTTTTTTTGATCGATGCGTCTCAAAAGGCTGCCACGAGAGCCGCTTGGCCATCGCTGAAAGATGCCAAACGTTGACAATTATATGCAAATTCTGTTTATTATCTCGCAGGCAGCACAGATCCTGCCTTGTTTTGGGGCTGGTGCAGCCCACAGCAACTTCCAAGCAAGGTTTATGCACAAGGGTTTCTAATTAGCTCTCAGAGGGCCCCGTTTAGAGCGCCACTTTCCACAATAGCCGTTAGGAAGTTGAACACTAACTTGGAGGGCTCCATATGTTGCCCAGGAGGCCTGAGAGACAGACTGATCCTGTGTTCACATTAGGAGACACTATGTTCACTCCTGAGAGCAGCTTTTCATTCTTTTGTGGATGGGGAGGGACGAGATGCCAAAGCATTGAATGGTGCTCCTCGCTCGTTAGATTCTGTCTTTGCTTGCTCTTTGCCTTTGGCTAAAATGCAGAATTGTAAATTTGATGCTGTAGCTGCATAAGAAAAAAAAAATTATTCTAAGATAGTCAAACATTTGTAAAACCACATGCAAAAACGTGGTTTTTGACACTCTATTCCTGGTTGAGACTAAATGTCTGAGAGCACAACAAGACTGGTATCTGCAGGTCGCAAAGAGTCAGTTTCTTATATTAAAACAGTCAAAATCTGGGACAGTCCATCAGATAGTTTTCAATAGTTAGCTGTGATGTCAGTAAAAGAGCACAGAGTATGAAGAAATAGGCAAAAATCTTGGTCCAGGCAAAGCTAAGTGCTAGCCAAACAAGGGCTATAGGGTAATATAAATCCCTTTATCCTGATCTTTTTGACATCAACACTGAGCTCATTCACTGTAGATGATTAAATCTTAAATTAATATCCTTGATGGGACTTTTCATCAGTCATAGAGCATGGAGTATATAGAGAAGGGTAGAAGTCTTCCTCCAGGCTAGGCTAATGGCTAGCCAAACCAGGGTCCCTTTATTGTCGGTTTTCAGGATTACAAAACAGCTCTTTCTCAAAACCAACATGCATAATATTAAATCTCTACAGTTCAGCATGACAGCATTGTTTTTAGTTTCGTTTGTCACTGTTATCTCATTTGAACATCTGTGTTACTACGTGAATGTATGTGTGCTGAGCATAGATGTGTATTGATGATGCTGAGACTGCAAATCTATCAGCCCTCTGGGAGTTGAGTAAACCTTTGAACTCACAAGACATGCTGCTCGGGCCCTTTAAGAAATACGCAGGATCATTAAAAAAATCCACATATTAACAAATTCTACAACATTCTGCATTTTACAATAAACTGTATTTTTAATCTCCAATTCCACGACTCCATTTGCATTTTTCCATATCACAGAACTCAAGGGGCCTCATACTGAAGGATAAGATTATGAATTAAACTCAATATTGTGGTGATATCTTGAAATTGCAGTCAGATACCTTTACTCAGTGTTTATTTAGATGTGTCTATGTTTACTCAGAAATATCATAAGAAAGCCTAATTTTGATTTCAAAAGAACTCTGTTTTTATGCTGTTAATTTGCACTGAATAGTTAGAGTTCTGATTCACTGCAGCCAATTGTACATCCACACAGTTTCAGTGTCTCTCTCAGAGGCCTTTGAGTTCTCTGAAGGAGACGCCTCATCTTCAGGTTACTCTGTTTCCATTTCAAGGCTAAGATGATCTTAAATTTCCTTCAAAAGCTGATTTCCAGCTTTAAAAACCATGGTTCACACTCTTTCCCTCTCTGCTTCCTCTTTTTGTAAAAGACAACTTTTCTCTCAATCAGAGCGCTTTCTGCTTTTGACCCCAGTAGCACAGAATAAAAAAAAAAAGAAAAAAAGAAAAAGGAAGAGAAAAGAAAAGAAAAAAGATGTGCCTCATTAACTGAGGCATCACGCTGGCTTTTTCAACTTATTGTCTCTTGCACCTTATCCACCCCTTCATCTTAAACTCGGAATAAATTAGAACGATAACGATCGCGCGCGTGCCATTAGTCACAAATGAAGTGGGTAATGCAGAAAAGAGGGAAGATAAGGCTGAGATCTGATGCCGATTCATAAATGGGAAGGCAGGCTGTGGTAGAATGGCAGATAGACCGCGCAAATTGGGTGTCGACATCGTGAGGCTGCGTTATTACAAAAATTAGCTTTTGCTCCCCCCACTCCCCCTTACACACACACACACACACACTTCCTGATCAAAGCCTCCCGGGGAAATGGCAGACAAAAGGACACTATTGTGTGGTGCTCACAAACATCATCCCCTTGAACAAATACTTCACAAGGCACTGATGCTATACCTTCACCTCAAAAAAAGTATTTGCTTTTAATTTATACATTCTATAATGTGCCTTTTTAAATTTTCTCTATTGACACTCAGTGTCAATGTCTCCCTTGACACTGGGGGCATTACAAGCTAAATGACAGCTCTAAACAAACAGAGAATGAAAAGGGATGGGCTGTTGATAAGTGAATATGGTGTTTGTTCAAGTTGAGGCTACGGCAGGTGAAGCTTGGCTTGTATCCTATGTTTAGTCATGGCCTTACAGCCTAATACTTCTAATTTTTTGATAGTTTGTGTAATTTGTGCCAATACGAGGAGACTCTTTCAGCTCAGCTTGGAAAGGAAATTGAGGAAGATAACCTAATTTACTGTAGAGGACAATTATCATGGAAAAAAGCAAGGCTGGTGACACATCGTAGGCCGAGGTAGCATCACTCCTCTCTGAAGAAGACAAACTGGTAGATTGGAGGTCTCTTGAATCCAGGCTGTCGCTGGGGGTAGGGGAGCTCTTGTAATTTGCAGAGCTGAATCCATGGAGCGGGCATAAGGGAATAAGTTGGAAGGGGAAGAAGACAGAGAACAAACCTGGCAGGCACGTTGAGGCCATGCCAGTCCTGCCTGCGCCACGCGGTGTGGCAGGGGGGCAGTGCCAGGAAATGTGGCAAGAGGAGGAAAGATCAAACAACAAGGGCTGCAGATCTCCACCAATCTGCTCTGTATTAATGTCAGAGCCAAGGAGCAGCTGAACCAGACGTGATCCACAATGTGTGACAGCAATGTACGTGTGTGCACGCTCGTGTGTCTCTAGGACCAGTCGCAGCAAACTGGACCCAATTCATAATGGCCTGGTGGGAGAAGAGACAGCTCAAAACGGACAACAATTTTTCCAACTTGTGCTCAGAAACTTGTCCTTATAAATTGGAGTAAATCCTCATGCTCGGTTTGCATTTCTAATTTCTTTTCGGTTACATTTCAGGCCGGCAGCGATCGAAGCTTTCATACATGAGTATTTTGGACGTGCCTCTCCATGAGACAAATGATGGAGTGCTGAGAACCCGGTGCCTGCGCGGACACGCCTCTCGGCTGCAGTGGGCTGCACACCCGGGCCTGCATCCTGCTCCAAAAAACTTGTTCTGTATAGCCGCAATAAAGCAAGCAGACGGCAAATGAGCTCCACGCTGCCATCGCTCCCTCCCAGACAGATGGCAAAATTAGACAATATGCTTTCCAAAATTACACTGAAATCACACGGCTGCACGTCTGTCTGTTCGACTGTCTGTCTGTCCGGTTCTCCCACCTATCCGACTGTCCCACATGGCATGGCACGGCACCCGTCTCTGCTTGGGTGTGTCGCCTGGACAAGGGCGAGGCGGGTGCCGTTTGGGACGATGAGGATGCCGGAGCCAGCCTTGTTGCTGTTGATTGATATCAGAGCACCGTGATGGGATGTAGGGCCAGCAGGAGCATCGGTGGACTAGATGGAGGGGGTGTTACATGGATGGGGGGGCAGCAGCAGGGGAATGAGCCTGTTCTATGACAATGCATGATGAACAGCCTGCTATTTGGAGTGCATCTGCAGGAGCCAGTTTGTAGCGCCGAGTCCTCTGAGAGATGTGGGAGGAGAGCAAATGTTTGAGGAGCAGACTCTGCAACTGCTGAATCTCCCAGCGTCGGTTGTGTTTTGGGAGTGACACAGAGCCTTTTATGACAATATTAGCCTCCATGCCTCTTTGCCTTATCTAAAAGATTCTTGAACTGGCAGCTGATAGAGGTGTCTTCATCTTATATGGGAGTCTCTGCTGCTGGAAAACATCTATTCTTTTGGGTCTTCTTTTTTTCTTTTTGAACAGCTTGTCTAGAGGAAGCTACATTATTTCTCTACTAAATGCAGTTTGAGATAGAAATTCAGAAGTTGGCAGCTTGACTAGCTCTAATTTAGCAAATAGCAGTCTCTTACAGTGAAAGTAAAAACAAAACACTTACAGTGGAGCCTATTATGGACATTTTAGCTATAAATATAAAACACATGGAAGGCTTGTCTAACAGTAAATCTTATGTGGAGAAAAATGAAATCCTTCTGACACACATTTTGAACATTTGATTCCAATTAACTCTGGATCGTCACCAAAAGCTCAGCTGTACCAATTAAAGTATCAGTTTGAAAGTGGAAAAAAAAAATCCTCTCATTTACTAAATAAACATAAAAATAACCATTACTGGGATGAAAGTGGAGCTGCAGTTGGCAGGATTGTCTGATTCTGGACTGAGCGGTGAAGACAGTAGCCAGGCAAAGTTGGGAAATGTTCGAAAGTTTCCCAATGGTTGAGAGAGTCGGGACTTGCTGAAGAGCCTAGTGGTATATATTCAGTAGAATGATCACAACCGCAGACTGCTCACCGCTGCCTTTGATTGGCCTCCCGCTCCGCCGCTTGGGAGAAACCTCAGTCCCCCTCGGTGACGGCTCTGTCTCAGACTTTGTGCCCCGGTTCAAGCAATTACGCCCAGCTCCATGTTTTCATATAGATGAGGGAGGGGTTGGATGGGGAGAGGGTGGGGGGAAGGGATTGCCGTGTGAAGAAGAAGTCATTTTGGCGCTGCATTCTTCAGTTCCGGTCATGCTCTGTACCGACGCAAATTAAAACCTCCCCAGTAGCCTATGTAAATATGCTGCCTACTGCGCTGCGCTTTAATGAGCCATGATATGAAAGACATCTAAAACCAATGGAAAATAACTGGCCACTTAAAGGTGGGCTGCGTCTGACAGGTGACAGGTGGAGCTGCGTTTCAGACAGTGTTTGGTGTGGGTGTGTGTGAGTGTGTGCGTTCGCCACACACTAGCCCTGGCATTCAGTAATAATCTGGAGCTGTGAGCTGCAAGCCAGGGGAGAGTAACCAGCTTTTTAGCCTCAGGGCATTTCAAAGAATTCTGGGTGGCTGTGGTGGAGAAGGAGCCGGGGGAGTGGGGGTGAGGTGGGGTAGGAGCAGGTGGAGGCTGTGAATGTAGGGTGCCGAGTGTGTGCTCATTTTAAGGAGGTTGGATGTTGTTAGGTGAGAAGTGAAGAGAGACCGATACTGTGTCTCTCGCCTAGAGACACAGCTCATTGTCACCAACTTAAAAAATGTACATAATTTCCTCTGTGCAGACACAGTCCCACACTCAGACACACACACACAGACACACTCAGTCCCGAACCCTCTAATAACCTGTCTTAAAAAAAAAAACATTACAAGGATTACCTATCTACAAATCTGCTTTGTATGCAGAATGTGACGGTGGAATGGAAATGAGCAACTGTTCAAGATGGCGCTCACCAAAAAAAAAAAAAAAGGGGAGCCACATCTGCACAAACCGATTAATCCAAAACATTCAGAGGAATCTCAAGTCATTTACAATATCACAGAATCCATAATCAAGATTTGCTGCCAGAGCCCGAGTCTGCGGCACAGAGTCAATGCCCAGTTCAATGAGGGCTGATGGAATGTATAATTTCATGACAGATGCATGCATTCACCAGGGAGAGCTGGGTCATTTTACCATTCAAAGGCAAAAAAGGAGGGGAGAAAAAAAAGCACAACTTACCCTAGAAAAGAAACTGCCCCCTGATTATTAGCAGGTGACGGGAGGATGGAGCAAATGAAATATGGAAAAAATGGTTCACTGGTAGCAGAGCATTTATGAAAAAATGCAAATTTTAGGATTCAACACAAACATCGAGCATTACTTAGAACTGCCACGTATCCATTTAGAAACATGGATCTGAATATGCATCTCTAATTGGTCAAATCCTCGTGTATGCATAGCACTAATTAGGACCCTGTTTATTATAAAGATTATAGGCTTATTTATTCTAACAGGTGACACACTGAGAAGACAAACCACTGGGGTCTCGGGCTCAGATTGTGGGGAGACTAATTCAATGTGTGGAAACTTCAGCTCAATGCATTTTAAATGGGAAAATGGGGTGAACAGATATGTAGATGGTTTTTTTTTTCTTTTTAAACTGTGTCACGGATTGTTGATTTGAGCCTTGCCAAGCCATGCTAAATCCACCCTTTAAAGCCACGCAGCAAGCTATAAAGGTAGGAGCTGGCTGATAGGCTGGTGAGGTCCATTGTTGTGGGGCCATCTGACAGTCTAACTCATGAGGAAGGAGGAAACAGAGGAACGGGACAGTGGGGTGCCTTATGAATTTAGACTAAGTTGAGATTCAACATTTGGACAAAGCACATTCTCATCTGTGAACTGTCAGAAAAATGCAAACTAAACCCAACTGGCGAAGAGACATCTTGCTGCTGCATCTTTGTAATCTGTCACAGGCTTTTACACGGAGACCTCTCCGACAACATGTGGCAGTGTTGCTCTGGGTTAATGAAAGAAGAACACAGCATCAAAGCTGCAGCAATCACTTGGTTCACAATTACACAGATAAGTGAAGTACGTCACTCTGCAGCTCTTTCAGGAGGTGAGACTAAGAAACAGCGTCCTCCTGAAGCGGAATTTGGCAAAATATATTTAATATTTGTTTTTTGTCGACTGTCTTGTTTTTGTGATCGTTTGGAGCAAAAATCTAAATAGCAAATTCAAGTTATTGCACAGCCCTAACACAGTGTGCATTACCTGTCCAGAACCAAGATGCAAACAGCTGACAGAACACAGTGAAGCATTCAGCAGCTAAACACAAAAGATAAAGTTGCTTTGTTAAGAAAGTGCCGAATGGAGACAAGCACAAATCAGATGATACGCAAACTTAGTGACAAAGTTGGAAACTTAATACAAGCAGCTCGAAAGAAAATCATGAAATCTTTAAAAAACATCTAAAGATTAAAATATACGTAACAGCCATGTTCTCTCTCTTAAACAAATATTTACTCATTAATACAGCTTTTATGAGATTTATTGAACTCATTTTGGAAATCTTAAGTTGTCAAAAACAGATTTATGCACCCACAAAACAAGGAAAAACATTTAAGGCCCACTGCCTTTCATGTAAGAGGTTTAAACTAAGATTTATCTTGAGTTGAGAAGTGAGTTATAGCCATTTTGGTCAAGTTTTGTGTTTTTGAGATGTCTTCGTAAGCTTAGAAGATCTGTTAGCACTTGGAGTATGTGCTGTGAATGACTCTCAGCTACCACCACACCAAATTTTAGCTCCATATCTGTAAAATTTACTGAGATATAGCTATTTTGTGTAGGCTAATATCAATTAGCTGTGGCAGCCATCTTGAATTAGGTTGACTCTAAAAGTTATGAATTATAGATGTACATCCAACTGTTATTTTCTGAGAGTTTCAATAAAATCTGTCCAGTGTTTCATGAGATATGTTGCTAACAGACAAACAGCTGACGCCAACAGTTAATGCCAAAATTTTAAGCAAAGATCTTTCACAATGTGTAGCAATCGGAGTATGTGTTGGCTGTGGGCAGGTTTGCTGTGGTGGCCATCTTGAATTGGGTTGACATAAAAAATAAATTGGCTGTAAATGTACAGCTAATAATTACTTTCTGAGAGTTTCGTTTAAATCTGTCTAGTAGTTCAGGTAATATTTTGTTTACAGGCAAACATGGTTAGCAATAATCATTAATGCCAACGTTTTAAGCAAAAATCTTAAGAGAGTTGTGCCGTCCGTTAGAGCTTGATGAGCTGTGATGGCCATCTTGAATCAGTTGAATCAGTTGTAGCGGTACATCCAATGATTACTTTCTGAAAGTTTCATTAACATCCATTAACTTGTTCACCAGATATTTTGCTTAAAGACAAACAAACACACGTGCAGACACAGACACGGGCAAAATCATTATCGCTCTGCCTTTGCCTTCTTTGGCAGGCGTTATTATATTCCATCTTGTAGCTGCTGTATGTAGACCCCAAGACTTGTCTCTGACCAGTTTGGGTCAGTCTCTGCAGCGTGACTTTGGAAGGAGGCATCTCTCGCCCTGGCAACTTTGTGTGACCTTGTGGGGTTTAATAATACTGTAAAATTGATTCAGCTCCTGTAATAAAAGCACACGCATTATCAGCATTCTAATTCTAATTAATACAAGCAGCAGCGGCAGAGCCATTATTTACGATGGAGGGGACCGTGGTGAGCAAGCACAATAATAATCTGCTGCATATTTTTATTGATGCGTTGATGAATGGCTCTCTTTCACACCAAACACCAATGGAATGTCTCAGTGTCCGATCAAACACAGGCCCAGTGCCCCACTCCCCGCCTGCCTCACCTTTCCTCTAGCACCCATCCCACCTATTTGCTTGTATCACCTTAAGGCCACTAACCTCAGATTTTATTGAAACTTTTAGGAAGTAATGACTGCATGTACCTCTACAACTGATTACCTTTTGAAGTCAGTCCCATTAAATATGGCCTCCACACTAAAGTGACTATAACTCAGCCAATTTTACAATTATCAAGCTAAAATTTGGTGTGCTAGTAGCTGAGTGTCATACCTAACACACATTCCTAGTGCTACATGTTACACAAGATCTTTGGTTAAAGTTTAGTTTTAACTGTTGGAGTTGATCCTGTTCGTCTAGCCAAATATCTGAACTTAATGAAACTTTCAGAAAGTAATTACAACTGATTAACTTTTGGAGTTCATTTAATTCAAGATGGTCTCTACAGCTCTTACGCATTAACCAACACAAAAAAATGGCTATGACTCAGCCAGTTTTACACGTATTGGGCTAAAATTTGATGTGACAGCAGCTGAAAGTCATTCACAACACATTCTCTGAGCATGAAATTGCGCATAATATTTTCAAGGTTTGATCAACATTTTTCTTCTTTTCTCAACATAAAATGAATTTAGTCTAAAGGTTTGGCGTGAAGGGCGGTGGGCAATATGCATTCCTTCAAGGAAAGTTAGGTTTTTAATTGTTCAGTAATGGCTTGGTTTGATGTGAGTAGAGTTTGTCTGATTCAAACTGGATAACTGAAAAATCTTTCTGAGGGGAGGTTTAAACCCACTTTCTAAAACCCCCTGGTGTTTGAACACTTGGTGAGTCCTGTGTGACAACAGTAGTGCTATTACACTTTTTTTTTCTATTTTATTTGGTAGCTTGTTGGCTTTATCTAAGACTATAAAAACATCGGGGTGAAAATACTGTTCCGGTGGTTGGAGAAAAGCTTTTATGTGAGGTTAGAATTCCTCCTTTTCCTCAACAGTTTCTACAGAAAGAAGGCTGGCTTAAAACAAGAGCAGAGCTCTGAAATAAACAGTGACTGAATATTTTAAATTCAGTGAATATCTGGTTTACTGAACACAAAAGACCTTCTGCTAAAACAAAACAGACAGCAACTTTAATATCTAGTTTATTCATTCTAATTGGGTGTCTGTGTAGCTTGTGCCATTTCCCCTGTTTGATAATTGTAGTCCATCCTTCCTAATTTTACAGAGAATCTGAAAACATAAATGCTTATTTGTGCCTATCTTTCTTATTAATTCTCCTCACAAATCCTTGATTATTTTCCAATCCTTTCCTCTGATATCTCTGGCTCTGTTTGTCTGTTTCACTCACTCCTCCACCGAGCAGTCTGTCTTCCTTCTCAATCGCCTGTTTTGTTTCCCATTTTAATGAACAGTTGGATTCTTTTATTTCTCTACAAGTGCTGGATTTGCCTTATCACCCCCCCGTCCCTTTGAGGGTTGCCAATTGGTTTTATCCACGGATGTATCATTTCTTAGGCTTCCTCTTTTTTTCCTCCACAAAGAGAAAGAACCACTCTGTCAACAAGCCTCTCCGGAGCCAGAGATTAAAAACCTCAACATCACCTACCTTCCAGCGCTACTCCCAACTGGTTTGTGTAAAACTCAATTAAACTCGTCCCCACTGAATTTCACATTACAGTACATTAAAGGGGAATTCTTCAAGCGTGATGACAAAGCTCAAACCTAACTTCAGAGCTGCTATTTAGGAGCTTTTCTAAACATTCGAGTCTTGGGGGTTTGAGCTTGACGTTGGTGCGAAACACGAAGACAAAGAGAAAGGTTGTTGTTTTGTTTTGTTGTTAAAAAACAATAAAAAACTTTATGATTTATTTATTTACAGACACCCTGAAAGTCACAGCGTCTGCTTGACGCGCTGCATACAAACGAGATCTCAGTCTATCAATTAACTCCCAGCTAAAGGTAAAACGCAGCCGTTTGATGAATAAAGAAGCCGGGACGCAGTGATCGTTGTCGTCTGGGTGACAATAGCCATCTTTGTAAAATACAGATGTTAATCTTGTTCGGGGGACTTTTTGATCTCAATTTCAGAGGCTTTTTGTGAGTCGATTGCAAATTATTCTACCGCCTTCATACAGTCTATTTGGGTGAAAAGGGAGTGTTCAGTCAAGCGTTAAACAAAGACACATCAGGCTGGTGTGTGAGTTAACTTTATGCACGTGTGATAATGTGCTTTCAGCAACATGATGGCAAACCTGAGATTTAAATGAGGGTTCTGAGATGTTTTCTCTTTGTGAGGACTCGGTTTTCTTTTGTTGTTTTTTCCCTTCTTACCAGGAACACTACCGAGGGGTAGCCATACATTTGCTGCCACTCCCAGCTAGGCAGTCACATATGCAATCTGTCTGTTAGCAAAATATTTCATGAACCAGTGGCTGGATTTTAATGAATCTCTCAGAAAATATTCAGTGGATGAACATCTACAACTGATTGACTTCTGGAGTCAACCCAGTTCAAAAAGGCTGCCACAGCTAATCAGTCTTAGAAAATAAAAAAGTGTCTATAAGTTAGTTAATTTTGCACATTTTGAGCTAAACCTTGGTGGGGTAGTAGCTGGGAGTCCTCTCTATCACATACCCTGAGCGCAACAGATCTCACAAGATGTTTGTTTAATGGGTGATATGCTTTCTTTCAAGAAATGCTAGGTTCAAATCAGCTGTATGTGAAAAAGAATAAAAGTAGGCTTATATCAGATGGTGAGTCCCTAACTCCCATGTTGGAGTATTTAGCAAATTGCCTACAAATGACAGCAGCATAATACACCTCCTGATTTTTAGGTATGGCTTATGGTTTTGGTGTGCCACCCCAAGATCATCAGCGGCCCCCATCTGCCCCCACTTTGAAAACTTCCTCAAGGCGCCCCTGGTCTTTACAGATTGAGTGTGGCAGTAAACATGGAGGGTTTCCTGCAGAGCACAACAGGAAGGAGGAAGAGAAGCTTGGCTTTTCTTCAGCCAGGTCAGCTTCACAAGAGAAGAATCTGAAGATCTGCTCTCCTCCGTATAGGGGGGGGGGNNNNCCACCCTCCCAGCCTTCGGCCCAAGAGTTTAGGGGTCTCTTTGAGCTCTCATTCACTGCTCCTCAGCATCATAACACAAGCACACACCCGTCTCCCACCCCTCGTGAGCCACCCAAAGGTGTTCTCATGCTGAGATTAGTGGATGAGGTGCAGTCTGTGTTTTGGGCCAAACATGCCCATCCTTTGACACAAGGGCGGACTCCGACTCCAACTGGGCGACAGACCAAGATCACTCCCCGTTGTCCCCAATTCTCTGGGGAGGAAGTAGAGGTCATGTGTCTGTGGCACTGACACATGACATGTGTCAGTGACACAGATCTGCACCGGATGGTACGAGCCGTTCAAGGTCAGGGCAAATCCACGCAGGACAGAAAAAGACAAAGTGATATTACAGAGACTCCTTTCTTTATTTTGGCAAATGTTTAAAAAGTCATTTTTTTCTTAAATGCTAAGCATGTTTCACGCTGTTCTAATACGAGCTCTATAAAGTGAAATCTCCATTAGCCAAAGATGGGCGCTGCAGTAATGCAATGGATACGTCAATTTTCTTGTTCTGGAAAAAGAAAAAAAAAAGTTTTCAGGGATTTAAAATCTATGTAATATTCATATTTTCTATTTCAGAGCACAAAAGTCAGCGAGGAACTAAAGTGATTATACATAGCCAGAGTCTAACTCTAGGCTGTTATCTATTATGGTTTAATAAATCAACAGTGAGAGCACGGTGCACAATATTCTTTAACCAGTTTTCTGCCATTTCTTAAACCAAATGCGTTTGATGAGATTAAACAAAAACAAAAAACAAGAGATGAAATAAAAATAATATTAAAGTCCTAGCATTCCTTGAAGCAATATTATACGCCACCAGAGTTTTAGACTCATCATAAGATTTTCTTTTGATGAGTGTCTTATGACAGAGTCGTAGCCATTTTGGTCAAACCTTGAAAATAACATTATGTGCAGTCTGAGACACAGCGAGGTGTCACGCTCAGAGTATGTGTGACTCTCAGCTAAATTTTAGCTCAATATCTGTAAAGGTGACTGTGTTAGAGCCTTTTTTCTGTTGGGTAATGTAAATGAGTTGTAGCTGCACAGATAATGATTACTTTCTGGAAAATTTATTAAAATCCATCCAGTGGTTCATGATATATTTTGCTAACAGACAAACAGATATGACACCAAATAGATAACGGCAGAACTTTAACCCTATCTCAGCCTTCGGGTCAAATTGACCCAAAGTTACCATTTTACAGATTTTACACCTCTCTCTATCTCTCGCTCTTTTGAGGGAGACAGCCCTCAGAATATGTGATAGGGATAACTCTCAGCTACTACCACACCAAATTTAAGGTCAACATCTGTAAAACTGACTGACTTATAGTTACATAGTGAGTGCTTTAAGGTCAGGTGGCAGCCCTCTTGAATTGGACTGACTTAAAAAGTTAGGGTTAGGGTTAAAATTAGGGTTAAAATTCATCCAGTGGTTCATGAGATACTTTGCTAACAGACAGACACACACAAAAAAGATTGTCCACCTTAGCAGTTTGGCTGTGGCCGATGATAAAAAAATATATATAAACTAAGTATTTTGTACCTGCTTGCGCTTTTGCAGGTTCTGCAAAACAAAAATCTAAATTTAGCCACTAAATGCATTTGTCAGTTCAGGTGAACTGAAGACAGGAAGGTAAAAGACACCTCAGTGTAATTATTTGGTGCTTACATTGTCCTACACTCCAAATGTGTGCGAGGACGGTGAGCAGAAAATCTGTTTACTATGGATCACTTCCCTCTGTGTGCGGGAAGCCTTTGAATAATTCATGCTGAGTGCCATAGGCAAAAGTGTCGGAGAATATGGCAACAAAGATGGCACCCTCCATTGTGTCCACTGGGCCCGGCGTGCCCACGGACCTCACATAGCGTAAGAGGAGAAAAAAGTCAGAATAAAAGAAGCTCCACCAGGTGGTGATGCTCCTCAGAGTGTCTGAAATGTGCTAATTGACTCAAAAAGCAGCTACAGGAGAAAGACTGCACGGCTTATTGTCTTCATATATTTATCTCCACCACCTCATTACTTTTTCGTGCTGTTACAAGAAATAAGTGGAATAAATTTACTTACTACAGCTTGTGTTCAAAAAGCATGACCTTTCCCAAATAGAAAGGGAGGAAGAGGAGGGAGGGGGGGATCACAAGTCTTAATTTAGAATGTCATTATGCTGATTTGGTCCAGCAGAGATGTTTTTGTTGTCACTTTACTTTTGTTGACAACTTGTCTCATCTGGCTGTTCCTGAGTGAAACACTGTGACACGTGTTTTACACTTCAAAACTGCCGAGCCTTTTCGTCGGAACGGGCTTCATCTTCTCTGACAACATTTGTATTGACAGGTAAAGCCCCGGAGTTTAGACGAGCTGGTCTAATTAGTGTCTACCTCCACTGTCATATTTTGCACACCTGAAGGCCTGCGCCACCAGAGAGAAAGGGGACCAGACAGCCCTAGCCAGTGGTGTAAGAAGTATTCAGATTGCTGACTACAAGTAGCATTTCCGCTTTTAAAGGCGACTGTACTGCAAAATGTAGCAAACAGTAAATAAAGGTTAAAAAAAAAAAAAAAATTGTAATCAGAGTATGAATTGTAATCCAGTCTGAGATGCAGTGAACAGCACAGCAACCAGAACCGTATTTATAAGTCATTTTTATTATGATTAGATTAATTTTTGTCCCTTACACAAAACTGAAATTTGTCTAAAATAATGTGATTTTTACTGGGCTGCACATCAAACCAAAACATCTCTGGTTTGGTTGTTGTAACAACATGAAATGATTCAAAATGTCTTACTTACAAAAAAAAATGTTACATTCAAATACCACGTCCAACTGAATATAAAATGCATCTGAACTCCACTTTGCTCCTGTTTTACACTCCAGTCCAGTAGTTGGTGATATACGCACCAGCAGGTCACTTTGCAAACTGATATAAAACAACAAAAGAAGAAGAGTTGGGAGAGTTACTCTGGTTCACCGTTTCTGCACTCGCTCACTCGCTTCCCTGTCATTCACATCAATTAGTTTGTTGAACTGGAACCACTTTTGATCAAATGATAAGCATCAAAAAGATGAATCA
>JAOXNZ010000054.1:25133925-25147410 GCA_028566095.1 Kryptolebias brasiliensis | reverse complement strand
CATCCATCCATCCATCCATCCATCCATCCATCCATCCATCCATCCATCCATCCATCCATCCATCCATCCATTTTCTTGACCTGCTTCTCCGTTCTGGGTTGCGCGGAGCCGGTGCCTATCTCCAGCAGTCACTGTGTGGGAAACGGGGGACACCCTGGACAGGTCACAAGTCCATCACAGGGACACATAGAGACAAATAACCATTCACACTCGTCTTGAGAATTTGTTTTGAATATTTTCGGCTAAATTAACTCAGGGATTTGGTGGGTTTACCTCGCTGACACCTGCTGTGGACTCCTAAAAATAAGAATGTCAAATGTTTGTGGAACTTTTAGATGAACTAATGTAAGAAAATATGTGCATGAATGAGCATGTAGGCGGAAAGTTGTTCCAGATTATTTTATACTCATAGAAATATGTTGAATTTGGTGGTTCTGGGTGCTTCACTTTTGAGAGAACTAATGTCAGATTTGTTTACATTGCTTCTCCTGGGTTCTTGAAACTGACTGAGCAAATCAGCCCAGTGATCAATCAGGTGCAGAAGAAGGCATCACAAGTTTTCCCATCATGCAAGCTCTTCTTTAACTCAATGCTCCTGTTTTAAAACAGCAAAAATTCAACTAGCTTGTTTCTCCTGAGATGAAAAAACAGGCAGGTGAAGTAAGTCTCACCAACATTTCCACATAATTGAGATAATAAATAATTTTTAATTTATATAAAAATGAATTCTCATTTACTTGAAAAGCTAAAACACTGACAGTTTTCACAACAATCCATCTTATATGCCATATTTTTTTTAAATAAGGCTAAATTATTCTATTTATATAATGTTGGATGTTTCATTTCTCAACGATCCATCATATATTTTACGTTCATCATGTTTTATTTCTTATATTTCTTAAGACTGTGAAATAACTACAGAGAAAATGACTATATTTTTAAAATTAGTTGCCTTTTAAAAAAAGCAAATTACAACAGATGAATAAACAGAGCAACATCAGAGCAGTTTGAGGACAGTACCTGAGGAAATGTTTAGTTTCGTCTCACTACGCAAGCCGACCCCGAGGAGAGGGAGGGATGATGATGGATGTGGTGGCCACGAAACTGTAGAAAGCAGTTGGTGGGTAGGCTTGCCTAATTCCTGACATGAAATATTACCTGCAGCACTCGACAGAGCAGACCTGCTTGGATGGTGAGAGAGATAGCATCCGTCCCTTCAGTATAAGAAACAAACAAACAAACAAAAGCTCCAAGACCCCCTGACCCGACAAAGGAAGTACAACTGATAAGTTCAGTGCAATTTCTCCCTCTTCTCCTGCTCCTCTCGCTTCTCTTTGAATAGCATTTCTCTGCCTTTGGCCCCAGTTTCACCTTGCTACGCCTGTGCCCTTCTATTAAAGGTGGTAACGCTTGCCAACTTCCCTCAGGCCTTCTTTTTAATATTTGTCACTCATGAAAGAAAGAGGGTGGTGGCGGTGGGGGGACTGGGAGATGATAAATCTTACTTTTGCCAGCTAAGGGCTTCTATCTCCCAAACAGAATAAAATCCAGTCCAAAACACTGCTGTGCGCATTAGGAAGCTGTGGGTTTAAGCCTTGTCCGCCATGATCAAACCAGGATTTATGAAGCATCATAACTCCCGACAACATCCAGCGGCTTATTAATTTTATATATTTCTGTCCATTCCCTGATATTCGCAGCCTTGACAGTCACTCAAGATAAGCCAAAAGCTTTCTGACAGGATGGAGTGTGTGTATATTTTTCACTGTTCCGCCGCTTCCCTTCACTTGTACAGCTTTAGTAGAAACCTTGAGGCTGCTGTGGTGTGATTTGTCTCTGGTTTTTGTCTCCACTTGCAACCTTCCCATTTGTAAGGGCCCTTAAATCAGCCCTCGCACTCTGCTGAGGCATGAGAACAAGCCAGACAGAGACAGGGAGGGAGGCGAGATTTGTGTGTGTAAGTGTGTGTGTGTGTGTGTGTGTGTGTGTATTAATGTATGTTTTTGCACACAGACACAACAAGGGAGAGAGACCAGGAGGAGGTGGTGAATGGCTCCACCAGAGAATCACACATGCGGTTGAATTTTAATCAAAACACTCACTAATCACCGTTTACAGGCCGTCTATGTAAAGGCACCCTAAGATATGAGGAGGCAACATGCTGATAGGGTTTCCTTCAGCCAGAGTTTAGGTTGGAGGCTTGGTTTAATGTGGCCCACAGGAAAACTGGGCAGGAGGATAGGAGATGGAAATGGTTGCTCTTTATGCACCGATCACATGCGTTCACATCAATAAAACGTAAACCCATAACCAGAAACAGTACATGAAAGAGGAGTGGTCCTGAG
Source organism: Kryptolebias brasiliensis (assembly GCA_028566095.1). Classification (NCBI taxonomy): domain Eukaryota; kingdom Metazoa; phylum Chordata; class Actinopteri; order Cyprinodontiformes; family Rivulidae; genus Kryptolebias; species Kryptolebias brasiliensis. The sequence continues at coordinate 25,145,065 of JAOXNZ010000054.1, read as the reverse complement.
GCTGCTCCTCAGCACAACACATCAACAGAACCGACTCACCGAGAAGAACAACAGGATCTTAACAAGCCCTTTACCTCCGGAAACACAAGTTGAACAAAGTGCCTTCAAACAGATAGTTTCAGTTTGTTACAATGTTTTTCTCCTCTTACTTTCGTGATTCTTAAACTGACCAAGGGACTAAATGTTTCAGCCAAATACTTGAATGTGTTTTGGATTTTGGTATAAATTGAACTGTTTTTTTTTTTTTTATAAAGACAGAAGTGGATAAAGACTCATTGCAGCTTTTAAAACTGTGATATTGAGTTCTTCTAAATTTCTTGGGTTTCTGAGAGCTGAATGTACTTTAATGTTGCATCTTTTCCTAATTGACAGAGGCTGATGGAGCAATCTGTTTTTAGTGTTTAAGCAAAGTGCAGTTTTTATTTGACTGTACTTTATTTTGAAAATTTCATTCCAAACGTCACAAAAACTAGGTCACTTTTTAACTTTTTTTTTATACTGACACAACAATTTGCTAAGTGCAAATTTAAAAGAAGTGTGTAAATTTCTTTCTTTCTTTCTAAACTAGTTCACTCTGAAACTATGGATGGGCAGTGATTTTTAAATATTTGAAGTCTAGTTGAAATGGGTGAATTTGGAAAATTAATGTGACCATCACATCTATCCCTTTTTTTAAATTATTTACCCCAGCACCTGGTAGTTAGACACCAAGTTGTTTCCTAATAGTGCTTTTCCAGTTGTGGTGCTTTTTTGGCACAACACCTACCCCCAACCCACAAAAAAAGAAAGGAGAATCAACTGGGAAAGTCCCAGCGTCTGTTTCTGCCTCTGAAGGTTTTTTATTTTAAAGATTTTAAAGTAGAAACTATCGTCACGGATGAGCTCAGCTGTGCTGTCAGAATACATTCATTATTCAAAGAAAAATCAAAAAATGACTATGAATTCAAGAATGTTTTTTGCTTAAAATGCCTATTCCTACTTGAATTATTTTTCTTTTAGTCCCGTTGAGCTGAAGAGGGTGCTGGAAATGTTTCTTTTTCCAAACAGGGACCTGCCATGAAAAGTCTGAGAACCACAGAGATTGGTTCATTTGTTTCATATTTTCTGGCATAATATTTAAACTCTGGTCTTTCCTGTTTGGGAAGATGGCAGTCCTCCTGTAAAAAGGGAGTTTTAATCCTTCACTCCTGCCAAGTTTCTCTTTGAAAGAAAATTATTGAAATCCTCTTTGTAACACAGTAAGGCCCTAACTTTACCACCTGAAGTGCTCTTGGGAGGGTTTATGTACATCTACTCGTTAAATCAAGCTAAAGAATAATAGATCCCCGATTTGAGTGGATGCAGTGCTCCTGTTGCCTGCTACATCTCCCTTCCTCCTTCAGTCTGCCCGCCCCCTTGCTATGACCCTGACCGAGCTAACTAGACACAGTGGCTATCACACCCAGCAGTGTCTGACTAAGACCCTTGCTTGTGCTGGCCAGCTCCAGCCCGACTGACTGAAGCACGCAGCACTAAGGATGCAAGCTGGATGTAATCTCTAAAAGCTGTTGATACAGGAAAACACACAGGGTTTGGGTCAAAAGGATTAAAATGGTGGAGGTGTTGGCTGTATGAAGGAGAGGGGATGGAAAATAGTGGTGGGAGCAGCGGGCGAGCCACCCCATAACAGAGAGGAGTGGGGAGATTACAGGAAAATGGTGAAGAGGGGGAGATTCCTGTGAGGCGAGGGGAAGCGGTGACTCCAAATGGCATTGGAACACAGCATTAGTAGCCACCATTCAACAGTATGCAGGCTTAGTGAGCTCAGGGCAACAGGAGAGGTCGCCATGTTGATGCTGGGTTTCTTTACAGTGACAAGTGTGAGGAGGACACTAATGGGAATAAAAACATAGCAGAAATCTTCCCAGAACCACAGGAAGACTTTGTATTTTGCCACTCCGTCACCCTCTGTTCGCGTGACTGTCTAAATATTGTCAGTGCCAGAAAGAAAAAATCCCATCATTAAACAAAGAAGGCCAACTCTGCTGGGTGATGCTGCACAAGGAGGTTTTAACTGAGCCTTTCATGCCTATGCAAACCGCACATGGTCTGGATAGAGTTCCATCAACAAAACATGTCAATCACTGCTCTGTAGGGAAAAAAAAAAAAAAAAAAAGAAAGATCAAGATATGAGACTGAAACCTATCTCGCTTAGACTCAAATACTGTACTCACAGCCCTCATTTCACAGTGTGTGGGAGAGCAGGGTTAAAAAAAAAAAATCTTACATCAGTTTTCTTTTTTTTTTTTTCTTCTATCCAGCGGCTCAGATTTCAGTTACATTTCACGTTGAATAGACTTGTGTTTCCAGCAGTCTAGCCCTCTGCTAGCGTGCTGGCTAGTGGAGCGATGACAGATTGGTTTCCACTCACTGCACGAGGGAGCACAATGGAGTGGCTTTGACAGAGTTAAGAGAAACAGTGCATCAATGCCCCCCCACCCCCACCCCACATCTCTCTTTCCCCTCACACACACGTCTTTCCTCCACTCTCTCTCCTTTCCTTCATCCTCCTTCTCCCCTACTCTCTCCTCCCTGGGGCTTAAAGAATGGATGGCCCTGTCTGACCTGGACGACACCGATGTCTAGTCCTCCACACTACTGTACCTACAGCACGCCTGTCTGCTCGTCTCGTCCTCTCACACACATAGACTCGCAAAGAACAGGGGGCGCCTATCTCTGTCAACCAAGCGGCGACAGGCAGAGGTCAGCAGAGCTCAGGCAGTGAAGCAACCCGGAGGAGGGAGCGTTCAACTCATAAGCAGTAAATTTCACGGTCAGGTGGGGACAAGGCTCCTGTAGAACATCATTAAATATGTAAAAAAATGAGAATGATGGAGTAAATGTAGCCGTCATTAAACACAACAACATGTATCTGAAATAGGCTATATGATTGTTTTATAACTGGAGCAACGTCAGCACCTCAGTATCTGTGGAAATTATGCACATACTGAACGACTCTACACCTCACATTTTACATTCATTGCCAGCTGACTGCCTGTGCAGGAGGTACCACAGGGAACTCTTTGCTATGACTGATGGGGTGGAAAGTAACAGGTCATGTGGGGTGCTGAAGATGCAATGCATCAGACTTGCATCAAGGAAAACCAGTGTTTGGTGTCATCTGAGGAATTCAGTTTCTTTTTGGGCTAACCTGATAACTGCTGTCACCATGGGCACGTTCCTGTTTTTAATCAGACTTGGGGTCCACTTGCAAAACTGAGGATACTTTGTGGTTTGTAGATTGACATCTATTGAATAATATAATTTGTGCATCCCCCAATCAAATATCAGGTACCACATTAAATTACCTCATAGCTTCTCCTGCTTTCAGCTATTTCTTTTTAAAAAATAATCATGTATTTGATTCAAGTTCTTGATATCTTTTCTCAAATAGGACAAATTTTAGAATGAAAGGAAGAAATACAAGAAAACTCAGTCTGAGTTGATACTCCATACATGTGGAGAATGTCAAACCCAAAAGGCTCATTTCAGTTGAAACGTAGGTTAATGAGCAAGAGTCACCATTCACAATAATTACTTAATATTTAGCACCTCCTAATGTTTGACATTTGTGAAATTTAATACAATTACTCAGGATGGCGTTAGCAATGGTAGCTTGGCTGAGCTGTGCTTTTTTCCATTTTGCTAGCTAACAAAGTAAACTTGTGTCAATATAACTTGCCCATTTTTGAGAAAGTCAACTTTTCCTGAGCAGCCTTTCTTTGGCTTGCTCTGTAGGTGTAATAGGAAAACGTTTTACACCAATTGAGCTTGAATCCAGGAGTTATCAAAATTAGGTTTTGCACTTTTGCAATAAAAAAAAAGTATATGACATTTTAAAGGCCCGCTCTTGCTGGAAAAAAATAATTTATTCCCATTCAGCTACTATGCAGATGTAAGGTAAGGTAACTGTTTGTGTGGCCTACATTTTAAGAGTAATGTACGGTGGCCCTGAAGTGCAAACCGCATCAATAAATCATTAAACACAACTACAAATTTAAAAACACAACGACGTCTTAAAAAACACAACATTAAATCCCATCATTAAACAAAGAGGTAGGTACCAGTGGGAAACATGAGACATCGCCGATTGGAGGACGGCGTGTTTTTTCTTTTGAACCTGAAATTTCATGATTAGTCCTGAGCATGTCCAGTGTCACCTCATATGTATGTTCTGATTCAAAATATTCTTGGATAGCGGCAGCTATGTTTGGGTCACCGGTAACCTTCCTGTTTTTAAAAACACGCTACAGGCAGAAAACCTTCAGGTTCAAGATGTCGTTGAGGTTTTTCATTTGTTGTTGTGTTTTTAAAATTGTAGTTGATTTTAGTAATTTGGTGATGTGGTTTGCACTTCAGGGCCACTGTAGTAATGGTCAAAGGCACACATATGTTTACATAGTAACACGGATGTTGTTCAGTTGAGAAAACAGCAACAACCTAAGCAAACAGTGTCATGTAAACGTGTAGAGGTTTAATATTAGCTAATGTTGCATTCTTTCACACTCGTATGTTCTATTTTGAGAAAGAGTTGTTTTATAAGTCTGGAAAACAATAGAAAGCAGGCCCTCATTTGGGTAGCCATTAGCCTAGCCCAGATTCTTTAAAAATCTGAATACAGCACATAAAAAGCCATGTCCACTTTAGTTATTACCACACTGAAGGTGTGGCCTCAAAGCTTTGTCCTACATCTATATGCCACATTTGATCAGCCATTTTTGCTTTCTAAACCTGTCAACATCATAATGTCTCTTAGGGTCAAACTTTTATATCAGATATAGTTAAAAGTTTGGGTCAAGGTTTCAGCATGCTTTCTGCCTCTGAATGCACAAACTGATTGGCAGTGTACCAATTTTTATTGTCAAACTAATATACATTACAGAACATTCACATGAAAAAATGTGATTTACACAAAATGTGTTTACATATGTGAAACACATGTTTTGCAAATGTTTCTAATGGGATTTTGGAACATTTTTATCATGCTCAGGTGATCTCATCTTTTACCACATGGAATTAAATGGGAACAAAAGAATTTAAATATGTTGAATTCATGTGTTTTTTTCTGTAAGGGTGAGCTGCATGCTTCAATGGGCTGTACAATCAGATCTAAGAGGAACTGAAGCTGACTGGTACAGATGAGGAAATTTACATGGAAGCAGACTTAGAAAGCATGCAAAAGTCATCAGGTGACTACAATACCAGCTGTACAGACTCAAATCAAACCTAGTTTTTGGGGTATTTAATGTTAATAATTGGCCATATGAAACATATGTATTAGTGTAAACAGGCTTGAGAGTCTTTCCTCAAGATCTGACCAGGTATTTAATTATTTACATGTTTATTTGGTCGACTGTTCCCATTATGCAGAGCATTGTTGAACCCACCTCAAGCATCCTGTATCATTGGACTTTTAGAGGGCCAGAACTGCTAAGATTTTTTGATCAGATGACACGATAAAAGCAACCTACAGATAAGATGCTTGTGTTCAATTGTTCTGTTTGCTGCAATAAGAATAAGAGCCACAATATCACCCTGATATGGAGCTCTAAAGACTTTGGGCGGAGTGCTATTTTTTCCCCCCTTTCTTTCTTTCCTGTGCAGGTGGATACACAATCAATAAAATGGATTAGCTGCAAAGGTATGTATAAAGGTTATCGCAGAGTTCTTCTGTATGAACATAGTGGCGACCCAACAAAACAATTTTGTAATATCTTGAGGTGTTTCTTCAGAGGAAATCTGATTATGTTTAGCCCAACTTAAAAATTGATTTGCAGGGGTGTACATTATCAAAGGAAAAATGGGTTCTGCAACACTAGTTCCTGCAGCTTTAATGGATTCTTATTTCTTACTCTGCTCTGGCTTATCACAGTTACAGTCAGTGTTTTATGTTTTCTTTCAATAAAACGTCAGTGTTTTGTTTTTTTTCCTCTCTGTGTTCTTCTTTTCTTAGTAAGATCATCTGCTCTTATATAGTTTAGTTTAGTTCTGCAGTCAGCCCTCAGAGAGACTTTAACCATGTGGTTTTCCATCACTCTGACTGACGCTCTAAACAACCCTCCACCTCAGCAATTCTTCTATCTCTGTCCCTCCATCTCTCTGTCACACACACACTGACCCTCCTCAAGTCTGATGAAACAAGCCCCCTTTTTAAAATAAAAAAAAAACAAAACAAAAAAAAAACTGTGGATGTGTAGAAAGGCCCCCTCGCTCCAGCTCTCAACTTTTTGTTTTGTCTCTGATTATCCCCGCACATGCACACACACAAACTTCTTCTCAACCTGCTCCTGGATCTTGTCTCTGTGTATTCGAGAGTGTGGGGGTGGGAGGTGGTGGTGGTGGAGGGGTGACTCTGACCAATGGCATCCAAACAGCAGAGCTTTATCCTGAAGCGCACTGACAATGCTTTTCACACCTACTTACCACAGCAGAAATGGGGGCGGCGGGCTGGATCGCGCCCAGGCCTAAAAGCGGGCTGAGGGCTTTTTAGAAGACACGCACAGAATGGACTCTTTAATTACTGATTCAAGATCCTGCAGTAGATTAAAAAAGGAAGTCGCAGAGGCTTATTTTCATATCCGCAGAATTTTTCAATGAATATAAAACGGTCATTGATTATGCTGTTACGGGCGGGACGTTAAGCAGGGAAATATAAAGTACATATAATCACATTAACTTGCAGTGATTAATGTAATAAAATGTGATCTTTTTTTTTTGCCCCAGCAGTATTGAACACATGGAAGACTGCGGAGACATGCTCCAAATATTAAGAAGAGGCTCCTTAAAATCCATTAAAGCAGCTTTCTGCAGAGACATGTGCAGAGCCAGAGCAGATCATTTATATAACAGCTACAGAAAGTAAATATTTGTTGCTCGTGCATCTGTGTGTTCCCTCACAGTCACATGATCAGCCTTCCTGCATGACCAATATCACAGCATTTCCTTTTATTGATGATACAGTTATGCAGTTCGATCTCTGACATGCTCTCGTATAGGACCATTAATGCAGACAGCGATGGAAACTGGGAGAAAGAAAGACGATTTCACTTTATTCTGGATTTTATTTTCTTGCCCTTTTTTTCACATGGTGCTCAAAGGGAGCTCAGTGAAGTCCAGGTACTTCACTCAGATGATTATAATGCCACAAGGGTGCAATACATCACTCTTATTAGCTACACTGGAGCACAATGGTATCATAATTAATGGTCGCAGCAGGATTGAACGCTGCCCTGACATGGAAAAGTGGGCCTACTTAAGCTCTACAAGGCATTTAAATATGCAGAGTGAATGGCACAACCCAAAACCTCCTGCTCTAAGGACAGCCCACGCTCATTAGCCTGACACCCTCGGTGGCACTGATACAAGGACGGCTGGCTATACTCTGAGGCGGGCACACACAAAACAAATCACAAGCGCACACTCCAAAATGAGCCGAGAACGCAGCTACAAAATGCTATGCAGCTATACGTGCAAAGAAGAGTCTTGTCCCTCATCAGTGTCCATCACGTCTTTAACATTTCTTCCCTGTATTGTGGTCTTTTGTCTCGAGGCTTAGTCTGTAATGAATGCAGATGGACATATATGTGTCAGCAGCCAATAAGCTGCAATGTATGCTGTAATGGTGTTTGGTCCGTGTGTGCATTTGCAGTGAATGTGGTGTCTGTGCTATAATGTCTCGCGCAGGGAAACTGCCTGCCCGACGGGGGAACAATGCACATAAAAGACTGAAGAAGGAAGCGTCTGGAGCTGACGTCCTTCTCATGGCTCTGAATGGAGCAGCAGAAAACTGCCTGGGTGTCTACGTACATGTAGTTTATATGCTCACGGGTGAAACAAACAGTAAACACCCTCTTGAATGTGTTTGCAGACAGAATAGTATGTGTATGTCTTGCCGTTTTGGTATTGTGTAATGATTTGTGCATGGATGCTTTTTGAATGCGTGAGAGGGGCAGTTAAGTCTTCTCAGGTTTAGATTTCCTTAACCTATTGCAGCCTCTTCTTCTCTCCCTCCACCCCTCTTTGTACAAACAGCTTTTTACCTTTTCCAAAAATTGCTAGGAAACCAGATGTGCTACTCAGCTAATGTCAAATGCCTAAATCTTCAGCTCCTCTCCACCCAACTCACCCCTGCCTGACCGTAGGTAGTTATCTCGTGGCTCACTGTAATCAATTATTGTTGCAGTGGATTCATTAATAATTTCCAAATGAAAGTGATTCTGTTGATCTCCGTTGTCTTTTAATTAAGCATAATTAGTCGGCTGCTTGGAGCTGTGGTGGGGACTCCTTCAGGGTACAATTTTGTTTTAATACACTGATAATGAAATTTTTTACATTGTGTCAGTTGTTTAGCTATTATTCCGTCACAGTATTTCGCTATGTTCCCAGATAACAGATAATAACCCTGCACACCTCCTCCTGTTCGCTGCAGTCAGTTTAAAAGAGCAGGGTTGACATGAACAATTAAATTTTGAACTGTAAACGTCTCCCCATTTCACCGTTTAAAGCTGCATGCTGCCAGAGATCAGTGTAAAAAAAAAAAAAAAACTCGCTTTTAATTTCTTACTGAAATAAAAAAAAAAAGAAAAAACTCTCTGCAAAGCCCATAGGGAGCCGGTGATTTAAAAAAAAGAAAAGAAAAAAAAAGGTCTGATAGATTTTAAATCTGTCCAGGCAGGTCGAGTTAGTTCATCGTACGCCTCAGAGGTCTACAACTGTGGATCAGTGAAGAGCGCTAATGAAGGCATGAAAAGGATCTGATTGTGAAGACTTACAGAATATGAAATAATACAAAGACACAGAGAGTTAGCTAATTCTGCTTTGTCCGGGCTTATGTAAAACAGCCCAGTTACATTGGTCAATATTCAGCACGAACAATGAGCCCAGATGCTCTGGAGACTTTTTGGACATGCTGTATCTGAATGTGGTCTGGCTTAAGAGGCTTAGACCAGAAAAGTTTAAGTGACCTCTGAATAACTCCACATAATGCGTTCACACTGAATATATATAGTTTCAGTGGAATCAGATATGAGGCAACAATGGGGTAAGTACAATGAAGGCTCATGCTAGGATGAGCTGAATTATACTGGACCTTTTTCACAAGCCTGTGCTCTATTTGCACTCGGAAGTTGGAATTTCCGAGTTCCAAGTCAGAAAAAAATCAACTGTAATGAGCCTCAAAGTCAGCAGTCTGACTCAGATAGTTGGAAATTCCTGATCAGCCCCAAACTCAAAATCCCATAGGACTGCCTCACGCATAAAAAGTAGCTTCAGTGATAAACTTTTTTTTTTTAAATTTTGTTCTTTTATTTTTGACAATTTGCATCTCTGTATTCCAGTCACACACATAGTACTTTCCAACCCCTATTAGTAGTATTAGCAGCCGTTAGTTTGAATGAACAAAGGCAGAAAAATTCATTATTGTTGGCTTGTATTGCTAATAGTAGTTAGCCTGGTCAGTAAGCACAGCCAGTAGCAAATCCTTCTAGTTTTCCAAGTTGCAACTGGAACATGATGAAGTCGGGTCTGACATCAATCCAGATCTGAGTTACAAAGTAAACAGAATGCAGCAAAATATTTCTGTTGCTAAAAATAAAACAAACTGAGCTTTAGTAAGTGTTCATGTTCTAAACTAAATCATCCATATCTTTTTTCACACTCGTTTCCAATACACGCAATCCTAAACCGTAAACAGAAGCATGCAATATGACAAGAAAAATGGGAAAAAATTAAAGTGATAACAGGTTGCACTTCTGTTTCTAGCTGACACCTCGACCCTGATAACTATGTTGAACAAGACTGTGGTCGACTGGACAAAAAGGAGTTGTTCCGAACCTCTTTGCCTTTACAGGTTTTTCTCTCAAGAACAAAAAAGGAAGAGCGCTTGTAAAAAAAGAGCAAACAAGTCTATTTAGTCTATTCTTCACCAAATCAAAGCAGCATTTTAAATGGTTTACAACTACAATATTGTACAAACCCACTCACAGCTAAGAGTACACTGCAGGAAAGTGACATTATTGATAATTTGATGATACAATAAATTCTGACTGAATAGACGAGCTAACGGCTAGTCTAAGAGGTGCAAGACTAAAGTAATTACTGCTGTTTTAAAACAACCCCAATCTGAAAAATCTTACAGCAGTTCATACTGCTAATATTTTATAAACCTTCAAACCACTGGCAGCGCTGCTTTACTTGGTTATTCCAGCAGAAATATTTTGAGATATCTTCACTGGAATACTTCAGATAAACAGAGAATTCAATGATAAAAACCATTTAATGCAAAACTGATGGTGATGTGAGGATCTAAAAAATAACCACTAAGAATGAAGTTGTTGGAGTTGGTAACACTACACCATTATCCATATCCATGGTTCCTTTCAGCTACGCTTAAGTCACAGCTACAGCAGAATGAGTTTACTGCGGTTTACATGTTTGAGGGTTTCTGTGAGAAAAGTCCATAAAGTCTGTTTTAGTCCTAAATTTGTAATTTTACCAGTATATCTTTACTTTAATGTCATATTTTAATTGCAAGATTTCTGCAACTTCCAGTAAGTTAAATTTAAGATTTTTTTAAGACCTCTTTAAGACCATTATTCAAATTTGAATTACAAAAAAATCATCATTATAAAAATTCTTTCAAAGCAACACATTTTGTTTTTTGATTTTTTTGCCTCTCATTCAAATTCAAAGTCAATCCAAATCATTCAAACAACTACAACAAACCAGCCTAATGACTAGATTTGTTCGCGGGCAAGGCTGAATGTTCAGCAGTAAAATCCTTCCAACAGGGCTGCTGCATGATGGGAATTTTAGTTTCGTACCCGTCTAAGAACATCTGAAATCCTCAGAGTACTACAGACACACAAAATGAATGAATGCTGAGAGACAAACATATAAATATATTGAATGAAGAAGCAATGGCTGAACAAATATACAAATTTAAAGCAAAACGTAATGTATCTGAAGATCTAAAATGGAAAATTTGGACATATTAAAGGCATTTTAAGGCCTAAAAATGAAATAAATAAATTTAAGCTGTTTACCCTGCAGAAAACCTGTAATTATCCACTCTGTAGCAGGCAAGATGTTATATTTTAAAAGC
>JAOXNZ010000054.1:25105475-25131955 GCA_028566095.1 Kryptolebias brasiliensis | reverse complement strand
GGTGGGGGGGGGGGAAGTAGCCAAGAGCAAAAGGTGGAATCATTTTTGCTGGAGAAAAGCTGAGAGAAACGGACACTCAACCAATTTATCCAACACTCTTTGGCAGAGTTGCTACAATCACTTTGAGTCAAGTACAGAATTACACCTTCTGAATATTTGACATCTTTTGGTATTTTACATCCATCGTGCCAACTGCTTAAACCTAAATGTATAACCACAACAAAAAAAAAGGCTAAAGTAATTTAAAAACATACGGATGATACTGAAGTGTTTTGATTCGGCGGTTGGAGCTTTTCTGAGTTGACAAAAGCTATTTAACTTCTATTTTGAGATTTAATTTAATAATTCCAACATTTTGCCCATTATCATTTATTATCTGTTGGCAAGCATGCACTGATTCTTGTGGAGGATTTAGAGTAATGAAGTCGTACATCACAACAGAGAACAACTCTCCCACTAGGTCGTCTGGAGACGTCATTGTGTTTAACTTAATAAGGTCAAGTTAGAAGTGACAAACAAAAGAACTGCCGGGAATACACAACTGAGGTGATGATGCATCGTTTCAGATCTTATCTCCAGTATACATGTATGTATGAAAGAGTGGCATTAGAAATTTGCTGTTGGGAAAAAAAAAAAAAAAGAAACTGTAAAATCCTGTTATTGGTCTTTTTTGTTTCATACAGTCAGCCTCTGCGCAAAAAGATTAGAAGATTTTAAAGAAGTGCATAATCTTCTTTAACAGCTTATCAAAACTTTAATGATTTGGTGATAAAGAGCACAAAGTTAAGTAGCCGGTTAAGAGGATAACTCCCCAGTGCAGTCTAGTGATTAGTAGATGAGAATTGGGAGACCGAAAATCCGGGTTGCAAATCCCACTCCTGCCACTTATTCACTTTGAGGGAGAAGAAGCTCCATTTCAGCTTTGGGGGTATTGTCACGGGGTAATCATTTTTGAAAAGTGATAAATGGAGCCCTTTTCCTCCACCCTTTGGAATCCGGCACTCAACTATATTTACGTTTTTTTTGTTTGTTGTGCGTTTCTACTTAACGCCCGCCACGACCCAGTTACATTGATGGGAGCCTTCTGCTTTCATGAGAAGTGAAGTTTTAGACTCTTTTGTCAGTGCTTTGAAAGCATGTTCTGATACCATCTGAGCTCTCTACTGAACTGTGCTGGACAGTTTTAATGAGGGTTTGCTCAACACGATGCTCCACTTTGAGTAATTTATTCAGTTATTTACTGTGGGTCAACTAAGGCCTCGTCTACATTTCAGCAGATATTTGTACAAATGGAGAAATTCTGTGGTGTTCGAACCTTTTGTTCGCACACAAACTGAATTTTTAGTGAGAAAAACTGAGTTTTAAACAACATTTTCCAACATGGAGATCTTTAAAAGCTCAATTTTTGGTGTATTTATGTCAATGTCAATTTATTTGTCTAGCACATAAAAACAACAAAGTTGACCAAAGTCCTTTACAATTCAGTATATAAACAAATTAGATAAACGTAAATGAAATACAAAAATACATCATAAAACCATCAGCTATATGGGAACTCAAACTCTGCCAGAATCAAACACCAAGGAATAAAGATGAGTCTTAAGCATGGAGTTAAAAGACCCGACAGTGTCAGCAGCCTGAATATGAAAAGGTAAACCATTCCATAGGTTGGGAGCAGAAACTGCAAAAGCCCGATCACCTCTGAATTTTAGTCTGGATCGAGGAACATCTAAGACAAGCTGGTTGGTTGTCCGAAGCTCCTACTGGAATGTGGATGTTAAGGAGATCACATAGGTATGATGGGCCCAGACCTTTTACAACTTTAAAAGCAAGCAATAAAATCTTAAAACCAATTCTAAAACAAACAGGAAGCCAATGGAGAGAAGCTGGAACCGGACATATGTGTTCATGTTCATGTATGTGGACAAACATGAAGCTTTAAACATATAACCTAGCAGATTGTTTCAGGTATGTGCATCGTCACTGAGCATTAGAAACCAAAACAACAATGGAAAAATATTTACTCCTTTTTCTCTGTTTGTCTCACGTTATTCGGACCTCGTCTCATATCATGTATTTTGATATGTTGGTAATGCGAATACCCTCGCTGATCTGCAGCATGATATTGGTATTTTAAAGTCTTTGTTAGAATCGTGTAAACAAAGGAAGAAATATCCATTTATTATTCTGAGTAGTGCACATGTGGCCTAAGATTTTGCAGTTTTAGTGTCACACTAAATCAAAAAACAACAACTCTGAAATACAGTTGCTTTTTCGACACAAATTCAAAGAAGTTCTTCGCTAGTGGTGACTATAGGAGTATGTTTGATTTATTGGAGACATAAACCTAAAACTTGGCTAAGATATTAAGAGCCAACATGTTGCTAACCCATCTGCTCCTCTGCTTTCCTTGTTATTTACCCTGTGACACAAATTCACTTAGTTTAAACAAGAAAAAAAAGAGCATTGGTTGCCTTGTGAAATCTAAAGACCATTACCTTCCTAAGTGTTGCTTCTCAGCTTTGAATCAGTTTTAGTAATAGAAATTATGTTTGGATGAGAAAAAGAGAGGTGTGCATGTCCTTGTCTGTGCAGATGCAAGTTTTTGGCGACTAATTGTGACTTTGAGGAGTGAGAAAGAGAGGCGAAAAAGTAAAGACGGGAGAGAAAGAGGAAGTCAGGCAGGAAAGGAGTGGATGGAGGATTGTGGCGTGCTGCGCTGTGGAGAGATAACGGGAGACCGGAGCTGTTTGCTTACCTTTGCTGTACACCACGCAGTTGTTTTTGTTGTCTTCTGCTCCCTGCCAAGTCACATCCAGCAGCCACCTGGGGCCGGCGCTCAGCACCACCGGGACCGTGCTCTTCGTCTTCTGGTCGAGGACAGATAACAAACACTAATCATTTGCTTATTTTGGTGATTAAACAAATATTAATAACCACTGAGTTACGCTCTTCAGCTCCACTGAATGGCAATAAAGAGACAAATTAAGAAACTAAACAGCATGCAGCTCAAGTCCAGACCAATCCTTTTTGTTGTATGCTGCTGAGAAAATTTGGAAATCAGTGTGTGTGTGTGTGGGTGTGTGTGTGTGTGTGTGTGTGTGTGTATCCAACAGACAATGGCTGAAGTATCGGTTGGAATGATGACAAATGGGTTTAAGAGCCTGCACTGTATCAAAAAAGGAAAACTGAACATTCAGCATCAGATCGTCCAGATTAAGAGGAATACCCCAGGTGTCCAGTGATTGTAGGGGGAAAAAAAAAAAAAAAAAAAAAGGAAAATGAATAGGATGGTGACTTTCAGAGAGAAGGAAGTGAGTGTTCTGCAGTGAACTTTGGGCACATTGTGCCTGGCTATCGCCAGGATCTCACTATTTCCTGAAACAAGCCGGGAAGAATTTAAAGAATCAGTATCCATTTCAAAGGGCGATTGAGGTTAGGGTTTTTATAATATGCCGGAAAATTATTCTGAATGTGTAAGGTCATTTTTCTTCTCGGTCAGAGGTCAAACAGGGAGTTTTATTCTTCAGAGAAAAAAAAATAAAACGTTAAGATACAGAGCAACATCCAGCATAATAGATTCTCACAGTGCAGTGTCACCAGATTGGCTTGTTCTTCAGACAATTTTCTGTTCCATTTTACAAGGTTTTTTTTTCCCTCTCTCTTTTGCTTCTTGTGAAACTGTGTGTTGGGGGTGTTTTATGTGTGCAGGGGTGGTGCTCATATCTTAGGCAGCTTTTATTCAAAGCCACAGTGTCAGCCTTCTCAGACCATTACTTTCAAACCAAGTTACCTGCTCATCCCACCCTTTGTTAGGATGGAACAGAAATGCTTTAACTATTAGAAAATGGGTTGGGATTTCAGCCTCAACTCTTTATTTCTTCTCCATCTGATGGAGCCAGGGACAGGAGGACACTGTCCATCTGACTAATGCAACAGAAAAATACCAGCCCTCTCCTGCGCTTTTCACTTATTTCTCCCCCGCAAGAGGCAACAACCTTCCAGGATAAATGCAAATGTCACTTGAGCATGTTAAAGGTCTGAATTGGCACAGATATGCACAGAAGATGAGCACTGTGCTCCGGTAGCATGCCTGCATGCCCCTTCCTCCTCCTACTCGTCCGCCCACCCATGTCTCTTTCCATGAACTCTATCTAGTCGAAGGCTGGAGGACAGATTTCTTTCTTTCTTTATTTAAAGAGCATCATTTACAAACAGCAAACACAGCTCCTGGAACTGATAGGAATCTGATCTGTGGGCAAAATTAAGAAAAAATGCACTATGCAAAGACAGATCTTTTTAAAACAGCCTCTCTTTATATATATATAGCCCTGCACGTTGGCAGAGTACAACGTCAAACTGATCAAACACAGACAGTAAATTGTGTCTGTTGATATTCTTATTCCCTCTCCTGGCATCTTCTTATCCCTTCGCTGGCAGCAGATGAGAGGGAGCGAGGACCTCTGTAATTTAAGTCATCCACAATTTCAAATTAGCCTCACAATGAAGTCTTCTATCTAAGCTAACCTGAAATCTCACACCCCTGTCAAAGGAGCAGAGCAGACCGGCCGATTGTTGCTACGACGACTATCTGAAATGGAATCAGATTAACCCTTTCTCAGATCTCCAGACGGGAGCCATCTCTTATTCAGCAGCGAGAGGCCTCATCTCTCCCTGTGCCTCTGGGAATTCATAATATTCAGCTGCCCTTAACACAGCCAACAGAGACTAAATATTATACATTAATGAGAGATGTTCTCATTTGTTGCCTGTCTTTCAGTCCCTGCTACAAACTTTTAGAATTGCTTTAATTTAACTATTTGCTTTGATGCCCCCCCCCCCAGCACAGATTTACATAAAATATAAGCAGTTACAATATGTGCTTTGTAAGCATGTACCAGGTGCCACAAAGACAAAGAGATGCGCACAATATATTGAGGATTAAGACACCGTGGCATCACCGCTGCGAGGAGTGTCTGCAAATGCAAATGAAAACATTTGGATAACTGCTTCGGTTGGCCAAAGTGGCCGAGGCCAGAAGAAATGCAGATTGACAGCCAGAAAATTACAATTTGCCTGGAGCGAGGGTAACATACGTTGAACTGGCTTTATGGAAACAAACTCCTTGTCTCGCTCGCAATCACACAGCGAGGGAATGTGAAGTGTAGAGGCTATTTTTATTTATTTTTTTGTCCAAAACAATATTCTGATGGAGGAAAATGCTGACCCGCTGTTGCTTAAAAAAATGTATAAAAACAGCTGTTGATAACGTCAATATATTTTTAGTCATTATTGTTAAAAATGCAAAATAAAAAATGTTCCTGCCCTTATGTGTTACACATCTGTTTAGGTTTAATAATTTAAATTAAAATGAGTAAATACCACAAAACGGCTATGACTCTTCTTTCAGTATCAGTTTAACAAACTATCTATCATCTCTGTCAGTACCCATAAGCCCCCTGGCCTTCCTCTCTGTGTAGTGTGTTATGGTTTATCCACCTTCCACCCTCACTTCAGTGGTTTCAATACTTTTCCTGTATTTTTATAGTTTTTTTCCTCCTTTCCTCCAAGCTCTGTTACCGTTCCTCCTGTAAGAGATACAGTGACCAAAACAGTGTAGTCAGCGAGGAAGTGATTACAAACTGATGCTCCAAATTCGCTGTAAAATGAAAATCAATATTTCCACAAGTTGCTGCAACATAAAAGATAACCTTCATTGATTTTTCTAGACTTAGGCCTCTGTGATAGCATCTAATATAAATTTTCAGCCACACGGATTTGGATCAGAGCGGAGCAGGCGCTGAACGATAAGTTCCGTGCACATCTCTCAGACTTGGATTTTTTTTTTTTTTTCCCCACCATTCCTTTTTTTCCTTTTTCCAAGCCAAGGCTGTACTATTTATAATTGGCCTTGTGTGAGCAAAAGCTTCTATCAGGAATCTGTTCTAATTTTTATTACTGAGAAGCTAAAGCCTGTTCCAGATAATTTGGAAATTTCAGGGGAATTGTGATAGAGCTGATGGCACAGCCAGACTGACTCCAGAAAGCAGCTAACCTGTAATAGCCTCTGTGGCTGCGCTGATTAAATGTTGCCATAGATGAAAGACCTGCCATCACCGCAATAAATTAACCAATCACACAAATCCCAAGTCGCTACTAATCCCTCCTTGATACCATGATCCTCTGATCAGCTGAAGGAGGTGAAGAAGAAAGTGGCTTGTGACACTCAGCCGTCTCCTCGCTGCCTGTTTCCGTGTGTAAACAACAAGCTAATGATATCACCGCTGACCATTTCGCCACCACTGGCTACTCTTAACCCGCTTCATGGTCAGGGCAGGTGAAATCGATACGGACCTTGGGTGGGAATGATTATTTTCCCTCATCGCACACACACTCCCCCCGCCAAGGTCACTGACTGGCACTGTATCCGTCTTGATCCCACAGCTGCAGGATTTAGACAACTGAGAGATCAAAACCACTCAGTCTGAATATATCAAGACATTCCTTGGGTTTTTTTTTTGTTTTTGTTTTTTTTACGTGCGGCTTTCAGCACCTGCTTGGTGTAGCCGTTTTTCTAATTTTAAAACGAGACCCGTTGGATAAATCCTAGCGCGTTCGGAAACGTCGGCGTTGACCTGGCAACACGTCTGAAATTATTTTCAAGTTCCTATTTCATTAATGCTACAAGTCTAAACACAAGACACACTATCCGGAGGCACACAAGGAAAACGCACGGCTGATGTCGAGTTTCTATGCTCTCTGTTTCTAACATGGGAGTGAGGATAAAGGATTTGTACCTGTTTTACCAGTCAGTTTACAGCAGACAGCACACTCACACCTTGATAACGTCCGTTG
Organism: Kryptolebias brasiliensis; assembly: GCA_028566095.1. Taxonomy (NCBI): domain Eukaryota; kingdom Metazoa; phylum Chordata; class Actinopteri; order Cyprinodontiformes; family Rivulidae; genus Kryptolebias; species Kryptolebias brasiliensis. Next base: position 25,125,100 of record JAOXNZ010000054.1, on the reverse strand, counting down.
CAATTAGTTGTTCACTGCGATGAAACAAATTGCATGTGGTCAACTGGAAATTTCATTAAGGGAGATTTTCCTCTAGCCCTTGTTATCGCTCTGCGTATTAATATTTTCTTAGCCTCAAGGATGGATGAATTGCTAGGGTCTTCTCTCAATTTTTTTTTTTTTTGGGGGGGGGGGGGGATAAACCAGTTAAAGCCAATCCCACAGTTCTCCTATCCATGCTGGCAAAAGTTGTGTAAAACGTTTAACTAGATGCTGTATTTTTTCTTATTATTATTTTTCCACCTCTGTCTAAATCCTACATGGGAAATGCCTCCATTTCTCAAGTCTTTCTTTGTATCGTTTTTCCCTCTCCCAAATGGCCGTGGTTACATCTGCTAAAATGAAAAGATACCTCTAGACTGCTTTCATTCCTTTCTCTCCCTCTCTCCAAGGTTATAGCATCTGTTATTGGGGAGACTAACTAACAGAAATATGCAGGAATTGCACACTAATTCCCTTCAGAGATAGATCTTGGCTGGTGCCCTGTCATAAATCAGAGAATTTTGATATGAAATGAGGCAAGCTGCTCTAATCATTTCTGCATTTCAAATTGGATCACTGGCTCAATCGCTTGGCTTTTTAAACTGCTTGCCTAAGAGCAAATGTGAGGTGGGAGATAATTCAGCTGAAATCTCTGCCTGCTCTGTGCCGCAGTTAGTTTACTGCTTGAGTGCAAGAGAATGCTTTTTTTTCCCTTCTTCTTCTTCTTCCCTTTAGCCCATCTTTCTCTTTTCAACTTTGTTAAATTGACTTTTCATTTTAAAATCGATTAAACTGAGAGAGTCACCGCTGTTCCCCGGAATCTTTAAAGGGACACCCATCACTGTGCGCATGTGCCTTTATTCGGCTGCTGCTATCATGGCGCCGCTATGAGGAATAAATATTTTCTCATTTAAATCACCTTTTATCCTGCTGACTGGACTGTAAGCATCAAAGTTCATGTGCTGCATTTGCTATTACTTATTCCCCTCCATTGAAATGCACACAGGGGTTGTATTTATTCACACTATGGGTGGCATTGCATGATTTCTGTATGTTCCGTTGCTTTTTTGAGGCATAGTGAAGCAGACTAATGACAGACTGTTTGGGATGTTGATTTAGAAGCAGGGCCTAATTATAAATAGTGCATGTTCGCGTTATTTTTCTCTTCTAAATGAATCAGCAGCAACAAGAGTAGGAATACAGATACAGAGGAGGGGGGGCCACTATCCATTCTCTGTTCTTCAAGAACCCTGAGGCACAATGAGATGCTCCAACTCTAAACCCAAACAGTTTAGAGTAAGCTGAACCTCCCCTGAAGACAAACAGCCTCCTTTCTTTACCCCTGCCTTCTCGCTTGCCTCTATTTTCCTGTGATATTCTTCCACTCCAATCCTTTAATTTGATCTTTTTTTTAATTTTCTCTTCTCCCAACACAGAAACAATCCCTGCTGTCTTTCCACCTTCTGCAGCCACCAGCATCCACCTGCAATACACCCAACCTTCTGAGGCATAAATGTTTAATTCAGCTTCACAACTAAAGGTGTAACTATGTAAAATGCCCATGCTCTGTGAACTATTTGAAGTTGTAAACAAGTGAAAAGAGGAGTTTGTAACGCGTGTGCTCCAGGATTTAATCGTGTCTTGAAGCTACAGCTCAAACACATGCACATGTGCACCTCTTGTATTGAGCTTTGGTCAGGGGACAGAACAGCCCTGTCGCTTCACTACTAACTAGTTGAATTACTCAAATTTTCCCATTTGAATTTCTTTAGGAAGAACTTGTTTGATCTCTTGCATGTAAGTTGAGTCTGACTCCCCGAGCAGCAGGAAGCTGTGTGAAGAAACATAATAGGGAACCCCGAGTCAGTAATGTTCACCTGTATGGATATTACCATGGCCCCTTGGGGGCTGAGGTGGCAGGTGGCGTATTCTCTGGACAGATCCTCCTTTTTTCTCTGTTAGGAATAAACACGCAGGCATGGGATTTCTTCAAAGAGGGAGAAATGGAAACTCAGGAGCCAATCAGTCAATGGGGTCACAACAAATCCCTGCTCTCATAACCACACAGGGAAGACTAGGATCAGTCAGAGGCAGTAAATAGAGACAAACAATAAAACTGAAGGCATGATGCTTGAATAAAGCCTCTGACTTAAGATAAACCTCGGTGCCCCCCTTTAGGTATTGGATTTTAATATTCTTTTGAACTTCTTTCTCTCCACTTGTGGAGTTCTAAATTTCATGATGTTTTAGAATGACATCTACTGGATGTGATATTATTTTTCAGAGGAGTCTCTCATCCTCTGCAGCCAGCCTCACCTCGCCTGAATCAAATATTTAGCTTTTTTTTTATAACTAGGAGCTCAAAATTATAATTATAACAGAGTATAAAGCACAATAGGTTAAAAAGAAATCGCTGAAGGTTAAAACAAAACAGACAAAACATTAAATATCACAACTCTGTTCTGAGTAGACCAAACCAATGAATGTTCAAACCACCTAATCACCCTTGGCTGCACTGTTCAATAGTTTGATCCTTACATGCACTTTAAGAAATGGGGTCTTATTAAATCCACTGTAAAAGTCTAACAATATTTACACTAAGTTGAGTAAATAAGATAAAGATGGTGAACTTGCCCCTCACCAAATGCATTAGACGTGAACTCTCTTATCAGAGGCTCAGCACACAGACTGCTAAAAGATGGGGTTCTCAAGCTGGAAATGGTCTTTGTTACCCAATTAGTTGGCTGACAACCCTGTGGTATAATATTCCTGCTTTACACATCCATCTAATGAGGCGACGGGAACGGACACTGTCCAGACCTTCATCTCCCTTCAGCACCTATCAGCTTTCTTATCACCAATGATAACCTGTTTTTGTTTGTTTTGTCAGAAGAGTGGAATTTTTCTGCTTGGCTGTTCATCCGTTCAAAGTCATTCTGACATGGTTTTGTCTTTGTTTGGCCCTGAGCTAAGTAGGCTTTAAATCAAAGGGCTAAGGCCAGGACAGGGGACAGGGAGGACTTATCAAGGTCTACCAGCAGGGGTTGGATCCCTGTATGGTGGCTATTTTTCTTAAAGCAACAACAGAGTCTTTAGCTGCTTTCAGATCAGTTATAAGGACTCTCAGAGGGTTATAAGAACTGTTAGTCCCACTTTAAAGCAGTTGTAAGCAGGCGACAAATAAGTAACTTCTACTTTAGCAGTGTTTTTGCAGTTTTAATGGTGTGGGTGCTAAAAGAGTGCTCAACTTGCTCAGCCAATCAACTTACAGTATGTTTATGTATGGACTAGTCCCACCTCCTTTAGTTACTCAAAAGACCCAAACCAAGGAAGAGCCTACTTTAAAGCAGGAGCTAAAAAAGACCTGATAAACACAGTGATAAGGGCTATGAGCAGCAACAGTACTGCCAGTCTGAGAACAAAATGAAACTAGGTTTGCTTGAAGAAATGCATATTGCCCATCTTTAAACAAAATGATCCATTAGCACATGGAGTATGTGTTGGGGGTGCCTCTAAGCTTCTGCCTCACCCAATTTTAGTTTAGTATCTGTAAAAATGAGTCAATTATAGCCATTTTTGTGTTTTGTTAGGTCAAATAGTTGTGGTAGCCATTTTTAATCAGGTTGGCTCCAAATGGTAACCAGTTGTAGATGTACACCCACTGATTACATTTTGAAAGAATCTGTCTAGTGGTTCATGAGACAGACAAACAAATAAAGGCATACACATAAGCAGTTCCACAATCACCTATCTTTCAGGGCAACAGGCAATAAAAAGGCAAAATGATTACAAAAACTGTGAAGTAGTCCCCTGCAGTATAAAGGTCCTTATATGTTTTGCCACTTCCCTCTTGGCTACTGTCACACAAAGTGAAAAGGAAAATACTACTGAACTTCTAATAATGATCTGCAGAAAGCACTTTAATATAAAAAAAATTGATTTTCAAGAAGTTTTAGAGTCTTATCTTCCCTTTCTAACAAAAAGCTCAAACTTCCATAAAAAGAGATAAGAACAGTTTTTTTCTACAATCACACCAGTTAGAAGGACTGTTCAGTCTTCACACGCTTCCATCAAACCCTTTCAGAACTCACTTTGTTCTGGAACACCAAGAGCACCATCAGGGGTTTGCAAATAATAACAAGGAGAATTACCTCCAGCACTTCTCACGAAACTTGTTTCAACAAAGTATCCCAAATCTCAGTCATGACAGTGACAGATGGCAAAGCAGCTGGCACCACTCAACTTTGTTTCTCTTTTCTTTATTTTTGCCTCTTTCTTTTCGCCCCCCCTCCCCCTTCCTGCATCTTTGCTGCAGTTTGAGGTCTGCTGTGTGTAGAAGTGTTGGTAACCGTTCATTTGGGAAGACATATTGCGTGCTGTAAAACAAGGCGCTACGTGTGAAACCAGGGACTTCTCAGTTTGACGATTGTTTCCTAAAAGACCAGGAATCTGTAAAGACTGAATCTAAGCTTTGTTTACTTGTTGGCTCTTTTACAGCTAATTAGATCGAAGGAAAAGAAGCGTCGCCCAAATTTTCCAACAACAAACATTTTAACTTATAAAACTCCTTCAGATTTTTTCAAACAATATTTGATAGTGCATAACTTTTGCGATCCCAAACAGAATGCTTGTTTGTGAATGTTAATGTTTTTTGTCAAGCTGTTTTTGAGTGTTTTTAACATGTGTAAACCCTAAGAATGTAATCATACATCTCTTCAGGGTGGCACTATGCTAATTCTGAACAGCCTCTAAAACACAGGAGAAAAAGCACCTGCAGGAGCTAAAAACATCCTGAGAAACATATATAAGGACTACGAATGGCCGCAGTATGAGCAGCGGGAAAACTATGCAACAAAAACACAACACACAAAAAAGGAAACTTCCTCAGATGAAGTGTCGGACTATGAGATGGACCCCTGTAGTTCGAAAGCACTTGAAGTTGTTAAGTTAGAAACCTCTAAAAGCAACTGATGTCCTCCTCCACTACATTTGTGTTTCTGGAAAGCAACAACAGAAAGAACTGAGTGAAGACATTTGAGCTTTCTCAATAATCTGCATCAAAAGTTACACGATTAAGCATGTCTATAGTATAGTATAGTTTTCTTTTCTTTAAATAAATCACACCTTTCAGAGTGTCATTTGCAGCATGTTGTAGTTTAGCTATAGGGATCAAAATATTTCTCACTCATTATTGGATCATTGACAACCAGTTTCTGAAGGACTACTGCTGTCGCTGTCATTTCTTACAGCAATACTGCCACAATACAATACCAATATCATTCTATTCTGTTTTTACACTTCAGAAGCACTTGCTGTAATTATGTTCAAATATGAAAATGCCACATTTACAGTTCACAAAGTATAATGTTTGTATATTGTTTTTACAGCAAAAGCCAAAACCTGCAGTGAATTTTGGTGCAAATGATCACCTCCTTTGTGTTTGTGTTTGGATGAAGTCACTGCATCCTGGGCCTGTTGGAGGAAACCAAGCAGCCATTACTGTAAAATGAACACAAAGCAAATCAGTGAGTCCTGCTCTGCTTATCAGGGGACCTGCCATATCAGTTTGGGTAGTTGTGTTGTGATGTAAGGACAGCAAAATGTCAGGTTCACTTGTAGATCAAGTCAACCATGTTTTATCTCTCAAACAGTGGAGCTCAGCTGTGGCCATTACAGGTCTGACTGTAGCTGCCTGACTGAGTGTCTCATGGGTAATGCGTGGCGCTGTGGGCGGCAATGACTTCCAGCGAGGCACACAAAAACTTTGAAAGCTCAGTCTTGGAAAAAGCATAAATACATCTGACTCAAACACACATCAGTGCTGATTTGTGTTCAAAAGCCCAAATTTAAATGGCTACTTCAATCAAATGAGCTTGGATGTCAATGTCAAATTTATTTATATAGCACATTTAAAAACAACAGTGCTTCACAAGGAGGCTAAAAAACAAACTGGAAAACCATCAAAAAAATAAATGCAAAAGACACCCATAAAACCAACAAACACAGTAAAACAGGTCAAAAACAACAAAACAGCATGTTTCCTCCTTTTCATCTAAAGTCATAAAAAGCATTGATAACGCCATCGATTAAATATATAGATGACACTGAGCAAGGAGAAGCAGGCCAGCTAATTACCATTTTATCCATCTGAAGAGACCCCAGCTCTGATATTGGTTTAAACCCAAGAAATAATTGATGCATGCAATCACAAATTGGTTCTCCGCCTAAAATTTGGGTCCATTATTTCATTAGATGAAGCCACATTCCTCATGCCAAAATTATTTGTGTGTCCAACACAGAAATTCAAATCCTGTTAGTTCTGATAATGTTGAGCTTTTTTTTTTTTTTAAACCATTACCAAGACAGAGAGGGACTTTCAGATGAAAAGCAAAGAACAACTTTAAATACAAACATAAATGAAAAGGTTTCTACCTCAGCGCTTTTTATCTTTTTTTTTTTTAAGTTTAATGGTTTGTTTGCTTGTGTGCATGCATATTTGATGTTGTGTATTTGTGTGTGTGTTAGCGTGTGTGTGATTTAGATGCTATGCTACAGAGAGGTCCTATCCTGGGGTGCCTTCTTGCATATGTAATTGGATGTTACTGTAAATAATTGCCTGGGCATGTGCCAGTGTGATGATGGGTTATGATTTGTGTTTGTGTGCGAGTGTGTGTCAGCTCATGTGTGACTGTATGTGTGTAGAAGACGCGTGCACCTCCCCGAATGTTTGTTTGTCTCCGTATGTACTCTGTGTGTGTGTTTGCATGTGTGTGTGTGAGCGCATCTGCCCCATCCGTACTCCACTCTCAAGTCCCACTGATTCTCCTTTCCAGCCATGTTGAATCCTCTTTTCCTTATCAGGCGAGCCCAGGCCTGCATCAGGCTCTCCTTGCTATGACAGAGGCTACAACAATAGGCCTGCGATACCGCTGCTTAGCGCTGCGTTTCGGAGGGGAAACCTGCCACGGGCGCAGATTAACTACAACACACACACACACAAAATAGATTGCAGCCTCCAAAACAAAACATTTTTCAGAATGCCTCCTCTTGATTAATGAAGCAATGACAAGAAGAAAAATATAATTTCTGAAACAGAAAAATCTGCCACCACTTGTTAAAGTTTAGGGGTAGCTAACAATAAACACAGTGGAGGGAGAGGGTGGGCAAAAGGGGTGAGATAAATGGCTTGAGTGATGGGCTGAATAATTTCTGAAGCATTTTTTGGTTGCCCAGGCCCATATTCTCACCCTTGTACTAAATTACACAATAATCAGACTCCATCAGTTGACAGCTTGTGCCTCTTTCTCTGTCCCAGGTGAAAATTAGGACAGTATCTTGACATTTTCGCTCCTCTGTAGTCTACAAGCTAAAGCTCTCTGTTCACAGCCAAAAGCTGCACACTGTCTGCACACTGACGCACTCTTGCCCTCCCACACACCGGCACATTCACAAGCACCAAGACCTAAAACACACACGTAAGGGCTTTCACGAAGACAGAAACACATTAGAAGTGTGTGAACACAGGTATTTCATAGACTGTGCTACATTTTGTAGCACATTTTAGCAAAAAATGAACTTGTGACTCTGTTTGAGAGTGAGACTGGTTTAAAGAACAAATATTTAGGTCTTGGGTTGTATGTAAAGTAAGTCAAAATGAAAGAATTTGGGGAAAAAAGGTTTTCTCCCTATTGTTTCAAATGATTATTTCTCAGCTGCTAGCTGGTTCCCTGAGGTAACATTATTCTTTGTCATTAGGTCACAAAACACACCATAAAATCCCACTTAGGTTTACATATGTGATGTATGATTCAAGGGTACTGTGGTCAAACTGAACTGTTATTATACCTAATTAGCCTACAGCACTTATTGACTTTTATTATGTTCTTTTAACCTGCGAGTTTTCAAATTATTACCCTTTTTCAAGGTCGTTGTGTGATTATAACAGTTCATCTGTTTTAATCACAAAGCGATCCTCTCAGTAAGTTGAGCTAATACAGTAATATTAAGATTGAGGACAAGATAAAGCAGCAACAACTGCCTGATAGATGTTAATCTGGAATTAAGCAAGCTTTGTGCATTTCAATTACTGTGTAATTTCTACTAAAAGGCCCTCAAAACACATAACAACCAGAACTCTATTGAATCCAGACTCATTACAGTTGCACCTTGACTAAGCCCTGGTAATTAGCATTGGTAAGGCATTGTATAAGAGCAAGCAACATCCTCATCAACACACATTTACAACACAGCTCTAAATCTGCTGCTCATTAATAGCTTGCCTCCCAATCAATTATTAACACCTACAATGGGAGCTGGGCTCGCCAGGGCCAGGCCTGTTACTCCAGGCAAACTGCAGGCCACCTTCTCTTCCTGGTTCTGTCCAACACAGGTAATTACTGCTTTTAAAGACACCTGCTACTCAATAGCTTCGACCCAGACTGTTAATTTAGCCCCCCGATTGCAGACATTTATGTCTGAGTGTCACTATTAATTTGTGTTAATTTGGAGAGTGTGAGGAAGCCGGGCGGAGGCGTTTGTCGGCAGCCAGCTGAATGTGCTCGTCGCTCACCTGCGCCGGGGCTTCGGCTGTAATTGGACTCTAATGGTCTGATTGATCAGTGAGAGGAGTGAGGGATGAGACGGCACTCTGGCAGCTCCATCAGTCAGACAGAGAACAGAGAGGAGGAGGAAAAGGGGCTAACAACAGTAGCACTTAGCCAACTCTTAGGTGTTTTACCTATTTTTGTCAAACATTTTTTTTCTCTCTGTTATTTTTTTGATTGATAGTCTGTTACTTGCTTTGAGCTTTCCTGTTTTTTCTCACTTTACAGAGTGCTCTAACCTGGGCTAGTTGTGCAGTTTTCAGTTCACTCAGTTTTTTTTTTATTTTGTTTTTTTATGTAGTTTCTCTGTTTCAGCTTAGTCAATTTCTTAGTACTTGCTAAGAAGGTTCTTCCCCTTCTATTTTCTGTGTCTTCAAGATGCTCTCCTGCACTCTCGCCACGATCTGAAGTTCTGCCTTGGCATGACTCTCTCAGACCACATCAGGATGCAGCTACTTGCTAGAAGATCACACCCTGCTAGCACAATGGAAAGAACCACTGGTATCACGTCTGCTCTATGTTGTTTCCATGACTTTCCCACGATCATGGTCATAGCCTAGACCAGGGTTATTCAAGTTCAGTTGCAAGTGGGCCATATATAAAAATTACTGATGGTTTGAGGGCCAAAGGCAACAGATTCACCAAGGACGGTGAGAATTGTGCCTCTCACAGTTTTAGCCTTTTGTTTGGTTCATGCCCAAGCTACTTGCAGGGACGCTGACACAACTCTCTCTCCTGTTTGGTGCAAATGTTGCAAATGGTTACTTGACTCCAGTGAAAAGATGGGAGCAGCCCTTGTACTTTGCCTCTCGCAATTTTTGTGATCCTTCTGGAAAACTTGCAGAATAAGAGGCATGATTTGACTTGTGTCGTCTTTTCACTGTGTATTCTTCAGCCACAGGAATACTTTCATTAAGCACTGGTTGCTGTTAGCAAAGTGAGCAAAAGATACTTTTCAGTCTATTCACTAGGAAATTGTCAATTTTCTAGATCTCTTTCATCAGATGGATGGGTCAATCAGACAACTGCTTACAGGTGCACATGTTTACTCCCCTCTCTGTTGTCATGGTTAACCAAAGACTGACTTCTACTATCTTCTTATGACACTCAAGGCATGGAAGTACCTCTGATGCATTGCATATTTTTAGCATTTATTCAGACAAATCAGTTTGAAATTTTGGAAGCTTTGTTGGGGCCAAAGACATTTTAAAAAGGGCCATAATTGGACCAGGGGCTGCTTAATGAATAGACCTAATGTCTTAACCCTGGGCATTAGGCCAGAAGGGTCAGTCCTGCTTTATATTTTCAATGACAATAATGTCACGAATATGCTGCTACCACAATGATAAACCACTACAATCTTGCCATGGAAGTTTTGTGCATGCTCAAAACCATCATGGACTTCTCACATTCTGTCACTCATAATGGGCACCCATGATTTTAAATGTGCATCTGAAGATTTTGCTAAGACCCTTCAAAGATCATCCATGTTCTGGCTTTTAATTTTGTAGTGGGGATGTGATCCAGTATGAAAGGGCCCTAAGTTAATGTATATTTAAACCCCATTAAATACTCCATTTTATCTTTCTGAAATAAATAAAAAATCCAAACGATTAAGAACTAGTTCTATATTTGGATGAAAATGCATACAGTCTGCAGTCATTCAAGAATGATGAAGAGTGTATGCTGTAAAGCAACCTAAAGGAAGTCAGGCATAAGAGCTGACAGTGCAATGTGTTTGTGTTAACAGGTCTGCAGCAGCAATAACTACAACTGCTGTCTCTCATGCCAAGCTGAGCCCCTGGGGTCTACAGACCTGCCACGGCAACCCATCAGCTGTGAAATCTGCTTTCCTCTTTGATAAACGGTCGAGATGTGACCCTATCTCTGTCCTGCAGATGCCCAGATTTCCTGTCATGCTCTTTCCCTTCTGTTTTTTTTTTCTTTCCTACTATTTCTCTCTGCCTGACTCTCCCTATCTCTTTTCACTCTCTTTTTCAAGCTTCACACCTCTCTTTCAAGGCCTGCCTGGACAACTGCATGAAATGCTCCACTCGCCGCTCTTTCTCAGCATCATCCATCACTCCACTTTGCTACTGAGGCCTGTCGTCCACCTGCAGCCAAACCCACAGGGGCCCCAGCAGACACCAGCCTTCTCCTTTTTTTTTTTTTTTTTTTTTGCCTCTGGGGAACCCCCACACCCCCACCACCCACACCCTCCCATCTTTATACCTCCACAGCACTGCTCCCCAGACACCAGTCTAACCCAGCACATTCTCCTCCTGAATGGCTCTGCATGTGCCAAAGTGCTCCTCGTGTCCGCTTTAATGCGAACGCTGCTTAAATTTGCAGTAATTTCATTATTTACTGTAAGCCACTTTGAGGAGTCATTACACTTTAGTCCCTATCTGGGCGTCACGCCAGGGATCGAGAAACGGACCTGTGCACCGTGTGTTGGCGGCTCGACAAAAATAGCTTGACCTCCAAAACGTCCCACCTTAAACGGCGTGTCTGGATGGAGGGATAAAATATGTCTGATTTCAGAGAGGGCATATCAATATCTCACCAGCGGGTCGTGTGTTTCAGGCGTGAGGGAGGTGTCACTCCCGCTCCATACCTGACTGCCTTTGGGTAATTCATTCACCTTTATAGTTTCAAAAAAAATCTAAGAGAGTAAAAGGAGATGTAATAGTCTGTGGAGGTCACACTTCATAAGAATGACTGAGGGCAGAGACCCATGAAGCAATGAGCCTTTATTTCTACCTCAAATGCTTTCTACCACCTCGTGACCCTGCTCTGCAGCCCTGACATGCATCAAAACTACAGCCAGGCTCTCTGCTTCTTCTTTTCCACCTCTTTCTTCTCACACTCACGTTTGTTATTTCAACTTTTCCCTCTCCAGGTGAGGCATCAGGCTTCGCGCTTGTCTCGATGTGAAGATTTGAGCAACTCCCTAGCCTCCCACTGAAATAACTGAGATAAATGCTGCAGTATATTAGGGATGTTGCCAACGGGCTGCATGTTTAACAAGGCAGCGGCTTGATAACTAGAGGCTTGATTAAAAGAAGAGAGAAGCAAAAGTATGCCACTACAAACAAAATGATTCCCGTGTGATGCACAAACTACAATGATTGTTAAGTTTATGGCTTATTCAGCGTCCAAGTAAGTGAGAAGAAAGTTACACTGAACCCTAAACGGAGGCTTGGTTGTACAAAAAACGTGCCAGTTGGGTTGACCTAGTCTTTAATAAGAGATAGTGAGAAGCTGCTAACAGCCCCTACCCCATTTGAGAGATGAAACTTAGGAGTGAAAGAGGGCAAGCAGCAAAGCATTAAAAAAGGCTCTCATGAGAATAAGACACACATGAGATCCTCAAAGGCAGAGCTTCGTTCTTTGCTTTTAATTGCAAGGGAGGTTAGGAATATTCTGTAACCCCTCCACAGCCTATTACAGGTGATGACCACCACCTGCTCACTCTTTTAAAAAAAAAAAGAAAAGAAAGGGAGATGTGGAAAGCAGCAATGAATTCTTTAGAGGGCAGTTAGTTAAGAACTTTTCATTCTCGCCAGAAGCAACAATCGGTTTATGCATCTCATTCAGAAGTTAGTGTTCTGAGTTTGTCTGTATTTGCTGAAAACATTCTCTTTATGTGTCTGATGGGCAGTTGAGGTTTGACCGAGGATGCCTTTTCTGGGGGGTGAGCACTGCTGGGGAAATATATGGAGTGTATTACTCTGGAAGGCAACTTGAGGTGTTGCTCTGTCAAATCACTTTTCCACTCAAGGATAACTGGCTTTGCTCTGAGAGAAGCCATATTTCATGGCTATAAGACAGCTTGAGTTATTTAAAGCCACTGATGACTTCAGAACCATGAGGGGAGCTTAGAAAACAGTCAAAACCGCTCTGAAAATGATTTAATAAAGTTATGCGTTTTAGGAATCTAGGAAAATAAAAGGGACGGTCTGAAATCCTCGTGGACTTTTCCTTATGTGTCTTAACAGGATGAATGAGACTTTAATAGGAATTTCTTAATTAATCCGAATGCAGAATGGAGTATCAAACCCATGAAGGACTTGTCACTCCACCAGAGCAGCAGGTCAGCTCCAGCCTCTGCTGGGATCTTGGAAACAAGAGATATAAAGCTTCTGTGTGCAGGCTAACGACAGAAATAATGAACAGTGACTTCATTCAATGGAAACGTGGCTTGAGCTCTAAATCCACCAATTAAAATGTGTTTTTTTTTTCCTCTTCATAAAATATGGAGATTAAACAGTTGAAACAGATTCACAGCCTCATGTTGGGAGCTACTTGGATCCCATAGGAGTCACCTCAGAAGGTTTGGATGTCATGGATGTTGCCATTAATTTGGTCTTTAGACTTAACTGGAATCAATTTACCAGGGCTGCAAAAGGCTGCAAATCAAAACATATGGTTCAATCCTGAGTTCTACGCTCTTCTTAAGGAATGCATATCGCCTGCTAGCCTCTTATGCCAGAGTTTTCTAACATCATCTTATTAGCCATTTTGGGCAAACTTTTTAAATGATCTCATGCAGAATTTCACGCAACATTGCGAGATTTGTGAGCACTGGCTTTATGAATTGACCATGACACCCAACAACGTTGTAGATTTGACTAAATTATAGCCATTTTTGTTTTGGCTAGGTTTGATTAATTGTGGTGGCCATCTTGAATTGGGTTGACAACAAAAGGGAATCAGTTGTTGATATACATCCAGTATTTTCTATAAAAATGTATTGCCCTCAAATTAAAAATGTTAAGTTAAACTCTGCAAAGTAAAGAATTTCTTTAATTAAATCATGGGTAACCTTTTTAGTCGCCTTAATACTTTCACTTCCGAACTCCTTCATGATCACATTATTTTTAACCTACATGGATGTAGGGCTCCGACACATTTGCCATTTCAGTATTCCAGACTTTTCCAGATTCAAATTTCAAGCTTTGTGTCAATTTTCAGGCCATTTTTGACGTCCAAGAACAAACCTTTCTTGTAAAAAATGAAAAGTGGGGCGCAATGCTTTAGAAAACAAAGTGTTGCCTGATTTGTAATGACTTTTAGTTCTGAATTACAGGGTTTAAAGATACTTTGGTACAACAGAAGGTTAATTTTCTAAAACTAGGTTCCATATGTGAGTGCAATGCAAAAAGCAGCATATAAACTGAACTAACACGACTGACAAGTTGCATATATGTGTATGAGTTTATACAGAACGTATTGAAACCTTACTTGCTTCACAAAGTGTTTTAAAATGTGAAAAAACTATACCCATGTTATATTTGATCTGTTATAAATATTTTTTTAAAAATCTGCTTGCTTGAGCAACTTCTTTTAGAAATGTAAATTTGTATGTTTTAGAAAACTGAATGAGATAAAAAGTCTGGAAACAAATGTTCTCCATGCTCTGTTTCCTCTTTCCATAGTTATTCAAGCCCCGTCTACACGCAGGACGTTTCTTAGACAATGTTCTTTCTCTTCTTATACATATTTCTTCTCCATCCACATGATTCTTAAAAAAACACTAATATGTATCCACTACACCCGTCACACCACTAGGTGGTGAAAATGCTTACGTCAGCCACATATCAAACTACAGAAAAAGAATATTCTACCTTGGATAAAAAATTTCAAAAACAACTTTAGCTCTTTTTTTATATCATTTACATTCTCCTCCTGGTTAATCATCTTTTCAGCCCACAATCAAAGCTTGACGATGACACAATCGGGACAAAATGAGACATGTAGAAAACACAACAAAAACAGCTCCATATTCATTAGGGTGGAAAGTGATAGAGGTCAAGCACAAATGAGGTTGTTACATTATTCTTTTCTGAAAACCTCTGTATTTTCAGTCCACACTGAGACATAAATAAAGAGTTTTTCCAAAATCACCACGTAAGAAAGCATTTTAAAAACTCTTTTTTTAAACCCAAAGTTTCAGTTTATGTGTGAACAAGAGGTACCAACGCAGGCAAAATATCCAGAGAAGTGTGGACGGGAGGCCTTAGACTTGCAAAATCCTAAAAGCAAAGTTCATCCTTTTTAAAACTGCGTGGGAACCCAGTGAGATATGTTTTTACTTTGGAGTTCAAGATCAAGAACACAGTTGTTCCTGTTGCCCACAGGTTACTGTAGATCTCTGAGACAAATGGCTTCTCAGCAATTTCCTGCCTTTTAGGAGTTTTCATTGCTTTCTGTTTGGAACAATGAGTCTTGTCCTATTTGCTTACCTGAGCCCAATCTCTTTCTGAACAACCTTTCCAATCATACCTTTATTGCACTGTGCCTCGAGAGCCCCCTCTTTAATTCTTTTTCTATTTGCTTTGTCCTAACAGTGTGTGGCTTTAACTTGTCTTTTATTGCAAACATAAAGTTTGTCAGTCTATTAGAAAGTTGATACCTAACTGTTAGAAGTTTTCAGTGGCTGAACAGAATAAAGACGTACCAGCGCAGTGGTGTCGGCGCTCATCTCGATCTTCCCTTCGAATGGTCCCCATGTTGTTCCCACAGGAAGCTGCTGCCGGCTGTGGATCCGACGCTCACCATCTTTGAGGAACGAGTCCAGCTCCCCTAAAAGCACACACACCAAAATGATCAGCCTTAGAGATCTACATGGGGCCAGAAGGTCTGCTTCACATCAAACTCACGTCCTTTATTTTTTTTCTTAAACTGGCAGGACTGTGATTGCATCAAGGCTCCATACTGAACAGTGACGGTTCAAGCCCAGCATTTTCAAAGTGAGTAAGCAAATCGAGTGAGCATCCATCTGATGGTGTTCTTCAGGCACACGGTGCGCTAACCTTATTTGAAAGGTGTCTCGCGTGGAGATAATCTCAATGAGACAGTGCAGGCTCTCTGGCTGGCGAGAGCAGCAAGTGGCAGGCCTATTTCTGCTGTTCCAGGAAGGCAGGGCCCTTGTTAGTGCTGTGCAGAGCTCCAGTTAATTAACAGAGGAACCGGATACCACTGTTAGTACCACTGGCGCTCAGCTCCCTGACACCCCCAGCTATCTTATCTCTTAGATTCAGTGTACTTTTTCAGGATGGTGATTAATCAAATAGTTATGATAAACCTTGTGGCGGGCTGTGACATGGTTTACAGAGGAGGATGTTTCCCTTGTGTGTGTGTGTGTGTGTGGGTGAGTGAGTGTGCACAGCACAAAGAGAAAATATGCAACTCCCAACTGTACATGTCAAAGAGGTTGCCTTGACAACGCTAAAAAAAAAACTTGTCTGAAAGAGTTGGGAGATTCAGACATCTTTAAGAGAGTTTTCAAACTCAAAAGTTGAACTAACTCTAACAAACAAAAACAATCTCATGAAGCTTGAAAACACTTTGAAATAACTGAATTTACTGAGTCGAAGACATAAGGCCTTGTACTCCTTGAAGACATATCTTCCACTGCATGTAATGCCAGAGTTTTAAACTAAGGCCATCTAATGTTGAGAAATGATGAAGTTACAGCTGTTTTGATCAAGCCTTAATAGTAACTTTATACATATTCTCACATATATTTCAAGATCTCATGCTCACAGTATGTCTTGTGAATGACTCTCAGTTACCTCCACATTATTTTAGCTGAATATCTGTGAAATCAACTGAGTTGTGTGCCATTTTTGTGTTGGCAAAGATTGATTCGCTCTGGCGGCCGTTTTGAATTGGGTTGTCTCTAAAAGTCAATCAGTTGTAGATGCACATCCAATAACTTTCAAAGAGGTTAATTAAAATCTGTCCATTGGTTTATTGGGCCATTGGATTGCTAGACTGGATCAACTGCAACAGGAACCTGGGAACATCCCCAGGGGCCCTTTGCTCAAAAGGGCCTTTTGTGAAGAAATATATGAGTTTAGCTCATAACAATTACCCAATCAGAATCAAACATAAGCTGTTTCCAGGCAGGATTTTAGAATAAATCTGTCTTGAGAAGGATTATTATTGGCTATCAAAATGTTGACTAGAAATCAAACTAGATGAAGTGAACTGACTAGCTAATCATGATGGGTGGACACAAAAGACAGGTGAATTATTTACACTGATTCAAGGTCAGTTTTTGTTTCGAGCCCATTAACACATAAAACGACAGTTTAGCTGATGTAGAATTAGTTTCTTTGCATCAACAACAAGAGAAGGAACATTTTAAAGATGGCTCAATGTTGGCTAAAACAGAAACGCTAGAAATAGCCTCTTTGATAAATGGCTTCTTTAAAAGAGTTAGTAACAAAGTAGATGTGTTAATAGTGGACGTTGGGCTTGCTTTTAGCAGTGAGATCTAGCATTACCCACCATAGGAGTTATATGACAAGAGTTCATTACCAAGCTAATGGATAAAAAGGAAATAAAGAAGGAATCACTTCAAAAAGTACAAACTAATTAAACTGTCTGTGCTTTAGCCTGTTTTAGTTGTGTTGTTTGCAGAATGTGCATTGCATTACTGCTGTGTGTCGCTGTAAAATCATCAGATATTTGGTTTTGCTGTTTTGTGTAAAACTGTTAACCTCACATATATTTTCATCCTTACGCAACTCTTTTTAGAATGACAATGTTTTTGCTTCCGGGTCTGCCATGCTATTACTGTATGTCTGTAATACGTGGTGTGCTGTCTCTGTGAGTAGTTTTCATTGAACATATACATTATATTTCGAGTAAGAAGTCAAAATGTCTTAGATAAATATGGTGGTTATCATTCAGTGGATTTCATGTGGAATGGTTTGTCATAGCTGCCTGAGACTGAAATAAGGTCTTTGAGTGTCAGTGCCCAGGGGGCTCCTGAGGCTCTTTATCTTGCTTAGTATAGGAGTTTGTTTTATACTAAAAGAGTACGATGAAATAAACTTGCTAAATATACAGAGATGCTCTTCCAACCTGGCAACTAATACCAAAACTAATTATTATGCTAACAAAATGGACATGTGTTGTTAACATTGTTTGGTAACACATGAGGTTACGAGGTAGTTGGGGCACCGGACTCGTGCTGCATGGGCTCCAGTGATCGCTGAACTTTGTGATATGTTCGAATGACCTATTCGGCTGCAGCATCCTCTGTAAATATCAACCGTGTATCTGCAGCGCCATTGTGCTTGTCTGTTGTGTTCATATGGAAATGTGTGCTTATGCCTGGGTCTGGTGTTACCACCCGCTACAAACGACACAGGCTGATCAAATACTCATCACTGGTGGTCAGTCCTGTAACAATAAAAAGGTGAACGTGACTCTTTGTAAAAAAAATAAATATAAATATAGATTTGGCAGACTAAACCTTTGTTAGATGAAGATACAAAACCAAAGAAACACCAGCTCATAGACTAAACACCTATTCATAGTTTAGAAAGATTACACAGTTTCAGAATTCCCCTTAAAATGAGATATTCTCGACAGCTTTATGTCTCATTCTTATTCTCCCTCTGCATCCTGTGCCCCCCTCCCTTGTTCCTGCTGTTGCGCGCTGTCTTCCTGGTGCTGCAGTGGAAGGTGGCTAAGCTCATTACAGAGAAATAATTAAACATTGGTGCACAGCTGGCCGTCATCACTGAGAGCAACAGCCACCGCTTGATGCATTCTGTTTGTCCTCAGATAAGACCCACGGCCTTTAACCGCTTGGATGCAAGTTCCTGTTTAGCCCCGTTTGACACAAAACACGAGCCCTCCCCAGCCAACATCTCCAACTCCTTTTTTGTTTCTCTTTTGATTCAGGTTGGGGCAGTCGGAGTAAAAAAAAAAAGGGAGGGGGGGGGGTAACGAGTAGCGTAGGTGTGAGAAGAAGAGGGCAGTGAAAAGGGTAGGATGCAATTTGTGCGGTTTGTGGTCGGCCATGTTTGGGTGCCAGTTGTGTGCATCTCACACCAAATGTTGCCTGAGGACCTTGGCTCACAGATGGCTGCTTACATCTGTTACAGATACAAGTGGAAGAACTCCACAAAACACCAATGGATGAATAATGAGATCCCTTCATAAACTGTCTACATGTTCTTTATGAACTTTAATGTTTTACTGTGTTTCAGCCATATTAACAGATGTGTCACTACTGACCTTTCTAATATTGGCTGCTACAATAATTCAATTTCAGAATCCCAAATCTCAGCTTTATTACCTAAAAATAAATTAAGAACAAATACAGAAGCCAGAGTGTTTATCTAATTAAACTGTAAACAGTAACTGAGAGGAAAGCTCAGTATGGGCTGTTAGGAGATTTTTAACCAACTCTCTGAGCGTTTTTTTCTTTTCACCATCCACCACCTAAATGCCACACATTTGGCAATACAGTACATGAGCCTATAATGTGACTCAAGAGCTGTACCCACTCCTTTGAATCCCAACCCAAACCTCTCCACCACCTTCACCCTCTACCACCAACGCCCCCAACCCCCCCTTTCGATAAGATCATCATCTGTCGCCAGACTCTAGGGTCTGTCCCTGCACTCCACAGATACTTGGCAGACCAATGAATGTCCCTTTGTGTGGAGAGATCCTCCTCAGATAGCACCCAAGATGCTCTATGCTGGCATCTGTTGTTTTTTTTTTTGTACGTGTGCATGTGCGTTCTGTCTTTCTGTTTTGTTATAGTTCAAAGAAATAAGAAGAAAAAGGGCGTCTCTCTCCTTTCAGTGTCCTACAACTGAAAGCTAATGAGTTTCTTGGTGGCAGGATGCCAGCCTGCGATGATTTAAAGAATAAGTGGGTGTGAACCACTGACAGACAGGGAGGTGAACGACCACTTTCTACTTTTGAATGATATTATTAGATATAATGAAGCTCTTTTCAACAGTCCTTTAGTGTGCAATTTTTTTCTTTTCATTTCCAATTATACTGAAGGAATCATCTTATTTTGCAAAGTATACTCTGCATTAGCTTCTCACCGATATTTATTAAAGCTGAGTGATGTTTGCAGTAGTTAATATATTCAAACCCAACTGAAGGGACAGCATAGTGTTGATACCCATAGAACAGTTTGTGTTTTTAGTAAAAAATTCCTTTTGTCTTTATAGT
>JAOXNZ010000054.1:25062882-25082324 GCA_028566095.1 Kryptolebias brasiliensis | reverse complement strand
GTGTATCAACAGTTCCTTCCAAGGGAGGGGTGTTTTTGCAAAAAAAAAAAAAAAAAAAGCTGGCGAGATAACATTAAAAGCACTACCTTGATCTCAGGCGAACATGTTAAGCCCTGTAACGAAACGTATTGGAAGTGTTTAATTACAGCCCGGGAAATGAAGCTACAAGATGATTCCTTAATTAAGCAGTGATTAAGGATTTTCTGCCTTCTATCTAGCGCAGTTTGCAGTGCATTTTAAACACAATCGCCCGGGCAACCTCACAGGGAACAATGTCACAGGGCTTTGATGAAGTTTCCCGCACAAATGTCACTGAGAAAAAGCCCCGCTGCAGGCGAAGTGCTGCAGCAGCACTCCTTTACTTAGTTTGGGGAAACCAGCAATGAAGAGAAATATAAAGATGCGTTTCTTTTTTTTGAGTTTCGAGCTGTCTGATATGAAAATGGATTTGACAGAGGTGTGAACAGAAGTCCACTCTGAGTTACAGATCCTCAGCCTTGTTTCATAATTTGAACCCTCTCCAGTCCTATAAAAAGAGACAGGTTATCAATGATCATCAACTACATTATCGACCAGATAATTCATTTGCGTCTGGCTCAGGTTCCTTTCCCTGTGCGACCAAACGGATGTATTTAGGGCTGAGTGAGAGAAGACTGAGGAGAGCAGAGGAGATGGGGAGGGCCGGAGAGGCGAGGTGGCCTGCTGTGTTCTGGGTTGGCGGGCATGGAAGAGGAGCCAGTGAGCTGTTAAAATC
Organism: Kryptolebias brasiliensis; assembly: GCA_028566095.1. Lineage (NCBI taxonomy): Eukaryota > Metazoa > Chordata > Actinopteri > Cyprinodontiformes > Rivulidae > Kryptolebias > Kryptolebias brasiliensis. The sequence goes on along the minus strand of JAOXNZ010000054.1, from coordinate 25,081,570 downwards.
GGCCCTATCGCTGCTCTATCAAAGGACGGCTTTCTAGCCAAATCGCAGTCACACGCAGCGTGCCACACATTCAGGTCAATAAGCTTATAGGCGATTTACACAAACAATTCCTCGAGCAAGGTAGCAACAAAGTCATATTGGCTTTTTCCCTCCCTTTTAGCATTGTCTCTGCTAAGAAAGCCCTTGAAAATGTCAATCTCTTGTGTGTGGCTTTAAGAAGCTCAGAGCGCTCTAATCCTGACCACTGACTTTAAAGATCAGTCACAATTTCTGAAAATGGAGACTAAGTATTTTTAAGTAAAGATGGGGTTCTGTGGTTGCCTGTGCTACTAGATTCTAGGCTGGATGACTCGTACCAGCTGAAACTTTTCTAAACCCATGTCTGGCTCGCTGGTACTCGGGCTTGGCAACGATTTTCAGGATATTAGATGGGATGCTTGCCGCTACCCCCACCCTCCCTCCAGGAGCAGTCAGCTGATATTGAATATTTGCTTGTTGATGCAGATTGTGCTGCAACAGATGAAGTCAATTCCAGAAAGCAACCTTTTTCACACAAGTCAAGCATAGCTGGTAAGACTTTGCCGCTATCTGAAAAGTAGGTCTGAATTGCATGCAATTTGTGGCAGGCACAGCACTCCAATGGAGGGAGGCTATTAGAGAAATGCCTCGCCACTGTCTCTTTAAATGCCAGTAAATTCCCATCATTACAGAATCTGGCAGTTTTCCTCTCTGTCTGCAGCCTGCCTCTTTATCTCACTCTGCCTCAGTCTTTGAGCATGTAGATCTGGCCCAGTTAGATTGTCATACTTAACAAACATTAATGATTAATTTCCTCCACTGAGTCAAATGGGGCTAAAGGGATGACTCGATTCATCTTATCGCACCACAAATTAGCATTTCCCCATATTCTCCAGCATCAACTGTGCATAAAAATTCCACATTTACCATTCTGGGCACTGGCAGCTGTAGTGAAAGAGCCAAGGAGATCTTCCTTCAGCATTGCTGGAGATTCTGATTACTTCTGTGTTACACAAAGACTAATTAATTCTGGAACTTTCTCTTTGCCACTCTATAACTACAAATGTAGCAAGTGAAATTCTTTACTAAGAGGATACTGAAGGGTCAAGGTGGGTTTTTCATTTACTGCGCTAAGTCCGGCAGCTCTTGCTTTTTAGTGATCACTTCCACCGTGATAAAAGGTTTCTGGCACATTGTAATTTCTATAAATTGTAGAAGACAGCACATAAGGGTGCAAATGTTGGGCTTGATATACCCTGACACATAAAAAAAAAAAACCAACTGAATCAAGTTTGAGCTTTAAAACAAATCATATAACATTCTAGAAAGGCTTTTTACACAGAGGAAATGAGACACATGAACTGACATGTAGATTTACTGTCTGAGCTAAGAAAGGAAGTCATTTGTCATCAGACGAGACTTGGAACGCTCAAGGGGAACAGCTTGTGGCAACACCCTGTGCTGAACTTCGTACAGCCAACAATAAAAGAGGGGGTAAAACAGCAAGGTGAAATTTCACAATTTCAGTAAAAAAAAAAAGGTGCTGCTAAAAAGGGCTCTTTCTCCCCCATTATAGAAACAGGTGTGTCAATGGAGGATAAATCTTTGCTGTGGAGTCGGTGTGTTGTTTTGTATGTTTTTCACAAAAAGGGAGCTCTATAAATGGGAAATTGAGTGGAAGTTATTTGAAGAAAGATTCTTGTTTGATCACCTTGGAGAGGCAAGGTTATTTCTTGGGATGTCTGTTTTTGTTTTTTTCTCCGCAGAGCTTTTGAAGGCAGACAGACCTCCTTTATAATGTCATGTATATTAAAATGTGTTTATTCTCCACAGGGCCCAAGATGTTTATTTCCCAAGTTTCAAAGTCAATGTTTTAAGTGTAATTGACAAGGAAGCGTTCTTAGTTTTAGTGGTGAACAGAAAGTTTAACCCTGAAAATGTAGAGTTGCTGGTAATGAAGGTTAAAATATTGTGGTAAATGAAGCATTAAGTGTCAGAATTGTTGTTGGTAAAGTATAATTGTGATATCCAGTGGTACCTTTTACATTGTCATCACAAATTTATTGTGAAATTCAGGCAACCGTAGATGCCGGTAAATTACGGTAAACCTGACATTTTAAAATACCTTAATATGTTTTACTGTTGCAACGTGTTTTTTTACCGTTATTTACTGAACAAAATTTTGTGTATATATAATTTTATAATTTACTAAAAAACAAAAAAAGGTCTTAAACTATAAAAATTTACAGTTTAATAAAGAGTAGACATACATTGTCTCTTACATTACCATTATATTTTTTACTATGGAAATCCGGCAACCACAGGTGCTGTTATTTTAACGGAAGTTCCCAGATTTACTGTTTACTACTTCATACAGTGTCATTATTTCACAATGAAATTCTGGCGACCACAGCTGCTGGTAAATTATTGCTAATATGAAGTTTTAAATAAAATACTATAATATGTTTTACAGTTGCATTGTGAATGCTTATTTCACTGAAAGCACCATTGTTACATTTACGGTATTTCTGTTTTAAAGTTATTTACCGTCAACAATTTAAAGTGTATTCCTGTTTTATTATAAGTTTCCATAAACAAAGAATACTTCTCACCTTTGATATGTACAGTTTCAAAAAGTATACCAGGAAAACTTTGAGATTCTGGCAACCCCAGCTGCCGGATATTTACTGTAGTACAACAGTTGATACATTTTTTACATAACATTTTTTTTAATTTCAGCATAGAATTTAAATTTTTAGTAATCTAAATACAATTCAAATAAAATTAGAAAAAAAATGCTTGGTTAGCTGATCCCAAGGGCCCAGTGATGCAGTGAAGGAACAGTCAAAACCCAACAGAAGGGTTAGGAGCCATTGATGCAGGGGTTTGGAAAAGATTACTGCATAATGCTGCTAAAAAAAGCCAATAGCATTTTAATAAACTAAATTAATAAAGGCACCAAAACTCTATATGAGGCATGACATGATTAACTAAGTTACGGACCATCACCGCATGTTTTGGTTCCTCACCCTCAGACCAAAATGGGACGTCAAGGTGCTCCATGCACTTATCTGGGGAGTCTTTTTCTGCAAGGGTAAGGCAAATGGCTGAGTCTTTGGTGGCATTCAACTTCTTGACCTTTGCGCCTTTAAGCGGCTTTGCTACTTCACCGCTCTCTGATCAAAGTTAATAAGTGCTTCATATGTTAATGAAAATTGGTACTCCTCTTTGTGTTCCTACAGCTTTTTAATACCTATTATAGACTGAAACTTTTAATGGAGGTTTTAGGTCCCCCTGACAAGCCCATTTCAGCGAGTGACTACACAGATACAAGGCTAAGCTAAGACCGGAGAGTCACTGCTCGGTAGAGGAACCTCACACGGGAGACCTTATTCTCCGGGAAGCAGCAGGAGATAAAGGCCATGGGATGAGTGGCTGCCTTAAAACCCACGTTCGAGTCCGCACAGGGCTAATTACAGCATGCCATCACATTTGAGAGGGTTTAGTTAATCAAGGGGGCTCTCTTTTCCCTTCTATATTTGAGGAATAACACACTTAAACCACTTAATGCCGCCAGGATTGCATCCTGTTTAATTCACAGCCATTTCACATAAGTGGGGTAAATTTAAGCCACTATGACATTAGTTTTAAACAGATCTAATTGAGGAAAGGATCACGGGGGAAATGGTTACACCTGAAGATTGCACTGAATTTGCCGCAAAGAAGAATGAATAGTGGATAGTACATCATTTGGGTCTTAGGAGGCAATGGGGGACTTAGCTACTGTAAGCTTAGATAGCAAAGTAATACAAAAAATCTGACTGCTAAGGCTCGTGTGTGACAAGGAACAGATTACCAATGAAAGTAGTATTTGACATGTGGGATTGCTATGTCGTGTTGACTTTATTCATAAACATGGAAAGAAGATTTGAGTCCTAGTTTCTGGTGGTTTTATCCAAAACAAAGAGAGTATCAAATAGCTCCGACAATGTTCTTTGAAGATTTTCAAAAGTTAGACTTTTTCTCCTACTTTCCCCACCATTATGTTCTGCAGCATCTATTTCGTAGCTGCTGGGCTATTAGAGGCCCATCCATTGCACTTTGAAGTTCTGGAGTTTTACCAGCCGAGACGTTGCCGGTAATTGCAATTTTTTAAACAATTGCGCCATTCAACTTTCAGCAGAGAACAAAAGGAAAACAGTATTGATACGATTGCTGGGGCAAAGCCATACCTGAAACATGAAAGATTTGTTTAGTCTGGAATATTGTAATCCCACAAGGCACATCAGTTTTTAGAAGTGTGAAGAAACAACTCTAAACAATATTTTCTTTGAAAGGGTAAAGAGGAGGCAGACATTCAAAGCACTGGTTCTTCATTAAAAAGTCAAATTGAAGGCATCCACGCGCCAATACAAGTAGGGACACCTGGGGTAGCGAGAGGAACACAACCGCAGGGTAGGAAGAGGAGGGTTCGGGGGAGGGAGGTGGAACAAGTCTGTCATCTTCACACCGTAACCTGAAGCGGGACCACAAATTAGCTCCTGTGATGGCAAGGTGTGACTGAAATGAAACAAACATACAAAGAGGCGATCTAATTGAATTGGAGTTCAAAGAGGACTCGAACGCATTTGGCGGCGCTGAGGTTCTTTATAGTGTTGGACCTCCGAGCTGTGGCAGGTGCTGCTGAGTGTTCACAGAGCCTCAGCGCCGGCTCACAGGGGAGATCGGTGCACTCCGGAGCATCGGTGTAGTGCAGCATATCTTCAGAGTGCTATCAAAGAGGAAAGAGCCATCTCCCTCTCAGATCAAACCACTGCTCTTCGGTGGATTGCCGGGATCAAATATCCAAAGTGAAAACCCGGGATAGCTTCAGCTCAAGGCAGCGATGCAGGAGAAATCCTCAAACGCACCCGAGTTCTGCCAAGTTTGAGCGGAGCATGAGAAATTTTATCAGACAAAACTGGCAGGAGCTTAACTTTTAGAGAACTTTGATTTTTTATTTTTTATTTTTTTGTAATGCTTGGTACCTGTTTGGATAAACATATTGTGTCCTATCAAGTTGGAGAACTCCAGTGTGCTTTTTTTTTTTTAACTTACTAAGACCTGAACTCTTGCATGTCATGTATTTTTTATTTCTCTTTGCTATTTCGGCTGATTGGGACCTGATGTGAATCAAGGAATGCTAAGCAAAATGTGATGTCCACATATGTGGACTCCAGGTCTTAGGAGGTTAAACAAAAAAAACAAACAAATCAAACTCTTATATCCTCACCTTTGTTGCAGAAGTACTCCATGTCTTCACAGCTCAAGTTCTCTGCCTCAAACTCGGCTGTGAAGTTCTCCTCCACAGAGAACTCGTCTTTGGCCAGGAGCTCATTCTCCTCAGAGACGCACTCCTCCTCTTCTTCCTCCAGGCCATCCTCCAGAGGACCTGAGGGAACACACACACACACACACACACAATTGTAGACAAACACAGACACAGAAACACACAAGGGAGATAGATGTTCAGTGGTTTCATCACATCCTTCAGGCTTTAAAGAATAATACAAAAAGAAAAAAAAAAAAACTCTCTGCCTTGCAATCCTACCAATCCAGATGCAATTCAAAACACAGGAGTTGTGTACTTTGACTGCTCAGACATTCAGTTCAGGTGGAGATAAAGCCTTATGAATAATACTCTAATTTTTACCGTAGGTTTTGACAAAGTACTTCTACAGCTCATGCGAAAGCCCTTTGTGACTGTGTGTTTCGGGAAAACCCAAGTTGTCATGCAGCCAAGGTGAGTGCTGATGTTAATCCCGCTACCTGCAAAACAAAACCTCACGCAGTACGGAAGGAGAGGGGAGGAGAAAAAGATCTTCGCTAGACTTTTCACACAGGCATCAGCATGGCGGGAGGAAAGAAAACACTTTTTTATTAATTTGTTAGCCTTATCACGGGGTACAATGTTGATTTTCCATTTACATTCCATGCCTCCGGGTAATACACCAGTGCAATCTTAAAGGAGACACTTTTCCGTGTGATTAATTTTTTTTTTCCCCAACTCCCTCTCTCTGTGCAATATTATTTCTTTAAAATCTAAATGATTTCAGAGTTTTGCTTGTAGCCGTACATCTCTTTTGGTATTTGCATATTACCATTCGTGCTTCAATCAAGGCTGTTGATGGAATTACTGTACTGCTACCTGAATTGTATTAGTTCGGAAAAAAAAAAACACCTCGCCCGGCGTTTTTGAATGTTATTAAGATAATGTCGCATCTCGTGCACCTTTTCTGTCTCACCAGAAACGTGTCTCTCTGTAAATTACCAGGGGGTGGCATGGTTAGTTTTGAAGAAATAAGACAAAACAAAAGCAGGAGAGCTGTAACATTCTTGAACTAGAATCACACTCTAATGTTGGCGTTTAAGTTGAAATTTTGGGACGACGGTCTCGGTTTCAGTCATCACACGTGAGCTTTGCTTTATTGCAGCTTCTTCTTCATCGTTGTGCGCCTCTGGTTGCATTTATATCCTCTCCTTTCGGTGTTTGTTCTGTTGTGGCAGGAGTGAAAGCCCCTCAGCTTTAATAAAGCAATAATTTCAGCTCAGAAAAATGGGGCTGGTGTGCCTCTCCTGGTTCTCTTTATTCTTCCACCGAGCCTCATAAAAGACCCCCCTGATGTCCACAAACTGCTCGCTCTTTTCATTAGTCTTATAAATGACTTCTTTGTAGGAGCCAGCATCTGCAGGAGCCCCGGACATGAAAAGGAATTAGCGCGCGGATCTCTAATAAGACACTGCGGAGGCCCGAGTGCTGCTTTTAAATTAGGATACAGTTTTATGGATCTTATCTGATGCCTTCTGCCGATTCGCCGAGGAGTGAAGTGAGGCGTGAAGTGACTCGATGAGGCGACCATCGCTTAGGATGATACCGGGAGATAAATATCGCAGTATCAAGGGGAGGTTGTATGACTGGCGTTAAAAGCTTCTGCCAAGGCAAATGAAGACAGTGTGAAAGAAAGCGGGGAAATACATTTCTATACGCGCACTCGGTACACATTCCATTACACAGCTGAATGAGAACCGCGTGTACAACTAAATGATTCTTCCTCTGTTGCTCGCAAATACAGCAGCACTATTGCTCTGCAGAAAATAGACCTACAGTGTTGTGTGATAATAAGGGTAAAGGGAGATGAAAGATAAACTTCATGGTCAATAAGACACAAAGATTAGCTAGATAAGATGAGATAGAATTGAGGTTTAATAGACTCAGAATAAGGGCATCTCACTTCCCCACTCTAGCAGATAGTAACTAAATGGAGCATTTTCAAACTGATAGAGATACTGGAGGCCTTACTGAATATGGAAAAATGAAGAATCCCACCCAGTCAGAGACATTAAAGGGGGGCCTGGTGGCTACTTCTTGAGGGCCACGTAGATTTCGAAAGTTTGCTCGCATTCTCACATGTTTAGTTTATTATACAGTATTCATTGCATGGAGAGACCTGAAATTATTTCAGAGACAGCAACGATAAGAATAATGACTTTCTAAACGACTAGCACCACACTCCTAACTCATTTTCTGATAGTGGCGTCCCTGCTATATTTAGTTGTGTACTGTTTAAAATCCTGTCACATTCGCTGTGTGACCCACGCTCGCCGGTGCATTTCTATAGGCTCTGCTGACGAACTGGGCCAGAGGAACGTCTGCTGCTTCTGCCTCTTATCAAGCCTCCTCCGGAGTTCAGATGGCCAACGACACCGCGGCGAGAGCGTCTGCATTTCACGTCACCACCAGAGAACAACACGGCGGGCGCCATCAGCGGGGCGCTCTTTGTAACAGACACACAAATCAGGTTAAATTTCTAAGATGGGCTTAAAAATAAATAAGTCAAATTTCACAGATCCACTGTTGTCACCACTTTAAATGTTCCCATTTTACATGACTTAAAGTGAAATGTTAGCGATAACAAATCATTTCAAGACATCTTATTTACTCAAGATTTGATAGCAGCATATTCTTCTTTTAACTTTACTCAGCAGCAGGTATAGAACCTGAGCAGTTACATCATCAAGACTGTTTATTCTGCCATGATGGACGGGATTTTGCTGTGTACAGCTACGTACATCAAACATAGCTTTAGTACACATATCACTGCTGGTTGTGTAGATGTTATTTTCAGAACAAGACTGCAGGGCGAGACCATCACGCAGCACTAGGGACTGAATTCTGAGGTTTGGGCCCGGATTGTGAGTCACGCTGCACCTCAGAGCAGGAAGCAGGGACCTGCCCTCCATTCTCACCGAGGCACACTGAGGCAGGTTGGGTGAGTAGTCAGGCCCAGACCAGAGTACGATTCAGGCAGAGGGGCAACCTGCAGCAGAAACACAACCCGTCATTGGGCAGGACACTGAGACACAAGTAAGGTGATGGGAGGGCACCCAGCAGGGCAACAGATGGAGAGCTGGTAGCCAGATATTTTGTTACTACTTCTACTTTTAAGGTTTGTCATCTTCTCGGAGCTCCACCAGGGTCAACCTGAGAACCTGACTGAACTAGTGTATTGTAGTAGTGACATACTGTACCTACTAGACCTCCCTTCTGTTTTTGTTTTTAAAATAATAAAATGGCGAGCATGGCTTGCCCTCTTGATGATTTGTACAGCCCGTTGTGGAACACGAGACAACTCTTTGGCTGATCTTAGGGCAAACTTTCCAATAAACTTCCAAAGGAAGCTTGCTGTACCACCTGAGGAATAAACTGAGCAGGTGATGCTCTGACGAAAGCTGCCCAGTCTCTGTGATTTGGAAGGGTCAGAAGAAGATCTTGTTTCATTTCAGACACATCACAGGAAACATCTAGTTGATTATTTTAAAGTTTTGTCATGGAAAATTTACTCCTCTGAATTACTAACTGCGCACCTGTGATAAATTTTGGTATCTTCAAGGGTTAGAGCTTTGCAGTTCAGCCTTTCCCACACCATAATTTATTGGCTTTGCTTGGTTTGCCAAAATCATTCTCACACATAGAGTAACATCTGTTGAATTATTACAAGAGTGTTTGAGGAAACTACACCCTTTCTGAACTTCCTTTCAGTCAGGGTCAGTGTCCAGGTACACCTGAACCCACACAGTCCCGTCAGCCACACCCTCAAACTGGATCAGCCACACTCAGCAGACTCTTCCTCTGCCAGCTCCAGGGAGAAATGTCAGCCCCGTTCAAACAGTCGTGAAAGCAGGAGCGGCCTGTGCTAATAGAGACATTGCTAGCTGAATGCTGGCTTGATCACAGCAGCTCTTTTGTTCGTGGCATGGCCTCTGTCTGATAGGGATCGGCCATGCAGAGTGGAGCTCCGGTAATGCCCCCACTGAGTCTATAAAATGGGGTGACACTCCGAGACCATGTGATGGACAGAGGATTAATGAGTCACAGAGGAAGGGGTGCGGAAAAGAGAGCATTATGGACACAGGTGGAGGAAAAAAACATATCTTTCAGAAAAATACTCCCTACTACAGTCTGAGCCTTAGTGAATGAAAACAGAAAATGGGAAAAAAGAAAAAAAAAAAAGGTTCCAACCTTTCCCCAAAAGCTCCCACCTAAAAAAATGAAGAGCTCTAAAGAACGATGTGGGGATGTGCAAAACTGCATAAGTGACTGTTAATTTCACGGCATGCTTTTTCGACCGTCTGCAATGTGGGGAGCTTGTGGCCGGGCTGTGATAGCGATACCTCACACTATCAGCAGGCTCCACAGTGTGATGTGTGGATCACAAACCCAGCCTCCTCTATAGCTCCCTAATTAGAGGTGAGGTAATTGAATCTGACAGAACAAAGCGGCAGATCTCTATAAGCATGGAAATCTTTTTTTTTTTTTTGCACCCACCTATACAGTTTTTCCATCCAACAAAAAAGGGTCCATTGAAAATCTGTCCAAGCTGGCCTGGGGATAAAACGTAGCACCTGAGACTAAACATGAATGCATAATGCAGTCCTAAAATCTAAGGAGGCCACACGGCTCAAGCCCTGCCAACTCCGCTCCAACATAACAGGCCTTTTTTTGTGCCAACACTGATACTGGGCCTTCCTCACTTTCAGGGGAGCACACAGAAACTTTCGCGAGGGATGGAAATGAGAAATCCTCGCAAGGTGGTTTGGAAAAATGGCTGAGAGAGAAGAGCGAGAGGAGGAGGAGGAGACAAGAGAAGAGACTGGGGGCCATACTGTCTCCTCAGCTCTAATGACCTTTGGGAAGCAGAGGGCTCCCTCAGCCTTGAAGGAGACTTAGAGTATATGTTACAGGGCTCAAGCTTCTAATTTAATCCTTGATCACTGTAATGAAATAGATAGCATATATGCAACTCCTAATAGCTTAATATGCTACAGGAACCCTCAAAGGAATCTTTCTTTTCAAACATCTTTTCCACATACAGCATTAATGTAAAAAAAACAAGAGAGCTGTACACGCTGTGATCAAACTAAATGTGGAGTGAATGCTGTAACGTAACTCAAAAGTAAATTAGCAATTGTGTTTTGTTTTGTTCTTTTGTTGTTTTTTTTGTGAATGGCTGCTTATGTGGAAATGTGGATGTATGTGTGTGTGTGTGTGTGTGTGTGTGTGTGTGTTGGGAGGAGCGTGGAGCAGCTTCAGTGGAGGCTGATGTGTTCTCCAAGCTGCAGTCTGCGAGCGAGAATAAGCGATGGTATTGTTTAACTTGATTTTCCGGTTGCTAAGCAATGTAATTCTCCTGATTAGAAATGGCTGCCTTCCTAAATTCGGGCACTTACAATCAACAGTCAACAAACTGCTCAAAAACACTGGCGCTCATCTGGAAATTGTGGTAGAAAAAAAGAGAAAAGGTGGAGGGGCGAGGGAGGGTGGATGTGTAGTGGGCGGGAGCTGAATAAATGTACTCACATCCTCCAACACACACACACACACACACACACACACTTCTTTGAGGCTGCAGCACCAAAGATGACACGGCATCTGAATGCAACCCGATGAAATCATTCGTTTAGGAGTTTACATCACTTTTCATTTGGGCTTTGTGTGGAAAGACTGAGACACACCCACTGGCTGGAAACGGTTCCTCCTGACTGCTCGTTTTGTCTTATCTACACACAAATAAAAGAAATAAAAAAATTTTTTAAAAATCATTTCTACTCAAAAGATTTCTCCCTCACATTTCTCAAATAGTGTTAACACAATTCCGGTCGAGTGTATTATTTCAATCAGACCCAACGTTGGATCCCAGCGTGTTTGTGGAGTTGCTAAGCTCTGTGTTGTTGCGCCCAGCGTTTCTGTCTGGCCCGTTGAAGGGAAATAACACACTCTTGCTTCTGTATCCAATGAATTGGAGTTTGGAACGGCATGAGAACGTGCTGGCATTTGACTACGCCATTAAAATGCTGGAGGCACCTCTGAGCGTGCCCGAGGGCTTCGGCAGATGCCAGCCAGTTTCTCTGTGGAGTTCGCTGTGGGTGCTGCTGACTCTCAGAGACGCGCACACACACACACACATCCGAGTGGACACTGAAACAACAAGAAGTCCATGAAAGTCACAAGGCTTGCTTCTTAAATCATATTAATGTCCTTTTTTGGGACATAGCGTTGGTTTTCGTGCGAGAAAGTGCTGTAGAAACTGCGCTTCCTGTTGCGCGTCAGGCTACATGATTCATTGGCGGCGTTCTGTTACTTATAGGGAAATATAAGCTAACCATGCGCCTGTACACCGAGGCGTGACAGCTGAAACAAAGCAGGTAAAATATGTGTGGTCTTAATTACTGGTTTATAAGCGGGCTTTTCACTAGAACGTTCACTTTTAATGAAGCCATTGAGTGAGGCTCCTCCAGGGAGCTATCATGGTTAAGTGGGGGCATCCATCTTCAGCCACCGGCTCGTTTGCAGATGAGTGGAGGCTCTGTCTACGGCGCGCTCACCTCATATTGGCTCACTTTATCTCCACTAAGTAAAGTCTGTTGGAAGGTGCTAACAGTGGGCGCAAGAAAATGGACTTTTTCCCGAGCAGCTCTGATGAGGACGAGGGACTTTTCATCCGGCAGGGACGCGAGACATCTCGACTGTGTCCTAAATGCTTATTAGGATGCTGCTGTTTAACCCACAAAGCAGAAGATTCATCACGCTCGGTGGCCTGCAAGCCTGCGGCGGGCGGGGAGGGCTAAAATAGTTGCACATGTGAAAACTGTCTCGGCAAGCTTTTAGTCAAGAATGATTTCAAAGAAATTAAAGAACAAAAAAGAACTGATTACTGTATCAAATAATGTCGATTAAACAGCATTTCCCCGTCAAGGAACTTCTATGATATGGCTATATCTAAGATGTCAATTTCATTCCAGTATTATGAAGGATGGAGGGGGTTCCTTTTTGCAATAAATTCTTCATTAATTCAATTCTAATTTGCCTCTGGTTCCCTATTTCTACTATTGATAGTTCTACTTCTTAATACCCCGGATAAGGGGGGAGAAAATCATTGCAATAACTCAGCGGAGACTGTGAGCGGAGCAGATAGGATCTAAATATTACCAATGCCAAAAGAAGTGTGGAGTCTGATGAACATTTCAAAAGAACAATTCTTTATGGATCAGCTAAATCTTTTCCCACTTTTTAATTAAAAGTAAAGAAAATAGAAGTTAATTATCCTGTAAAGATTAGCTGCTGGGCATCTTTCTGTAAATTAGTTCTAATTAAAAGGAAATTGTCAAATGACATTCAAAGCACTGTCCTTTAAAACACAGACCGAGATGGGCTCCCCACCCACCCCCACCCCTTCCGTTCTTTCTCTTTTTGCCTTCCTCGTAATTCTTGATGTGGCCATGTGAAGCTTTGTGCGGGACGATTAGGATTCTGCCAGAGCTTCAGACAACACACACACACACACGTCACTTAATCCCTGGACAGCATGCTTCCAATACACGGTAAAATACCGCTGCATCGATCTGCTGGAGATAAATAGTCCTTATTGATAAATGATTGTTCTGATTAGCTTGCAATTCCACAGAAACTGAAACATATTTGTTATCAAATTAACTGATTTCTTTTATTTCTTTTTTTTTTTTTTAGTTTATTCTTTAGTTTTTATCATCTGGGAAATTCATCCTAACTTAAACGAAGTCTTAATTTGTGTATTGGGTCAACTTGATGCCATGCTATAAATTTAACTAGTGTAAAATCAGTTACACCTACTTGAATGAATTAATTCAGACTAAACCATCGTAATGACCTCAAGCAGATTGAGTTCACCCAACCTGAGTGTAGAAAGTACAAACAACTAAATGGGTTAAGGTTGAAAGAAAGGAATTCAATTGTGTAGAAATGCTTTGCATGATTTCTGTTTTAGGTTTATGGAACAAGTCATTTGTTTGAGTGCATCATTGAGTACATGAAGCAAAACATTTCAGGAAACAGATATTTGAAGATCACAAAAAAAATTATTTCCTTATGTTTTGACCTGTAAAAATACCATGAATTGGTAAAAAAAAAAAAAAAAAAAGACTTAAACTCCCCAGACTTGGACATGACTTGGCTTGTTTTGGGAGACCAGCGATTCACATTCAGAAAATATTTCATTTCCTGTAATGCAAGTCAGGAAATGATACAAAATGCTTTTTTCTATGATTTGTTTTGTTTTCTTTCTCAAAAAAGCTGCGTTCATTTTTGGGTTGCTCGTGTCAGAGACCACCAGTCAAACTCCAGCGTGCTTGCTGCTTTTGTTTTTTTTCTTTTTTCTCTGCCACCAAAAAAGCAAAAAAGAAAAGAACACGCCAACGCGCGATCAGACACGGCAGCACTTTAACCGAACCTCCACTATCATCACTTCACAAATAAATGATGAATCAGTCTCCTGGGGTTCGGCCCTACTGTAGCTTTCAACCGATTTCAGGAGGGTTTCATCATTCACTGTCTGCTGCTGCTGCTGCTGCTGCTGCTGCTGCTGCTCCCAACAGCTCGCGTTGTATCAAACCAGATTCCAGCAGTAAGAGTCTGACAGCAGCGGGTAGGAAAACAGTGCTGGAGCACCCACTCCCCCACTCCCCTCCTCCACCCTCCCCCTCCATCTGCTGCGGCTAATGATGATGCTCCTCCTGGCCTGGAGCAGAACTGTGTGAGGGAGATTTACACCCATAATACCCCTGGGGCTGTGTGCTGCAAAAAAAAAAAAAAAAAAAAACACCGTCACTCTATCACTTTCCATATGATAGCTGGCAGAGCAGGTAACAATGGGCCGGCAACAATGTCTTTTTGTATTACTGACAAGTGCCTTATTTGGTTGACATGACCTGCCTCTGTAAGTGAGGGGTGGCACTGAGCTGCGCAGGGAAATGGATGACAGCTACACCATTGAGACATTGTGCTGCCGCAACAATCACACCAGAGTATGTTTCCTTCTTCTTCTTCTTCTTTTTTCAAACACTTAGCAGGTGAGGACATTGGTGACCGAGGAAGAGATGGCTGTCTCTGATACGCTAATTGGAACGGTCGCAGGAGGGGAAATCAGCCATCATAGAGCGCAATTTCCCATTCGCTCCATTACAAATGTTTAGAAGTTGTGATTGTCCCTCAGTTTGGGAGCTGCAAACTGTGTGGGACCAGTCTTGACAGCTGTCTCCTTAAACAAGTGAGTTAAACAATGAGAGACGCAAACAGCTGTGTGTAAGTGTGTGTGTTAGAGGGCTGAGGCGGGGGGTGGGGGGGGGATGCGGAGAGCTCCTCAGGGATGGAGTGCTCATGCACGGTAAATGGAAGTGGCACAGCTCTGACCTTTTAGCCGCAGCGTACGAGCAAAGTGAGGCGCTGTCAAAATATCGCTTCAGAAATGACAATCCACCTCGCCAGTCCCAAGTCTTGACACGGGAGGCAAGTGGAGAGCTGTAACCTGCTGATCCCGGCGTTACAAATGAGGGGATTATCATGACAACAAACCGCCGCTCGACACACTCGCGCACCCTAAAGATATCCTGGCACTGCCCCCTTATTATCAGCAAAGTCCCCGCACAGATAGCCCGGCCGATGACACCGAGAGCAGCCAACCAAAATGGGGAGGAATGCGAGTCGTCACGTGTCAGGATCATAAATAAAACTTCAAATCAGGCTTCGTAGAAGGACTCCCTCCCCCTAACAACTTCACGGTTACACTTACAGTTCTGAACTTTGGGACTTGGCAGCTTACTCGCAACTTCATTTACACCCATGTAATACTCGAGTCCACAGAGAATAACTCCCTCGTAAAAGAATACCAAAATATCACAAATAATTACTGGTGCTCTGAGAGGAAACTCGGGAAGGAACAAAGACAGGCAGCCATAATTATATCTTGGCGTGGAAGGCATGTCAATGGGCCACCTTGGTTCTGGAGGGCATTCCCCTGGGCCCCTCAGGCATCAAAATGATGTCCAAATTATTTTGTGCTCTATTGCAGCGCGGCAAGATTATCATATTTACTGGTAGTGCATTAGGACAACACTGATGTTTACACCTGTCTCTGTGAGAAGGCAAGGTTTACACTCTGTAATTTAGCAAATGTACAGTATGCATATGAGCTTGTTGGCAGGGATTTAAATTAGGTCAGAAATGGAATACATCAATAGCAACCCATATGTGCATCTTTCTGTTTCTTCTTTTTTTTTTTCCTTCCTTCCTCCCTCCCCTCCCCTGTCTTCTTTGCTCAGAAGCCTGGCGATGAAGCAGCTTGACGACTGCAGAAGTGTGATATGTGCAAATCACATTTGCAGATGAGCTTGAAACTCCCTTTTTAATATTCCGATATCAGCCATCCCGCAACCGAGAAGCCCGCTAAGACGCGATCCGGGGGAAGAAAAGCAAGATTCGCGTCATTAAGGGAATCGTTGGAGGCCCGGTTTACATTTTTTACACATTTCCCCCAAAATGTACAACCAAGTAAAAACATCGCCAGCTATCTGCGATAACAATGCAAATTTTTGTCGGGGAGCACAAGAAGATCCTGTCAAAATCCAAAGTCGCTCAGGTCTTTCTCTCTTTGTCTCCCCCCCTCTCTAGCTTAACAGTCTGAGCTTATTGGTGCTTTGATTTCGCTCCTACTTTTTTTCCCCTGAGAAGTCATATACAGGCTTGTGAAGTCAGAGGCGGTGAAAAGGTATGGTTGCCACGAGGAGCGGGAACACGTGTCGCCACAGCCTGCCAACAAGTCATCAAACGCACAAGCCTGTGGATGGATGGCGTTTAGCACGTATAAACAGCAACAGAAACCACCGCTGACTCCTTCAGTCAGACCCACATGGACCACCTTTTATTCCTGAGCATATCTTTCAAAAAAACGCACCACGATAACAACAATTAACAATCAATCCCCCTCTTCTACGTGCTTCTTTTTGGTGTGTCATAACAAAAACGTTGCTGCTTTAGAGAGTCAACTTCTCCAACTGAACGTAGCCCCTGCAATCCCCCCCCCCACACACACACACAAACACACACACTACCTCCTTCGTTTTCCCCATGTCTTCGCTCGGCGCCAAATTTGTCCCCGTGCCATTTTAATTACAGCCAAGGCAATCTTTATGGTGGTATTCCGCAGGAACACCAATCTGCAAAAAAGGTGATAAGTATAACCGCCACCCAGCTTTGGTATCAGTAATAAACAGACACTTAATTGAATAATTTGACCTAAGAGGCTGATCCTGGGAAATAGCAGGATGGGGGGAAAAAAAAAAATATTTTGAACATGGAAGACAGTTGGGTGTTTTGCATTGCTCTGCCTGCAGTGGTGAACACACAGTGGGTTTGGCTGGTTGCCCGCCAACTCGCCAATGTGGGCCATGGTGAGTCTTTACGGAGCAGATAAGTGAGCCTTTGGTATCCTGGAAGCGCTTCGATATATGTGTGTGTGTGTGTGTTGGCCGTCAAAGTTAGCACATGTATGCAAGAGTGTGTGAGTGTGAGCAGGCATGTGGGTGTGTGGTGGTGGTGGAGGTGGAGGGGAGTGTGAAGTGTGCCCAGTTGAGGGTTGTCCCTAGCTAGCAGCCACATGGGCTCATCCCTGTGTGTGTCTGTACTCCAAACACACTGGCACACACACACACACACACACACACACAGCAGCTTTCTGCAGAGCCTTAGAGACAATGACTCGCTGTACCTTCCTGTTTAAGGATAGCTGTCAGAGGATGATGGCTCCGATTCAACACTGCAGCAGGTTTGCACCGAGCGTCCCGATAAAACGGAAGGAAGCAAAAGCCTCCACTCTTCCTCTCCCCACTCCATCGCTCTTTTTCTCTCTCCCTCTATCCCTGCGATTGTCTCTGCCATCCTCTCTCCATCACTCTGCCTCCCGCTCCCCGGTTCAACACTGATTTGACTGCTAGCATAATTTTGCAGTGGAGACTATTCGCAGATGCAGCAGAGTTATCAATCCGAACAGACACACAATCCGGGTCCAATGTCACTTCTGCTCATTATGTTAATGGTTAATACATGCAAATGAAAACATTCCAGCAATTTGATTTCTTTGAAGATAGTTTGCATATTGTCTTAGCCATAATGATGGTACACTTTCTCCTCAGCTTCGATTTATGCAAGGCTAGTTAGTTCATTTTTATCAGCTCGGAGTTCATTTCTAGGGCTACTGGAATGTGATTTCCCCTTCCCCTCACTATTTAGCTAATTAGGATTCAGGTACCATAAGCAGATTTTTCACGCTATTGGTGTTTTTCTTAATTAAGAAACAAATGAATTCTCCCCAGCAAAATAGATGGAACAACGGGATAGGGTGCCAGGGGCCAGATGCGGCACCTCTTAATTAGAAGTCACTCCATTGTCTGAGGTTTTTTTTAATGAAGCCCCAATCTAAATGGATATCAAAAAGAAGAAGAAGAAGAAAAAAAAAAAAAGAAACACTCTCACACACACACACTGGCCATTTAAAATAATAAGGAAATAAAGATAATGAAAGACAAAAGATATGTAGTGGCAGCCCCGGCTCACACCTCCAGTTTAGTGCATTCGGTGCTCCCGTCACCTCTGGACGAGGCCTATTAAAACAGCTCCATCCCTCGCCGGCCCCAGCCTGCCTGCAGCCATGTCTAATGCTCTGCCAAGCCAACAGTGGAGCACTCTCTTTTCAACTTCTCATCAAAGGTGGAAGTTTTATTGCCCTGTGGATTGTTATCAACTCTTTTTAAAAAAGAAAAAAAAAACTGTTGCAGCTGTCAACTTCCTGTCTGAGGCGGCCAGCGGAGTCCACGCTTATCATATCAATGAGCGGTTCACCAACTGGTGGAGGTGGAATGAATAATTAAGGCGCAAAGTTTATAGTTGGAACCTCATCTCGGTCAGCCTCAGCGAAAAGCGCCTGCGCCCGGTGACCGTAGACGATAAGATCGTGGCTGTTTTTTTTTTTTGTTTTTTTTCTTTTTTCGACTGAAATAAAACCGGGTGGCGTGCCCGCGAGCGCTGCCAGCTCCATCAGTTCTTCTTCAGACAGCATGGCTTAGGAGCTCCCAGAGGATGGGGTCGGTGCCCACTGATACGGAGGCCCAGCAACCATCTTGTCCTGGCCAAGCATCCGTACGCCCAGAGGCCGTGCCATCAATGCCACGATTTGTGCCAGGCTGGATCCAAACAGAAAAAATGTTGAAAAAAAAGCCAGAGATCACAAGGTACTGTCACAAATTGAGTTTATTTTGTATTAGGTTC
>JAOXNZ010000054.1:24976517-24990175 GCA_028566095.1 Kryptolebias brasiliensis | reverse complement strand
TGTTTTTGGTCTGTGGGAGGAAACCGGAGTACCCGGAGTAAACCCACGTGTGCACAGGGAGAACATGTAAACTCCACACGGGAAGACCAGGAGGCAACCTGCAACCTTTATGCTGTGAGGCGACAGCTGTCACCGCTGCACCGCCATGCTGCCCCATTTTAGCTTATGACTACCTTCATTAAAAATTAAACCGGGCCATTTATAGTTAAACTCGGCAATGAATGATTTATCATAGATATAAAATATAGGAAAAGAAAACACAATTATAGATATTATCCCACAGCCTATGGTAATGTCTGATGTTGTTTAGTTAAAGACATTTAGTTTAACAAAGAAACAAGGTGGTGTTTACATTAACACAAAAAAAAAAAAATTAAATATTCATATTTTTTCTGTATTTTATTTAAATAAAAAGTCAGTTACCAATACAGATGCATTTCATTTATTCTACCCATCAGCTAATAACTATTAAGGATGACAGTGAGCAAGCACTGAAGCTCCCCTATTACTATCTAGCCCAGGGGTAGGCAATCCTGGTCCTCGAGTGCCACTATCCTGCAAGCTTTCCTTCTTTCCCTGCTCCAACACACCTGATTCAGTGGTTAAATCACCTCTTCATGTTCTGCAGCAGCCTGTTAATCACCCATTGATTCTAATCAGGTGTGTTGCAAAACAAATATTTCCACACATACAACAATAGGAATATGGCGAAACAACTGAGAAAACTTAACGCTCTTTGGACCTCTGTAGCTCAGACTTACCACACAATGGAAACATCATTCACAGTTTACATGACTGAACTGTCATTTTGATATCTTATATGGTTTTTACAAAATCAGCGTTTAAATTTTACAAATGCTCAGCTTATTGTGATGTCACACTCTAACTTTTGAGCTCTCTAAACCTTTCCAGATTTTTGCAAACTCCTCTTATTACCACAAACTTTTCACTTCTGAACCAGTTTTTACATCCAATTGTAGGCATTTTTGTCTTTTTTTCACGTACTGTTTCTCACGGCTGTACAGTTTATACATCAAAATGGCAGCATTTTGTCAGCTTAGATCATCTGTATATTAATAATTCTGGACCAGCTGCCCCTGCTTTCTCTTGTTGTTGGGAAACTGAAGCAGCAGGACCTGTTTGATGGACGGTGCCATGTTGTATTTTTGGAACCAGAGTTTGCGCTCTAAGGTGTGTGGGGCTTTGAGTGCCACCTACTCCCCTGCACACAATCATGGTGTTATATGACCTTTATTTTAAGCATGACAGCTAATAACAGGTACATGTATAATGTACGAATGTATGAAGTAAGAACAACATCAATCGACAAGAGTCAACACCAGAAAAAAGAAAGTTCTGAAGTGTGTTAAGGTGTTTTTTTTGTCTTTTTTTCCCAAGGGCAACATCCTGTTTGTGTACATGGAAAGGGCAGGACTTACAACATGTACTGTAACCATCCTGTGGGGATGCTGGTTCCCTTCTGGCTTCAGCTTCCAAGTGCCTATTGAATGTCTCGTACTTTATTACAAAAGTAAGTCCAAAATTACTATTTGCTTTACAGAGGAAGGCTGATGTAATGCTGAAACTTTAGGCAAGAGCTGCGCCCTTCAAATCTTTTAGAAATTTTCTAGTTTTATTTACCTCAGCCACGGAGGTTGTGTTTTCGGTAGTGTCCGTCCGACTGTTTGTATGTTAGCAAATGTTGGTTTGTCAAAAAAAACAAGTAATTAAAGTTAGGTGGTGATGAGGATCACGATCCAGGTCCCATATGGTTTTTTTATGACCCTATGGCTTTAGCGGAGATTTGCGCTCTCTGAGTTCTTCTAGTTTTTTTTAAAGCTTTCTGTTAAAAACGTTGAGAATAATTTAGAAAGTTCCATCTTTCCCACCACTCCAGCTGGATTAATAAAAATGTATGACACTGATGCAATAAGCACAGACACAGATGTAATTAACACATGTATTTTAAATGTCTAGTGAAAATCAAAAAGTATTCTAATAATTTCACCTTTTTGGAAAATAAACCCACTGGTCCTATACTTCTCAGGGACCCCATGTGTAATATGCCTAGTTTACTTCTCCAGCATGGTGCTGTGAGTACGTAATTGGATTTATTATTTACATAATCGGACATCGTGAATGTTGCTTCGGAAATTCCCTTGTGAGCTGTGCTGCTCCTCTAAACCTAAACTGGGTCCCATGAGCTGCTCTTTGTCCCTTTTATTTAAACCAAACAGTTGTAATAATTTGTATTCATGAGCTTAAACTGAAGAACATTTTCTAAAAGGTTCATCACAGAGAATTTATAAAGCTGAGTTATAAAAGTGAGAGACTTACATTTTTATTGCCCTCTGTTGAAAGTGAAGGCAGAGCAGCAAATATTTCTGCCTGTGTCTTTGCTTTTATATATTTATTTGTAACATTTAATATGAACCAATGGACAGCGGGTAAAGAAAATGGATAGATGGACAGATTTTAATAAAACTTAATAAAATTTTAATAAGTTTTCATCAAATGACCAAATACCACTGATTAACTTTTGAAGTCAACCCCATTCAAAATGACCACCACATCCAACTGACCATAAAAAACTCAAAAAAGCTATAACTTTGTCAATTTTTACAAATATTGACCTAAGATTTGATGTGGTAGTAGTTGAGCCTACTCCCCAACACATTCTCAGTGTTAACAAATTCCACAAGATCCTTAATTAAATTTTTGCCATTAAGTATTTGGAGTGACTTTTGGCAAAATATCTCATGAAGCACTACAAAGGTTTTAATAAAACTTTCAGGTACAATTTATTGGATGTATCTCTACAACTAATTACTTTAATGAGTCTAAATATTACAAGGCCATCAGAGTCAGGTAAAATTAAAAAACACAAAAATGGCAATTTTTTGTCAATTTTACACACGTGCTAAATTTTGGTGTAATTGTAGCTGAGAGCCGTTCATATTCACAACATATACTCCAAATCCTACATAATGTGCAACATCTTTGCTTAGAATGGTAGCATTAACTGTTGGAGTCAACCCTGTCTGTCTGTTAGCAATATTTCTCATGACTCACCAGACAGATTTTAATTAAACTCTTATAAAACAATCATTGGACGCTTTTGTACAACTGATTTACTTTTGAGGCCAACACATCACCACAGCTCATCAACATTAGCCAACACAAAAATGATTATAACTCAGTTTTACTGATATCGATATAATATTTGATATGATAGTCGCTGAGCCTCTTTCACAACACACAGTCTGAGTGTGACATCTTTTCATATTACATGAGATTGAAGTCCTCGCACAAGGCTTGCTTTCTTGCTTTTACTGAAGACCTTTTATTTATGACTTGTAACTGAAATATACAGAAAGAGGAAAATAAATGACTAACTAATACACGTCTCAACGTCACATAAACACCCACACTAAACAGTTAGCTTAGCTTAAACACGTGTCCTGCATTGACACCACATTTCCTTAACCAAAGTAATTACAACATATGCACAAGTGTTTGTTGAACACACCAATAGTTACTAAGACGGAAATCTTCCAAGGCACAAGCGTGTAGGGCACATTTAGCGTTTATATGAGCTGTTTTCGCCCTGATTTTTCAAAGCACTTGCTTCACCGGAGAAAATACGTCAAAAATTGTTCTGTGGTGAGAGCACTCACTACCTCACGTGTTCTGCACGTACAATATGACGAAGATCAGATGTCTCACTCCGCTTAGAATTCAAAACCCAAACATTTTAACAGTTTTTTAGCATGAATTTTCTGAAACCAATTATTAACTATGAACTTATTTATTACCTTATTTATGTAACTTAATCACGTAATGAACTTATTACTGTCTTTCAATAAAAGGCAGCACACTCCCCGCTTGATATAATCACATTATATCACAAAAAAAAATCACTTCAACATGTTTAAACACACTTGGTTATTGAGCATCAAATGATAATCACTCAGTCTCTGAAAGCAAAACTATAATCTCCAAAATTAGTTTTAGGAATACCTTAACAGTCCCATCTTGTACAATCCGCACCCCTACCATGCAGACCGTTTTGTCCCTGCTGGCAAACATTTTTACTATTAGTCCCATGGGCCATACGTTCCTGCTGACCTGAGAATCTTTTAGCAGGACTACATCTCCTTCTTTAACATTTGGTCAGGTTTCAGTCCATTTTGGGCAGCTTTGTAAGGTGGGCAAATATTCTCCTTTCCACCTTTTCCAAAAAGTGCCAGTGAGGTGTTGAACAAGTTTCCACTGTTTTCCAAACAACTGTCCTGACAAGAAGTTCCCCGACGGAGCAGAAACAGCACTCATCTTCTGCATTAGTAACATTGCTGGAGTGAGTACTGTAGGACAGTCAGGGTCGGTGGATATAGGAACAAGAGGTCTTGCGTTAATAATTGCCATCACCTCGGCCATGAAGGTGCACAGGACTTTATGAGTGAGACGAGTTTGTTCAGTTTGTGACAGCATTGCATCTAGAATGCACCTGGCGATTCCTTTGAAGCGCTCCCAGGAGCCTCCCATGTGAGAAACCTGAGTGGGGTTGAATGTCCAAATACATCCTCTCTCTTGCAGGTACTTCCCTACAGCTGTGTTTCTTTTTTCCAAGTCTAGCTCCTTACAAGCTCCTATAAAATTTGTGCCTCTGTCTGAGCGCAGAATCTTGGCTGGGCCACGAATAGAGAAGAACCTTCTTAATGCATTTATAAAACTAACAGTAGACATAGTCTCTATCAGTTCAATGTGCACAGCTCTGGTTGACATGCATGTAAAACAACACGGCCCAGCGTTTACTCTGAGCACAGCCACCTCTTGTGCGACGTGTCACAATTGTCCATGGCCCAAACACGTCTAGACCGACTGAGGTGAAAGGTGGTTCAGGGATGACTCTGTCTGTGGGCAAGTCCACCATTTTCAGGGTCTGCATTTTGCCTTGCAACTTGCAACATGTGACACACTTATGAATGGCAGAGGATACCTCCAACCACCCAGAATCCAGCACCACGGACAGCTCCTTCAGTCATATGTCTCCTTTGATGAGACACTTGTTCATGGAAGTGTCTTACCAGTAGTGTGGCGATATGGCTGGTAGATGGGATAATCAGAGGGTGCTTTTCATTCTCTGTGAGGTCGGCAGAAGAGAGACGCCCACTTGTTAGAGGTTGTCTTCATCCATTACAGGATTGAGCTTTTTGAGTGTGTCATGTTTTGCGTTTGTCTGTCTTCCTTCTTTAAGGTTCTTGAATGTCTCTTCATAAGCATCTTGTTGGACAGCTCATATAGTGACTCCTTTGGCTTGTGTGAGTTCTCGGACACTTGGTGTTTCATTGAAACTTTTCCATCCCTTTTTTCCAGCTGTCTTTTGTTTGAAGGATATGACGACATGAGTGAGTCTGGCTATGACTCTGCACAGTATGGTCCAACTGGAATATTGCTCAAAACCCTCAGAGCCTAGCTGTGACTCTAATGTTGTAGTTTTTAGTACTTTCACTTCTGGATGTATCTCTTTGTCTTTATCAGGTTCAATGAGTGTGAAAGGACTAGTGTTGTGGGATTCTGTGTGTGTGTCTGAATACAAAAAGGGTGGACCTGAGAACCAGGTACTGTTCTGCAGGTTGGCTGCAGGAAGGAACCTAGTGGCTTGGTCAGCTGGATTTCACTCGGTTGGTACATAATGCCATTGGTTGGGATGTGTGGATGCTCTAATGCGTGTAACCCTGTTGGCAACATACATGTAGAATCGTCTTGAAGTGTTGTGTATCTACCCTAAGACAATTCTACTGTCTGTATGAAACTTTACATTGTCTACTTTAATGTCCAACTCGTCCCTAATGAGCTCAAACAGTTCTACTGCGAGCACAGCAGTACAAAGTTCTAGTCGAGGTACTGTGTGTGCAGGGCGTGGTGTGAGCTTAGACTTCCCCATTACAAACCCAACATGGTATTGTCGTTCACTGCTAACTGTGCGCAGATAAGCCACTGCCCCTATAACTACAGTGGAAGCATCGGAGAAAATGCACAGTTCTTTTGCCTCTATTGTGCTTAACGTACCTGAACTGTAGCACCTTGGTATTTGGAGGTTTTCAAGGGCATGTAATGAGTTTTTCCACAAGACCCACATCTTATGTTTTTTGGGGGGTAGAGGTTCATCCCAGTCTATCACTTCAGATGACAGTTCTCTGAGTAGTGCTTTCCCCTGCATTATTATGGGAGCAACGAAGCCCAAAGGGTCATAGAAGCTATTTACTGTTGATAATACTCCCCTACGTGTGAATGGTTTGGAGTCGTTTGATACACAGTAAGTGAAGCTATCAGATTGTAGGTTCCAACAGAGTCCTAAGCTTCTCTGAACTGGGAGGGGATCCACTCCTAGCTCTAAATCTTTCAAGTCCTTTGCCCGATCCTCAGCAGGGAAGGCTTCCATGACTTGACTGCAGTTTGATGCCACTTTGTGAAGGCGTAAGTTAGACTCTGCTAACATGTTCTGAGTTCTCAAAAGTAGGTCGAGTGCTTCCTCTGGTGTGGCAACTGACGTGAGCCCTTCATCGACATAAAACTGATGCTCAACAAACTGTCTTGCATCAGTGCCGTGTTCTTGTTCACCCTGTTGTGCTGGGCGTCTCATGCAATAAATGGCGACTGCGGGTGACGGGCTGTTTCCCAATACGTGAACTTTCATTCTGAACTCCACTATGTTCTTTGTGATGTCACTGGCCTCAAACCACAGATAGCACAAATAGTCCCTGTGGTCTTCTTGCACAACAAAGCAATAAAACATGTGCTGCACGTCTGCTGTCAGGGCTATGGGCTCTTTGCAAAAGTGTAACAGCACTCCTTACAGAGAGTTGTTCAAATCAGGTCTGCTAAGAAGTACTTGGCTGAGGGAAATTCCGTCACACTCTGCACTTGAGTCAAAGACGACTTGTATTTGTCCCGGCTTCTGTGGGTGGTATATGCCGAATGTGGGCAGATACCAATGTTCTTTATCCGCTGGCAGAAGGGGAAGAAGTTCTGCTTGATTGTTGGCCAACATTCTTTGCATGAATTGGATGTAGTGGTCCTTCATTTCAGGTTTCTTTTTCAAAGTTTTCTTTAGTGAGGAGAGGCGTTTTAGGGCATGCTTTCTGTTATTTGGGAGCTTTCTTCTCTGAGAGCGAAAGGGTAAAGGTGCAACCCAGCTGTTCTCTTGGTTTTGATAGACTTCATTGTCCATTATCGTAAGGAATGTTTTGTTGTCAATTGACATAGCTTGTGTGTCATCACCCTCATCACAGGAAGTTTTCAAAGTGACCCCATAATTCTGTTTAACATGAATTATGTTTGGGCAATGCTCAAAGTAAGATGCACCACCATTATCTAAGGTGTGTGTTTTAAAAACATTGACCTCTGACTGACCGTGCGCTTTTCCTAAACACACCTCCCCCACAATAACCCAACCTAGGTCTAGCGTTTGGGCGTAAGGTGCATTACTGGGCCCATTGATTTGCTCACATACCTTATGAACCCGGAGGATGTCCCTACCCAGGAGTAAAAGGATAGGAGCGTGGAGGTCAACAGGTTGGATTTTGTCCGCCACTGGGGGTAGATGTGGGTGTTGCTGTGCAATCTTAGGAGAGGGGATTTCAGATCTATTGTCTGGAACAGTCACATTCTATTAAAGGGGGCAGCTGGATGTCGACCTTTCCATCCATGAACTCAAGGAAGAAGTTTACAGCTTTCCTTCCTGATGCTTGTGCTTTTCCAGAGCAAGTCTTTAGAGTGTAAGGAGCAGGACTGGTTTTGATATCAAAAAGGCTAAAAAACTCTGACTTAGCCAGTGACCTATTGGACTGTTGGTCTATTACGGCATACATTTTATAGGCTTTCTATTTTTCGCCTGCAGGATACCCGTTGACTAAACTGATCTTAGTACATGAGCATGGGCTATCACTTTGGCCACATATCTCAGTACACTTTGAGACGATTGAAGGTGAGCTCTCAGCTTGCTCTTTGCTGTCATTGTTTTCTGGTGGAGGGTTCTCTAGAGCAGGAGCAGGACCAGGATGCATAGCTGATAAGTGTTTTGGGCTGTCGCACTCTACGCACTTTACTGCTTCTTTACAATCTTTCGCAATATGTCTGACATACCCACAGCACCTGTAGCAGATGTGATGCTATTTCAAATAGGCCTGTATTTCTTCAATGGGTTTACCTCTAAAAAGCTTACACTTTTTGAGTGGGTGTGATTTCCTGTGGATTGGGCACTGATGATCTGGTTCCTCCATTTTCTTTGGACTTCTTTGATTAGGCTTGGGTGTGATGTCCATTTTATGTGCAGTTTTGCGACTATATGATCTCAGTTATTCTGGGTGAGAAAGAACATTATTAGGATTGGACATAGCAAAGCTATGGTCATTTCTCATTTTTGCCTGCTGCTGGACAAACTGAGTAAAAACTGAGAAAGGAGGAAATGACACGCCATGAGTCCCTTTGTACTGTGTTCCTACAGTTGTCCATCTTTCCTGTAAGTTGAAGAGAAGATTCTCAACTACTTGTCTGACTCCTCGAGCTGTATCCAGGTATGCTAGCCCAGGTAGGGCGCCATTTTGTTTAGCACACTGTAGTTCCATTAAGATGTTGCTGAGCTCCTGCAGTTTAACATTGTCTTTCATTGTTAGCTTGGGAAAGTCCTCTACCTTTTTTAAGAGTGCGTCCTCGATATCCTCAGGCAAACCATAGCACTCTTCAAGGCATTGCCAGATCATCTTAGAACCTACAGCAGGATTGAGGGTGTGTACAGCACAAATGCGTTAAGCCTGTTCAGATGACTTTGGACCTAAATACTTTGTTAATAAGTCTAATTCTTCCCTGGGAGACAGATTTAGGTCTTTGGTTGCACTAATGAATGAGGTTTTCCATGCCCAATAGTTTTCAGGTTTATCATTAAATTGCAGGAGACCTGTGCTCACTAGTTCTTTGCGGATGAGGTATTTTGCAAAATCTTGGGCATTGTTTGTTAAATATGTGTTCACTATTGGCTCCTGTTTCATTACTGTGTTTGCTGGTGGTGCGTATGTTTGAGTGTTGGTTATAACAGGATTAGCCACTTGGACACTTTCTAGCATGTTTACTGCATCGTCATTTCTTTCAGGAAAGAAATGGGAAGAATAACTCACCTTGCTGTTGAACATAGTCACTAGTACGCTGCACAGTACTAATGGCTTCAGCTTCCACAGAGTTCTCTGCTGAGCTCCCCGCTCTGAATCACTGCTTCTTCATAACCTGTGGCCTCTACTTCAGCTGCGGCTATTGCTTTTTGACACCGGAGGACATGTAGATGTGCATCCAGTTCGGCTTTGTTTTATCATGTTGACTTCTTTTTCAGCGTAGGCTAGTTGAGCTCGTGCTGCTTGAGCTTTGGCATGGGCCCTTGCAGCTGAGGAACCTGTTGATGATGAGGATGTCCTTGTGGGGGCTATGGATACCTGTGACCTGGTGTCAAATTGTAGTGACTGCTGCTGCATTGTTGCTGGTTGAGCGGTAACTTCTGGTTGTTCTTCACCACCGCGTGCTTCATTTAGCTGTTCGCCATCATAGTCTCTGAGATGATTTCTCCCAGAGCGAAGACTCGTGTTGCTTAATGTAGCTCTGTATGCTTGAGCCCGCTGAGTAGGCATCTTTTTACTGTGCTGTCCTCACAACACGTGACTATGTGAAGCTAGACAGCTAGCGAACAAAATAAAAGAAGTCCTCACACAAGGCTTGCTTTCTTGCTTTTACTGAAGACCTTTTATTTATGATTTGTAACTGAAATATATAGAAAGAGAAAAAATAAATTACTAACTAATATACGTCTCAATGTCACATAAACACCCCACACTAAACAGTTAGCTTAGCTTAAACACATGTCCTGCATTGACACCACATTTCCTTAACCAAAGTAATTACAACATATGCACAAGTGTTTTCTGAACACACCAGTAGTTACAAAGACGGAAGTCTTCCAAGGCACAAGCGTGTAGGGCACATTTAGCGTTTATATGAGCTGTTTTCTTCCTTATTTTTCAAAGCACTTGCTCTGATTGTTCTGTAGTGAGAGCACTCACTACCTCACGTGTTCTGCACGTACAATATAACGAAGATCAGATGTTTCACTCTGCTTAGAATTCAAAACCCAAACATTTTAACAGTTTTTTAGCATGAATTTTCTTAAACTAATTATTAATTTTGAACTTTCAATAAAAGGCAGCCCATTATTTTTATGTCATTTCTCAACATTAGACGAAAGCTCTATGAAAGGCAGCAGTGGGCAGCATGCATTCCTTCAAGGAATGAATGCTAGTCCTTTAATTACAATAATTTTCAGAATGGATAGCTAGAACACTTTTATACTGCATTTTCATTTTGGGAAAACATATTTATCGTATAATGTGCAGCCTTGACTATTACAGTTTGTGCAAAGTTAAGAAGAAATGAACAACCCAAAATGTTTGGCCATGGCCGAGGAGATTCAGTGACAATGATCCAGTGTGAGGATTCTGGTTCTTTATTCTCTTAAGATGAACAGAAACTTTCTCAGACAGATACAGATTGAACACCAGCGTACTGAAGAAAGCAAGAACAGGGACAGATAGAAACACCGAGCACAGACAGCAGCAGCAGCACCACCGAACACAGCTCTATCAGTGGAATAACATGCTGCTGGAGGAGAAATGTGGCCTGCGTGGGGTGAATTCCCATGTTCTGTTTTTGATGCATAAATACCCAGCCTGAACCCATGCCTGCCCTAACACACACACACACACACAGCATCCATATTAGATGAACCCCCTAGTTACTTTTAATTAACACCTTCTGCAGCCATAATAGAGTCGTTTCCCCCCTTTCTGAAATCCCTTTGAAATTACGCAGGATTAAGGAAAGTTGGTAGCTAAATTGCTGTGTGCATCTGTAATTTAATTGCATCTGGGGCTATTAATTAATAAGGTGCCTCCTTTAATAGTTAATGTATAATTGCTATTAATTAACTACCGGTCTTGATAAAAAGTCACCAAAATCAAACAAAAACAATTAGCTTTTAGAGGTAAGTATCTTTTAAAAGCCTCATTATTGGTACTAGAGGTAATATACAGTAGTTAGAACGATCAAGAAGGCAGTGTAGATTTTAATTTGGATGAAGAGAGAGAGGAAAAACACAGTTGACATCCATAAGGGAATTACCATGTGGTAATTATGGGATAAGCTCGTTGTAACATGATAAATAATGCTGTGAGTCTGTCCCCTCCAGTTAGGTTGTTTCATCTCTATATTAGGCTGGACTTTAGTTCAATTTTTTGTGCTAAAAACATTAAAGGTCTAGCCTTTTTTAAAGGAATACATATCACCTGACTTTTAAATTAAAATCATCTTATGTTAAGAAATGGCGAAGTTGTTCTGGTCAATCCTTGAAGATAACATTACGCACAATATCATGTGATACAAGAAGATGTCAGGCTCAGATTATGTGTTGTGAATGACTGTGCTACTACCACATCAAAATTTATCTCAATATCTCTAAAATTGACTAAGTTATAGCCACATGTGTATTGTTCAATGTCAAGGAGCTGTGGCAGCCATCTATATCTGAATTGACTAAAAGTTGTAAATGATCCAATGCTTACATTTCATAAATAGTCACCCAGTAGTTAAGGAGATATTGTGCTAACAGTTGAACAGGGTTTACTCTAATAGTTAATGCCAATGTTTTAAACAAAAATCTTGCTCAATAAGTAGCCCTTGGACTGTGTGTTGTACATGGCTCTCAGCTACTATCACACCAAATCTTTGCTCAGTATCTGTAAACTTAACTGAATTTAGCATAGTTTGGATTTTCTAAGGCCAGTTAGAAAATTTGGAGGCCATCTTAAATATCAAATATTAATCAGCCATAGATGTACTTTCAATTAATATTTCCTAAAAGTTTTATTAAAATCCATCCAGTGGTTTGTAAGATACTCGCACAAACTGTTAGCCTTCAGAATATGTGTTGTAGGTCAGTCTCAGCTACTACCACATCAAAGTTTAGGTCAACAGCTGTGAAACTGACGGAATCATAGACATTTTTACATTTGTTAAGGTCAGTTGGCTGTGGTGGCCATATTTATTGAAGTTAACTCCAGACGCTAATCAGTTGTAGATTTTCATCCAATATTTACTTACTGCAAGTTTTATTCAAATTTGTCCAGTGGTTCATGAGATAGTTTGGTAACAAACATGCACCTGAACACACCCACACCCACACACACATACAGACATAGAAAAAACATCTACTGTCCACCTTCCCTTTTGGCAGTGATAAACTAGTGACAGCTGTGGCTTTTAAGGCAATTATGCGTTATGTTATACAAGTTTGCTCTCTAATTCTACAGGTTATGTTAAAACGCCACATTTAGTTGTACAAATCCCTTGTGTTTTTGTGTTTTTGCTGGAACATGGATAGCAAGTAAGTGAGGAAAAAAAGCAGAGTATGGCTATACCTTTTACATACTTGGTGGCATTTAGTTGTAATAATTTAGTCTGAGCTCAATCAGGGAAAAGCAGCACCATCGGGCGCCAGGTTGAGAGGCAAAATACACATTTAAAGTGTGCAACTTTAAACAAACCACCTATTATTTGCAGTACCATATTACCATGAATACACATGAGGCACGACCTCAATTTTCTGCACGGTGTGTGAGAGAGGAGGAAGCCAGTGTTTTAAGTGCTTGTTTAGTCTCACTTTCACTCCAATCAGTGTCAACAGTCACATGGTTTTTGTGTTGAATTTGTATAAATAATATTCAGCATCCCTGTCCACAGGCAAATCTTACAACCACCTCTTGTTTTCTACAAGACGGTTTGTTGATAGAAATGCACTCCTTGCATACGCACATCAGCCCCGGTGTGTTTTAGTTTTTATTTAATGAGGCATCAGCTACAGAAAAGAGTGTGTTAGTGCAAGAAACCCATCCCTGCAAGTCGTCTTCCTCTTGGTTTACTGTGGCAAGAAGCTTGAATCCATTCTCTAAACAATTAAAGCGTATTAGCTTCTTGTCAGTCAGACCTTTTGGTGGTGATATATCTTCATATTTTCCCTCTCTCTCTCTCTCTCTCTCTCTCTCTCTCTACATTTCCTGCCTCCACTCAGCCGCCTGCTCGGCTCTTCGTTCCCCCAGACAGGCAGGGATGTACGGTGAGTCCACAGGGAGCTGTGGAATATTTTACTCCGCCACTGAGGCACCCGGTGGGAATACGGGTTGAGACTGTGTGAGTATGTATCTCATTAGTTCAGTTATGTAATTTGGAGCGCTGATAATCCTCCAAGACTGCCAAGTTACGCACCTCAGAAACAAGAGTCTGCGTCGTCAACATGCAGCCAAGTACAGAATAAGCTGCTAATTGCTGGTTGTGGTAATGTGACTGGTAATATAAGCTATGGCCCTACAGTATATGGTATTAGCAGAGAACACTTTGATACGACGAGTGACTGACACATTTAAATACCTACTTATGTTTCAGGTAATAAATTCTGACAGTGCTAATGTGTGCAATTCATCTGGTCATTTGTAATAAGACGGCATGTGCTGGAAAGATGCTGGCTTTTTAAAAAGGCTTGCATCAAGTTTAGGGCTTCATAAATT
>JAOXNZ010000054.1:24943436-24960426 GCA_028566095.1 Kryptolebias brasiliensis | reverse complement strand
ACCCCCACCCTTTTTCCTCATAAATTTCAACCAGTAAAAGTTCAGTGCACAGCTCTCGTGGCGTGTTGGAGTAACACACTTTAACAAAAATGCTCCTGTAGTTAATGTAAGGGAATTTGTGAGTGTGCGCTCGCCGCCTTACCTGCCTGTCACTGTGAATGACAGGTGAAGTGTGTGTGTTCAGAAGCCCAGCAGCTGGCGTCACACCTGCACAATCACACACTTACTTCCATTGGGGACCATTCCCTCCTTCTTTGTTAGCAAGCAGTGACACTTTACAAATAATTTATTTACTCGTTTTTGTTTTCCTTCAGTTTCCTTCTGGCAATTTGTTGTTGAAACATATTAGATCCAAAACAGCCAAGATAGAAACTAAAAATATTCTGTAGAAATTTCAATTGGTGCCAGTGCAGCTACTGCTCAAAATTCTAACATTCATCAACTTTCTTCTCTAAAGCCCAATAATAATTTAGGACTTATTTCAGTGATAATTTAGAATGACAAAATGGGTTTTGAAGTATAAACTTATATAAAATGAACAAAGATCAAAGGAAATGCTACAGCTGCTGTCAGGGGCTCATTATGGTCACAATGGTAACTGCACACCCGTGCCTCTCACTCCCTGACAGCACTTTTAATAAGACAGGCAAACAGAAACACTGAATAGAATTAAGCCTCAGACAAACAGTAATTGTGTGAAAACCATCAACGTAAATAAAGATAGATGGTGCAACTTCATTAACTTCCAATGTTCAAAATTGAAGCTCCCCATGTTTTCTTGTGCTGCCATGTTGTATTTTTGCAGCTAGAGTCTGTGCACTAGGGGTATGGTGCTGTACCCTTGTTATAAAAGTCCTGCCTACACACTGGAGGTCGACCGGTATGAGTTTATGGCTGATGCCAATACCGAGCTTTAGAAATCAGAACAGACAATTTTTAAAATTTTGGGCCAATGTGCATTTTTCATTAAACAGTATAGAATGATTGTTTAATTTAAATAACTGTATATTTAACAACCCCTAGAAGAACGTGTACACTTAAAAATAACTAAATTATGAGCTACAGCAAATTGATTGTAGCAGTTGCTACTGCATTTTCATCTTCCTACTCGATAATCAGTTAAGTACGCACAGACATGGCCGATTGTCAATTTCAAGTGGCCAATAACAGCCAATTGAAATTGGTTGACCAATTAATTGGTCTATCTCTACTGCACACCCTCCCAACTTGCTAACAGACTGTCCCATTGTCAATCACAGTGTAACTTGACACTTTTTTAATTCCTGAAAATAACTAATAAAAACTAAACATTTACAAAAAATGCATGCTTAAACATAATGTAGCAACGACTTGAAACAAACAAACAAAAAAATTACTTGAAAAAATGTTTGAAATGTATTTTTATATTTAGTCAGGAAAAACTCCCATTCATTTACATGGAAAGGTGGGAGTTAATAACTGTACTGCAGACAGCTACTAGGGGGCGCTCGCGCTTTCTGCTTCAATTTCAGGCCGTGTTTAGTTATACTACATGTCAAGCGTTAAAACTTTAAATCTTATTGAATTTTTAAATTTTATTTTATTGTGAATGGCAGAAGTATCAGATTGTCACCCATCCATCCATTTTCTTTTCCTGCTTTTTGCTTTGCAGTCCACAGGGGAGCTGGTGCCTATCTCCAGCAGTCATTGTTTGAGAGACGAGGTACACCCTGGACAGGTCACAAGTCCATCACAGGGCTACCTAGAGACAAATAAGACAAACAACCATTCACCCTTTCACTAGTGGATGGAAATGTATATAATAATGTTATGACTGAATGTAAAAGAACATTCCATATATGCGGATGAAAAGAGTATTATGACTACTTGTAAATACTGAATAATTAGATCTGTATGTTACGGCTCCTGAACTGGGCAATCGAGCAAATATGAGTCATGAAGCCCTTGTGAGTTGATTGATTCTGGAGTTCATGCACGCTTGGCTTGTGGGTCTGAATCTGAACAAATCACGAGTCCCTGCTTTGTTTTGTTTTGACTCTTGCCACAACTTCTGCAGATTCTTTGTACTCTGCTGAACTTATGACCTGCTGTAGCATCTAATAAATGCCAAAATTTTTTTTTTCTTGTTTAAATTGTGACTCCACCATTATTTCAGAAAATCCACTGCAATTCGGCGTCCCTAACGGTTTGTCTGGGTGCTTGGCTGACTGAGATTTGTCGATGGGGGGACGCCTCCAGTACTGAGTCCATCATGGAATCGCCTAAGGCTACTCAGGAGCCGCCTGAGAGCCAAGTGACAGAAGTCATGCTGTCTTAATATGGACAGGGGAGTGTGAAATATTTCTTAGGACACAGAAATATGGCCTTCCAAAGGGGAGTTTACATTAAAACTGTCTAAACTGAAAACACAACTTGACAAACAGAAGACAAATTACAACTGTGACAATGCCAAACCCACCACACAGTCACATATAGGGACAATTTATAGCTACCAATTAACCTAACATGCATGTTTCTGGTCAGTGGAAGGAAATCTGAGTATCCAAAGAAGACCCACACATGCATGGGGAGAACTTGCAAACTCCACCAGAAAGGCAGTGAGGCAAAGCTGTGACCTTTCTGCTGTGAGACCAAAGGCTGTACATGTAAGTTTTTGATGTATCCACAAAGTTGACAAGATTTTATAAAAACAACCTTCACTTTTAGTTTTGAAGAAAAAATTCTGACCTCAGTGGATACAATAAAAGTGTCAGGATTTGGGTTTTGTTTAAGTTATTCTTTAAGTTTGTTTTGTATTGGGTTTTTGGTTGTTCCTGTGTTTGGTTTTGTTTGTTGGTTTTTTGCTCCTTGTGTTCTTTGTCATATTCACTTATCCTCAGCTTATCACTTGTTTACCTGCCACGCCCATCTTCACCTGATCCAAGTTTGTAATCACTCACCTGTGCCCACTTCTCCTAATCACCTCCTGTCTTTAAAACCAGGTCATCTCCTCCACTTAGTCACTGGTCCGTTGTCACTTTCATGCGCTGTCTGGGTAGTTCATGTTTGGGTTTTGTATCTAGTTTTGTTTTGCTGTCATGGCAGCCTTTGTCTTTGGTTTTCTTTTTATTTATAATAAATTAGTTTCTTCCTGGAGCTCAGTATGAGTCTGTGCATTGGGTTCGCCTCTCTCTCCACCACACCTGACAGGAAGTCAATGAGAGTTTGGGTTTATGCACTCTAAGGGGATTTGGGAGAAGTTTAAATGTAGCAGTGAGAACCAATAAACTGTACAGAAAGTGCAAAAACTGTGGGGGGGAAGAAGACAAACTGTGTGCAAACTCTTTGGATTTTTAAGACTGCTCAAAAGTTTGTGTTCAACTTGAGTGTGATACCATCACATTTTCAACAATTTGTGGTTAAAACATCTTCATTAACCTTAAACTGCAATTGTGTAAAAACCCATGAAAGATTTTAAAATAACACAGCAGTCTCATAAAACGCAAGTTTAAATGACCAATTGGAATTTTAAATGATGTTTTCTACTGTGAAATGTGTCTGAGCTATAGAGCTTCAAAGAGAGGTAGGTTTTCTCGCTTGTTTCTCCACAATCCCATTATTATCCATGGGGACATTTTTTGCTGTTTAATTAATTAATTTTTTTAATTTTTGTCCATGTTTTACAATCTACTACTACTAAATGCATTTTTTCTTAAGCTGTGGGAGGCGTCCCAAATCAAAAGTTGTGGCAGAAATGAAAGCTTAATGGCTGAATAGCAATAATGGTGCTTTAGTACTCATGCATCGGCTCCTTTAATAAACTAAGAAAACACAAATGTCTGAAATCTCAAGTGGTTTGACTCAGCATCTCATTATGGGATGAGTTGGAGTAAAGCAGGACAGATAAAACATGCTACATACATTTAAAAAGGCAGGTTTTTAACCCTCGCTGACACTCCTGTTTAGTCTCCAGTTAAATGTTCACAATTATTTAAATCAAGCAAGCTGACATTTAAATATTAATAGTCCTCACTTACGCACGAGAAACAATTACATGTTTTGTGTGATTGTCAAGAGGGGTGAAAAAGAGCCTCAGTTCCTACTGTTACACACACACACACACACACACACACACACACACACCGTGCTGAAACAGGGCCAGGGTAAATTTAATTTAGAGACATTCTCTTCTTCCCTCCACATCCTGGGCTTTTAAGACACTGAAGTGACTGTTCTTTGCCCGTGTAAAAGAACCCATTATCAAAGCATTAAGATATGATTAAACTGACATTTTCTTAAGAAAACTAAAAGAGTTGGGAATAAAGGGAAAGGCAGAACTACATACTCCAGATCTTATCAGGAGAGAGGTGGGAGGGGGTGCGGGTGTACATACTGATCTTTGAAGGAGCTTATTACAGAGCAAGCTCAGAAGACAAGCACAGCGGTGTACTGATCAGAAGCATGCAAGCCAAATGCACCTGCTAGATTTCACTATCGTTCACAGTGTCAGTCAGTGCTGAGGCCCCTGAGTGACGCCAGCGAAACCTGAATGCCTCTCAACACATGCTGCAAAATATAATAATAAAGAAGTCCAGTTTGAGGAACATCTGATAAGAATCTAGAGCAAGAAAATATGAGAACAGTTTAAACTTTTTTTTTTCCATTTTATTTTAAGAATTGCGTCTACCTTGTACAGTGGTAAATATTTTATCAGTTACTGTGAATTTGTGCTTTTGAGTTTTCACAGCATAGATACAAAATTGTGCAAAGTGTTTTAACTTCACCTCCAAGAACCTAGAATTTCTTGTAATCTTTAAAATTTATTTATTTTATTAGAGATCAGAAGGATCCAATCAGAGTACTGATCAAGGCATTTTTCATTGATCCGTATGGGAGTAGCTGCCTCTCTCAGCTCCCAGTCTGATACTGTCTGTGGTTTTACATGGCGTCAGCCACAGTGCAGTACAACTGCTGTACAGCAGCCGAACATGGCACTCATTGTGATGTACAGACCTGGAAATGAAAGACCCCAAGTGCCAGTTGCAGTTTTCTCTGTTGTTGGCAGTGAAAGATTTGGTTAACAGACCAAACATACTTCATGCTATGAAAGTCACATGTACTGATACAGAGTTAAACAAAACAGTACTGATTTATTAATCCAGCCAGATATAAGCAAATAATTCAGTCATACACAACTTGATTGTTTCTTTCTTTTCCTTTTCTTCCACCCCGAACAGTTATATAGCATGAAATGTAAACACTGAAGCTCTTGGGTTAAAGAGCAGCTGATAAGGCAGCTATAACAATAAAAACATTATGCATTGGAGACTTGGTCGATACTTATTTTAAAAGACCCAGATCGATATTGGGGACAAAAAGACATGAAAGACATCCCATTATTTATTTATTTTTTTAAATCTTTCAAAAATTTTCTTTGTATTTTGGCTGCTTTTTCACTGATTTTTTTTTGATAAGTTTAGACTCTAGAGTTCTGCAAATGGCATGTAGAAGACTCCATGGTCAAGTGCTTCTCAGCAGCCAGCCCTTGTCAAGCTTTAATCTGAGTATTCTTCAACAATTACTTTCCCTTTGTCACTCTCCCATAAAGCTCAGACTGGTGAAGAACTCTGGCAGCAGGTGTTGTAGCTCAGTCTCTCCATCTGACCTGCTGAAGCTTGGAGCTCCTTCAGAGAGCTCCCAGGTGTCTTGGTGGTCTCGCTCTCTATTCTCCTTCTTCATGGTCACTCAGTTTGTGAGGACGGCCTGCTATGTCCCATATTCCTTCCTGGGATGTTTAGAGCCTTGGAAATCATTTTAAACATCCCCTGACTTGTACTTTTCAATAATCTTTTCTCTGAGTTGAATAAGGACAGTCACTTTAAAGGGGGTGAATATTTATGCAATCCCTTGTTTTACATTACATCATTTTATTTAATTGGTGTCACTCTGTAGAAATTTGACACTGAAGAATTTTTTGTTTTGTAAAGTAGGCTAATTTATATTGACTATGACTTATTTATGACAGCAATAAAAGCATAAAACATCTAAAAGGATGAATACTTTTTATAGGCACTGTACATACAATAGCTATTGTCAGCTTTAATACACAAAATATGGGCTTGACAGATTGCAGAGGTAAAATAAAACACCTACAGGTGTTTCTTTTCATCTTTAACTGACCTTACAGATACCTCACCCTGCCCTCAGTACTCTGAATCAACTTTATTATTTGACAGTTTTGCTTTTTTCTATCGAATTCTCCTTTTTTCATCATTTTCTTTACAATGAGTCACATTCTTTTGTTTTTCTCAGTGGGGCTCATCCCTTCATTAGTCTGTTGGGTTTTAAAATAATTGATCAAACTTAAATTCATAATTCATTGTATTGGTATTATTGTTAACTTCCTGTTATGGTGGACGTTACATTACTTAGAGTTAACATTTAAAGTTTATTTATTTTATTTTATTTTTTTGTGGTTTATGTTTTGGCACCATTTGATTTACAACCTTAATTTAATATCTTTACATTGATCTTTGAATCACTCCATGAAAATAACTCCAGCAGTTGGAGAGTCTCCTTTAAACTAAAGTTTGTTTGTTCTCATTCAACTCTGCACAGCAGAAAGATGACTTTATTTTCACAGGTACGTTGTACTTGACTGTCTCATAACTAACATCAAGTCCTAAAACAGAAGCAAACAGCAGGATGAAGTGTTGGAAAACCTTTGACACAGCAGCTGACAGTAGTAATTAACATTTAAAATAAATTAAAAAAAACCATCAGCTGCGTTTGTAGCAATAAGTTAAGATTAGGCTACATGTAATCTTTTATTTGTGCTCTAACTTGTGAACACATTATGAGTTTTAGATACAGCACCCTCACTGAGTCAGAAAACTGCACAGAGAAGTCCCACAATCTACTGACTTAATGCAAGAAACACAATAAGTCAACTTTTGCACCAAGTGAGCAACTTTCATGCACAAGTGAGCTTTGTAGACACAGTATTTTAAAACAAGTATACATATTAGAGCATCCAGCTCTTAAATTAAAAAGGATCAGATGAGACCTGCCACTGGATCCAGTTAATGCTGACATCCAAACGAGTCTGAATGGCTCATTAAAAAGGAGCATTCTTTGCACCACTGAGTGGGTGGTGCAAGCAGCTTCTCTTCATTTCGTCTCTCTTCGCCCCTGCTGACAAATAAAGCCTACTGTAGGTACAGGGGTCAGAGGGAAAGGGGGGCAGTACTGTCAGGACTGTCTCTGAGGCTCCTGCCTGCTGCTGAGGTACGCTCACTGTTTGATGTGAAATCTGTGTAATTTTCTGAAAGGCATCACATTATCACAAGGAGTCAAAAGCTTTCTGGCAATAATTGTCATTCGGCCACGAGACAGAATGTTCCACAAATTCATTACTTTTCCTGCACAGATTTACAGTAATAATAATAACAATAATGATAATAAAAAAAATCTAGAAAAAAATTAACTCTGTTCTGTGTTGTTTAAATATACAGACATGTATGTTGTCGGTTTCAATTCACTATTTAAACTAAAACTCTGGTTTGAGTTTCATGCATGAACTGTCTGATGTGTGTTTATTTTCTTGAATGAAGTCGGCAGCATGAATAAATATTAATTTTATGGGGATATATTTGGCCTGCTTTGGTTGCATTAATGTTCTTGGACTTTTAAATCTAAAAGAAATGATTTACTGTGCATTAATCTGGGTTATACTGCCAGACATTTTGATTTGTAGTGTGCTGAGCTTTCTGTTTGAAACTCTCACTCTGCTTTATTGCCTGCTGCCATAAAAGTGAAAGGCAGGTGATAATGTTTTTTTTTTGCCTGTATCTATGTGTGTATCTGTTAGCGAAATATCTTATGAATTGATCTTATGTACGAATTTTAATTAAATTTTTCGGAAATAATCACTGGATGAACATCTACAACTGATGAACTTTTAGCCAACCAAAATTAAGATGGCTGCCACAGCCAACTGACCTTAGCAAACACAAAAATCACTATAACACAGTAAATTTTATAGATATTGTGCTGCAGTTTGTTGTGGTAGGAGCTGAAAGTTTTTCACGACACATACTATTGTGTGGGCTTAAAACTTTTGTATTTATTGTTGGAGCCAACCCTATTTGTCTGTTAGCAAAATATCTCTTTAGCCACTGAATGAATTTTCAGCAGGGGATTTGCGTTTCTTCAGTGAACGTCTTTATTTGTTAATACTATAATTTGGCACATTCTTTCACCCCCACTCTTTCTTCTTGATTTTCCTTTTCATCCTGTATGACAGCACACCCTCACTGATGCTCCCATCAGGGGTCTTGTATGAGCTGCACCATCACCAGGAGGAGCAGAGAGGTTGGGGAGGGGCTGGACAGAATCAAACAGACAGAAGAAATCTGCAAACAACAACTCGTAAAACAATACCTCCCTCTCCTGTCTTGTTTCACAGTGTGGTGGAGAGATAAAATGTGCATCGGCATGTTGAGCAGCGTTGCTGATTTTCAAAGTTTTCAACATGCTCCTGCTGAGTTAATAAATCTGACCTCTGCTTAATTAAAATAACAGACCATCCTCCACTGAGACAAAAAGGGAAGCAGTTTGAGAATTATTCTAACTAATTAAGATTGAGGAAAAACAACAGGAAACCTGTGAGGGGAGATGGATCTATTTTTAGGGTATATGATGAGGGGAAAAGAGCAGCTGTATGTAGAGATATGTATTTTCACACATCAGCAAGGAGAAGTTACAGTGAGTCTGTCAGGAGCAATAAGGCTTCGTGAGTAAATCAGCAGAAACCTTGTCAAACCGCCGCGTTTCTTCTTCAAATAACACAACTGAAGAGCGGAGACAAATCCCCTAAAAGCACCAACCCAACAGAAAAAATAATCACACAGCAAGCGCTTATTTAGGATGTTATGGTAATGCAGGCTTTTCTGAGGAAACATTCAGCGTTGCTTCATTAATTGCTAATTTTGTAGTGCTGATCCTTTGACCACATGAGGTGAAAGAGGCCAGAAACCCAGTCACAACATAATGATGGGGCTGTAATAACGGCGCCTCCTCTCTGGTCTTGAATCTTGGCCCTCGCTGCTGTGAGGGCTGTAATTCTACAGCAAGGAGTGTTAAGAGGATATCATTATCATGTGTTTTCTGAGTAAGCTGCAGATTTGGTTAAATATAGTGGGTTTTTTTGGGTTTCTGTTTCCTCTTTCTTTTTGCGTTTTGCATTAAAGCTGGGTCAAGCCGACCCCTCCCAAGGCGATTCTTTTCAAACGGAGCTGCCAAAGCGCCTCCTCTGCCACAAATGTAGCCAGTATCGATGCCATGCTCAAAAACTGATTGAAAAGAGACTTACATGTTTCAAAGCATGCTGGGAATTGGGGGCTAGGCGAAAGCCCAAAGTATTAAAGCTGAGATAGGCGACATATGTGCTGAGGTCCAGCTCTGCAGCAGTGATGCACAATGAGATGCTGAAGGATTTTTTTTGTGGACTATATTTTGTCTTGATTAAAAGGAAAAATCCACATCATATTATCTTTTTTTTCTTTCCATGTTGACATTATGGGCTTGAAAAGTGAATGAAAGAATCTGAGGTCGTTTGCAATGAAACTGAAAGAGATTTAGATTTTTTTCTTTCAAATGAAAGTTCCACATTTGACTATTAATCTTAATTAACAGCCCCGTGTCATTTCATTGCTGTCAAACCTCTCAGGTAATTAGGTCAAAGCAGTGAAAACATTTGTGATGCGATCACTTCATCCTTATTTCAAACACCAAAGATTTCGAAGGACACAGCCGAGCTGATAAAGGAGTAAAAGCAGAACAGTGCTGAGTGATTTCAAGTTAATTAAAGATAGTTTCATGAGTCCTGTTTTATGCCCTGATATTCAAAGATCTTCTCAGAAAGTATCAATGGCAGATTTGTGAAAAGAGGTTTTTAATTAGGGAAAAAATGTGTTGAGATTTTTTTTTTTTATAGCTGATATCTGTATTTTATCAGAAGATGGCGAAGAAGAAAAGAAATCATTCATCCGAATCCCCAAAGGGTCTCATTGTTATCGCAATATACTGTTCCTCTGGAAATCGCAGGGCAGAATGGAAATTCTGAGCTGAAGTGTGAAGTGCGTTTGCATATTTATTCAGCTGTCATTTCTATCTGAGCAGATCATCAGAGGAGATAAGCTAAAGAGATGAGGGAATAATGGCTCTCGTTGAGAGGCTGCCGGATGATACGAGCATGTTCCTGAAAAACACCAGGAATCTGGGTAAACAAAATAAAAAACAAAAAACCTCCTCTACAAAGCCATGCAAAATGAGCTGCCGTTAATGATGGTGATGATGGCAGTTATAATGATGATGAAGATGCCGTGAACAAAACTGAAAATTATGGACATGTTTTAAGAAGCAACGATGAAAAACAAAAGAGAAACTTTTTTCCTTTCTCTCCCTCGCCACAGAAGCAGCTGCTTTAATAAAACATGTGAAAAAAATTCTTTGTAGTAGAATTCCAAAACAGGGCACCAAGAGTTCCCCTCATTAACTCACTCATTTTAGTCTTTCAAGTCCAACAATCACACAGACACTGACCTGCCCACAAAAATCAGGACTGCCAAAACTTTTCTCAGAGAAGAAAACTTGATGTTCTTGGAAAGAATAACTGACACCTTCTGAAACTGAATATCAAAAAAGTAGGGAGGCATGCTCTTATTTGGACCGCATACTTTCTTTAAACACCCTGTGACACCTGATGACCTTTTATCTCACAGCTGCAACGGAAACAGACATTCATCTGCTATACACTGGTCCCCCCTCATCATTTATCCCTCAACGTGCACACACTCAGTGAGGGCAATATAGGACAACAACACCCAAAGAAGTGACAAGAGGACAGAGAGCAGAAACTCTGCTCAATGCTGCCATCTAGTGGCTGCAGGAGGAGAGCCGGGGACCAACCCGGGCTCGGCACTCCAGTGAAAGCTCTCCCCTGCCTCTGCAGAGGAAGTTTGGATAACAATTATCTGTTGTATTTGCATTAATGTGATTGCTTTGTCTGCAGACTCATCTGCCTGCAATTATAAAGAGTAGCATTAAAACACTAATTAATTAACTCAATTGTGGGTAGATTGATTAATTCTAAACAAACATGAGATCGCAAGCAAGCAAATGAGCTCTGGAGTGCCGACGCATCTGGGAGAGCTGCTTGCAGAAGACATTTTGATTATCTGCAGACACATGTAGTTGCAAATCTTTTAATTAACACAAACAGATAGAGGGAGTGAGTCGGTCGTACAACCATCCTGCTTGTGACTTGGAATCATATTTTGGTGAGTTTTTTTTTTTAAGGCATGCGAGGGGCTGGCTGTGGCTTTGAGACAGGGATAGGAAGGGAGCTTAATTGTTCCAAAGTTTGCTGCACATGTGCATGAGTGAGGATATTGTGGTGTATGTCTGCGGTGTGGGTTCGTGTAACAAAATGGATCTTGACATGAAAAGTCATCTCCCAAAAAAACCAAACAAACAACAACAAAAAAGAGTTAATCAAATCCTGATCAAAATGAAGCAGATGGTCACATAAATCATCCATTCACACGTTGGAGTGATGTCTCCGTTGCAGAACAATGAATCACTGCCTTTCAGTGCCAGAGTGAAAACATAAGGGCTGGGATGAATACAAGTTATTTCATCCAAACACATCATTTAGCTGCACCTCATAGATTTAATTCAACTGTAAAAAAAAATCTTCAAAAGATTGAAATGGCAAAAGAAAAAAATAAATCTGTTTTCAAATGTCCTTTTTTTTCATTTATAATAATTTCAATCATGATTTCCCCCCCAGGTGGGTGATTTTGATAGGAAATGTTTCCTTTCCAGCACAGATACACCATCATTATCCTGCAAAATTCAGGACTCCTGAACGAGATTTAAAAGGGGAGCAGTTAGTCAGAGTGCTGTCAGTATCTGCACATGCAGAAAAGCCCAATCAGAGAGATACCAGTAAAGTGCATGTAATACTTTAGAGATTTAATGCAGTTTTTAATTGGATAGAGGCCCATTATTTTTCAATACAGAAGGGGCACTGAGGCACATAAAGCTCTTGAATATTTTTGCAAATCATGTTCAACAGCATAATGATTAACCATGGCACTAAATTTGCCTGACAAAATGAAAAGCAAACTTCATGCAAGGCGTAATTTAATTGTTTCCCTTCACATTTTCTGCCTCCCATTGTTGGAAGCTTAACATTTTTAGAGTCTGCTGAACGGCTGCCTTGTGATGCTTCAGCTGCAACAATCTGACTGACAAATGTTTGGGGGTGGCTGCAGACTTCTCAGCGTCTTTGTGGGAGATTTTTATTTTAATTTTTTTCCCCAGGAATTTCTTTTAGGTTACATTTTAAATATAAAGCTTACTACACAGTTTCTTTTTTTTTCTGCTGCAAACAACATCATTCAGTTTGGGTTATAAAGAAACAATTATCCTGAAGCATGTATCTATTATTTCAGCCTTCTTTTCTAATAAACTCCAGTTTTTCTTAAGAAAACGACAAAAGGCATTAAAATGACAAT
Source organism: Kryptolebias brasiliensis (assembly GCA_028566095.1). Taxonomy (NCBI): domain Eukaryota; kingdom Metazoa; phylum Chordata; class Actinopteri; order Cyprinodontiformes; family Rivulidae; genus Kryptolebias; species Kryptolebias brasiliensis. Next base: position 24,947,863 of record JAOXNZ010000054.1, on the reverse strand, counting down.
ATGTTCCTTTTTTGTATTTACTAAAATAATGCAAGTGCATTACATATTCTGAATAAATTATATCATATCTGCCATTACTGAGCAGTATGGTTTACTAACATATTACATGACTGTGTTAAGCATGTTGTCGCCTAAACATTATAGCAGACAGTACAGTAGGTAACATTTCAACCTGAGGAGAACACTGCCATCTGGGCTGTGAGGGGTGGTACTGCAGTCTTAGGCTTTCTCTTGTGTACATGAACATTCCTGTTCTGAGAAAACACAAACCTATGGATGCATAAAGAAAAACAGGAAATATGTAAAAATGAGAATGAAAATGCTGTGATATACTGCACGCACAAGGACTGATACAAAAAATATACATCAGTATCATTTTAGGAGTTTGTTTTTTTTGTATTTTCAAGTTAAAACATTACAAATGTCAGCAGATTAAACATTCCAGAGGGTTGCAACTCTGGAAGCTCTGTCACCAAATGTCTGCTTCCTGGTGTAAGGGGAGGAAAGCAGACATCACCAGATGACCTGAGGTTCCAGGGAGGACTGTAGATGTAAAGGAGGTCAGAGAGATAGAAGGTGACTTGTAAGTTATTTCTTTGAATTGAAGTGTAAAAGATGATTTTTGAAGTTCTGTCATAGCAGTGTGAAATACTGGCCTCGGTTGCATAAGTGTGTGATAGTTTTTTCACTGGTTGGGATTATTTGCTGACTGTAAGTGATGCAGATGGGAACAACAGTGACTGGGTTGGACAGACTGCTGCAGACCTGCATGTTAAGCTGTGTTGTATGATCATCCAGCATAAAGTCAAGAAAATTTGTTGGAACCCGAGGAGAAGTAGGGCCTTACAAGAACTCTACTAATGTGTTCAATCTTTGAATACTATTTTAAGTTAGGTCATCATAAAAAGAGCTGTAAAGAGCCAAACACTCAGACACTTTGGTTACCTATACAGTGTATTTTTTATGGCATAAAGTGCATAAAGTCACGTTTTTATTTAGTCAAATTTAGGATGGTAAAAAGCTTTAAAATGCCATCCATCCATTGCAGAGGGGAATACATTGAAAGAACAAGCAGGCAAAATAAACTAAAAAGCAGCTGAAACTACTGAAACATCACCAGAAATGACAAAATGACGGCTGTGGTGCTGCTGCCTTTTTTCCTGATGTGCAGAGCCTCTAACATACATTCTCTGTATCTGCAGGATGATGTGTGAATATGAGCACAGACACAGTAAACAAGCCTCTTGCTGCCTGAGCAGGAAGCACTGATAATCTGCCTGAGAACTATCTTATGTCACGTTTTAGTGCATGCTTTGCTCCTCTGATGCCAGAGTTCCACCGAGTCAACACTTGAAGCTGTGCTTGTCAAAATTCAGTGTAGTAAAAGGTAAAAAAAGGAAGTGACATCTGTGTTGGTTTGTAGGACTGGCAGTTGAAATAAGATGATAACAACAGCATTCCTCTAAATCCAGCAGAATGGCAACTTTCCTCATTCAGCAACACTGAGACTTTTGAGTAGATGCCATTGCTGCCTCATTGGTTTTTCACTCCCTCTGATTACTCCTCTCATCTTATGTAAATCCTCTTAAGTCACATGTTATTGTTTATTGCAACTGTGAAGGTTAGGTGTTCCTAAGCCCTGTGCGTGCGCTTATCTCACCAGCGCATGCATCTTTGTCTCTCCAATGTGTCTTGTTTTCATAATACACTAATGGATGAGAAAAGTTGTCTGGACTGATGCAGAACAGACAACCAATCCACTGCAGTCAAATGATAATCTCTCCCAGTGGCTAACAACTCTTGATGAAAGAGAGGCAGCTGCATGCTCCAGGGATATCACAGCATTATCAGAGGAAGGCTGTTTTGTTGGGATTTTTCAATTTTTATTATGCACCAAATGTAAACAAATTACAGTACATTTTTGATGGTTGAAGTCAAAAGTTAACTTGGTGAAAAATTAGCTTCAGAGCATCTGTGTTGACTTGGTGCTAGTAGTTATAAGTCTGCATTATTCTTATAATCATAACCCCCCTTTCTGTTAATTCCATTGCAATCCCGGTCCAATATATCTGATTAAAAATCAATGATAATACATATATCATCCCCAAACACTATGATAGATCTTATTATCAACTCATTTTCTTATGAACAGTATCAATTTAGATCTTCTATTTGTTTGTTCTAGCTTGTAGGCTTCACTGATCTGAGCTCGTACAACCTGTTTTGTTTTTGAGCAAAAAGTATACAGTATATATTCTATATATGGATTATTTTGACTGCAACAAATTTACAGATGAAACATGTTGTGCTGTTTATCACAGATTTCTTAATTAATGGTCTGGTCTATATTCTACATTGTCTTCAACTTCTGACACGTTCTCATCTATATTATCTTTCGTGTCAGGTTCCTGGCCTCTCTCCTTGTAACCAGTGTCATGACCTAAAATCTGATCGAGGGCCTCAATAACAGAATATTGTTTGATTGTTGTGCTGCCAAATGAATTCTTAGCAGGACCACAAAACACCTTTATGTACCAAACCTGTAAGAAAAGTTCTTTATATAACTGAAACAATGTTGGGTTCGTTTGATTGTGTGTGTGTCTACTTACAGACAAATCCATCTGAGGTTGTGTGAAAGATATTTTGTTCATCTGCTGAAATCAGTTTTGTACCCTCTTCCAATATTCATTTCTAATGATTGAACTGGCAATGTCACAGGTATATTAAAGTATATATATATATATATATACCAAAATATTTGTCTCTTTGTCTGTTCCCATGCCTTTTTCAGACAAAGTTGTGCCATCGGAACTCAATCATATAAAATGAACCAATTTTCTTCCGTTCATCCATTGTTTAACCCACTTGATCCTGTTCAGGGGTGCAGGAAGTTGGTGCCTGTCTTAGGCAAGAGGAGGGGTACACTCTGGGTTGCCAGTCTATCACAGGACCACACTAAATGGAGAAAAATGTATAAAACAATCCAGTTTGACCAGAACAATACAGGAAAGTAAACCTGTGTGTCATTACAGAGGACAGTGGAGACTTTACCAGAAATGAAACTGAGATAATGTTTGTCCTTTGAGTGCATTGATAATCTGGTTCTCAGCTGGAGGAAAAGTAAAGGCAGCATGTCTGTGTGTGGTAGCAGAAAGACAGTTGATTTTATTTGATTTTTTGAAAACTTGTGCCTTGCTTAGAACACTGATATCAGTGTTTACTTGAAACATCTGTTTTTAGCCTGTATTATGACCTCTCCCTGCTCTGAGTGTGTCAGATGTTGCATTTGTTTAGTTGCTGTATATATAGCACTCTAAAGTAGATTAGTTTGTTTGCTCCAAGATATATATTTTTTTCTTTAGACATGACACAGTTTAGGTCTGTTGGGCCTGTCATGAATCCTGCTGTTGCGGGGAGTATAAATTGAGATTGACTCTCAGCTTCTATCGCTCCTAAATTTTACTGAACATCTCTAAAACTGACTGAGTTATAGTCATTTTTTTGTGTTTTCTAATGCCGCTTAGCTGTAGTGAGCATTTTGAATGGGATTGACTCCAAAAGCTAATGAGTTATAGATGTACATTGAATAATTACTTTCTGAGAGTTTCATTCAAATTTATCCAAAGGTTTATCAGATATTTCGCTAACATGACATAAAAACAAATATGTATACAAACACGCAGACAAGGGCAAAAGTATTATTACTTTCTCACCTTCAGTGGTGGGTGATAATTATAGGAGGATTTTTTCCCGATGATTAATGTTTTACAGATGTACATTGACAGGATGAAGTGATTTTTATCAACAGGATTGTACTCTGCAGGCTCTTAAACCTTATTTTCTGTAGTTTCTTGTAATCAGATTTTACCCACATTTATACTTCTGTTTATCTTTAGTGTAATATGCACTAAACATCTGATAAAATGATGTAAAATAAAAACAAGAGCCTATATGTATAATACATGTTTGAATCTGCATTATCTTTAAGATGTATAAATCCAGAGGTTATGCGTCTTTTCTGTTTATTTTACACTTTTGGGGTGATAAATGCAACCATTGTGTTGAAGATGGCTGCTTAGAGGATACATTTGGCCTATAAGTATATTGCAACAATCAGAACTTAACCTCCTGAGAGGCTTCACTGCAAAAATTCATTATTAGAACCCTAATAATCCCATTATACTTTCTATTTTCAGTATTTCCCCAGACACACAGACACCAACCTGTCTTATAGAGCTGAAATTATTCTGAATATTCAGAGCAGATCTTTTCAATCATTTTTAGGCTAAAAATTATATATATTTTCAGCATCTGATGGCACAGCGGCGTAGTGGTTAGAGCTGTTGCCTCCCAGCAAGAAGGTTGCAGGATCTCATCCCGGCCTGGGTCCTTTCTGGGTGGAGTTTACATGTTCTCCCTGTGCACAC
>JAOXNZ010000054.1:24853830-24867982 GCA_028566095.1 Kryptolebias brasiliensis | reverse complement strand
TTGGAGTGGGAGACGTACTTTTTCTTTTTTTGTACAGTTTTCAGACATAGTCTGAGCAGTCAGATGAAAGGGCTCAGGTGTGCACCTCTGGGGAGGATTGTGTGTGGGTGTGGGTGTGTGGGGGGGGGGGGTATGTTTAATTATTATTAGGATCTGTCTGAAATAAAGCAACATTACAGTGTCTCATTTCCTGTTACTTCAAACAGTTTTCAATAAATAACCTGACTTTATTAATTAAAACAGATGATATACAGTTAAGTAAGTGCTGTCCCAGACAATTTAGATAAGTGCATTTTCTGCATCTGACACTGATTTAGGCTGAGCCTTAGAAATATCAAATAAAGTTAATTGGCCAAGAGAAAGTAGCTGTGGGATGGCAGTGCCAAAGCTCTGATTGGACTCTTGGACCAACATTTTCCAACCCTCACAAAAATATAAGTGCTGATGGAGGATAACCGGCAACTTCCCCTTGATCACATCTTCCATAAAGACAGAGAAATAATGTACATGACAATCCTTAAGAAGAATGCTTTATGAAGAAAGTGCAACACTGGCTTTTGCATACTTTTATCTTCCTCTGATACTTTTTGTGTTCACATATTTTGCCAATAATTTAATATTTTTCTGTGGAAATCTGGAGTGTATTGAGATTTACAGGAAATGACCATAGAGGAGAGAGTTCACATCAGAATATGAAATAAAAAATATATTAAAAACAGATTTTTTTTTGGCACATCACAATGATTAAAAACAATCAAGATCAGTTTACAACAAACAACATAACCCTTTTTACTCTGTAAAAGTATTAAGCAAACTCTTGTTTACATCTGCCAATTACTAAAAAAGTAACAAACAGATTTAAATGAAATTTACAGAAAATGTTGAGGTTGTCAAAAAGAACAAATGAAAACATTTTTGTGGTGATTAGGATCACAATCTGACTCCTACAGTTTTTTAATGACCCTATAGTCTAGATGGAAGTTTGGGCTCTCAGAGTTCTCGGAGTTTCTTTGATTGTAGGCATGTTGTTTTTGTACTATTTCTGTCAAGATACTTACACACAGCTTCACAATGCTACCTGAAATCTAGAAAGGCCAATCCATGACTGCTAACATTCCCCCGGGTCTTTTTCTAGTTCCACTGTTTTGTCAGCTTTGCATTAAAAATAAGGTTTTCCAGCTTTTACTGCATGGTGGTACTGTGTGTGTTCATAATCAATATTTTTTATTTATTTATTTTAACTTTTATTTAAACAAGTAATCGCATTAAGACAGGTAGCAAAAGAGACCTTTTGGCAAGATCTCCAAAACCACTGGCTGAAGTGAAGCCCAAACCGAGGCAGGACCTCCACAGCTGTAGACATTCACTGCTGGAAATCTGTTGTGACCTCCTTAATAAATATGGAAAATAATTTATTAAAAACATTTCAAATTTAGATTCTTCACTCAGACCATTACAACTGATTACATCTGATTTTAAGTGTAGGTCTTGCAAAATCTCAACTATTCTCCTTGATATCCTACTTTAAGAATAGCACCTTTCACAAAACAGCTCCGCAATGGTCACAAACACAAACAAACAAACCTATCTTTAAGCTCCCTCTGGACGTTCACTAATCACTAATTGAACTAGCCACATCCTGTGTTGATGTGAGGTTTCAAAAATGAAGCCAGCATCATGGAAACATAGGAGGTGTATAGTGTAACTCAGTGGCTCTAACATGGAGCAACACACATAAAATGTGTCAGACATCTCCCTTTCTAAATCCTGCAGCCAGCTGGTCACAAAGACTGTCTGTCATCACCTCATCACACCCTTGAGCTGTAATGCTGGCTAAATTTGTTTCTTTGCTAAATTGTAATAACATTGGTTAATCTATTGAGTCCAGTGTCTTTTAGGCTTGAATGATTTATATTGTCCTGTTAAGTGGGATAATAAAAAACAAAGAAACGTCAAACCTCTAAAAAATGACCAACCACAAAATCTAGACTAAAAATAAGAGAGAGAGAGAGAGAGAGAGAAGTAAAAAAAAAAAAAAAGAAAGAAATAGTAGTTCAAAACCCTTGCACATTGCTGAATATCTACTCAACTCTAACTTGTGTCTATAAAAAATCTGGTCACATGCAGTATGGTACATCTGTGTGTGCTTGTGTGTGAGCGTATATCTTTCAGATGAGTAATTATCTGAGACTCAGTAATGCTCCACTCTAGTGGAGGAGTTATACTGTAAAGATCTGAGATCACAGGTAGGTCAAGATTTCTGCTGTGTAACAGAAATATGCTGGGTCACCCCTCTTGTAGTTCGGCAGTTCACAAACTGCCTCCTGCTGTTTAGGCAAGACGTCCTCATATTTAACTAAGAAAATAAAAAACTAAGAGATGCTACATACCACTTAGGTGTGAAGGTGTATTTCATAGTTAAAAAAAGTAGAGCAGTGCTTGGTGCCACAACAAAATATATGACTAATTTCAAAATTGCCTGTAATGTTGGTTTACTAAGCATCTAAATAAGGACAATTTTTGTAGATTTCCACTCAAGAAAGTTAAGACAACATCTGAAAAGTGTTCAAAACTGGAGCGTAAAATACATCTCAAAAACATGATTCTAACTGTTATAGAAAAGCCCTACATGCACTCAGTTGTGAGAAAGGTAAGTTCTTCAGTTTTCTAAGTTATGGTTACCTGGAAGGTGGAGGAACACTTGGAGAGCGCGATCGCGCCCGGTTTATTTCAGCTGATCGAGAGCAGTGGTTAGACGACATGACCTGCTCAGGAACAGACAATGTGGAGCTCTGGAAGTCTCTTCCATTTGGCCGATAGTCTGAAAAGATACAAATTGGAAAAGAGTGGTTTGAAGAGAAACCCAAAAACAAACGGAGACCTTGTTGGGTCGTTTAATCGACTTCTCACTTATGTACCAACACCTGGATCCCCTTTATGTTTTACTGAACTTATGACATAAAAATGTGGTCTTCATTAATGACAAATATCTAAAAAAAGTAAATGCAAATTCAGTTTGACCACATACTGTAGTATGTTAAAGGAAAAAAAGACAACTTTCTAAAAGTAAAGCTAAATGTCGTTCTGCACAAGTGATAGATTCCATATTTTCAATATGCTGATTCCCTTTATTCCAAAAACGAGAACTAGCTTTCCATAAAAGTGCATTTTATCTGCTGTGTTAACATCATGGGTTTTAAAGATCTGAACCATTATAATGATTTTTTTTTTCTGCTAGACTGATTAGTTCATTCAACTTGAAAGAGTTCATTACCAATAATCAGACATGGCTAGAAGCTGTGGTTAAGGTCAATGCCTAGCACTATTAAAGCTGATTGATATTCATTAGAGTGTGTAGCACATTAAAATAAGTTAAAGAAAAGCTTAAAGCAAAGGTTAGAAAAGCAAGAAAGGTGGAACAAATTGGAACAATTGATAAAGAAATTTGAAGCCTCACTTAAATAACTTCTGACATACTAATTTGACGAAAAAAATCTTGTGATGGGATATATCTTGATAAATTGAGGTGGATTAAATGAAATCTAAATGTTACATGCTAACTGATTAATTTTTATCTTACAAATAAATGAAAAAATCCTAAAAAAAATTAAATTGTCACACACTGTAGTCCTACTGTTTTCCCTTTGTTAGAAAAACTACAAACTAACAAAAAAAACTCTTGTAAATTATATAAACCAAACAAGAACATATCACCATATATTTATTACCATAGCAACCTGCATGAGCTATAATCCAAAAAGTTAACGTAAAGCAGTTTTTTCAAGTAAAAACACAGGTGAAGTGGAGGGAGAGGGTCACACTATGTCTTCATAATGAATGAGTTTTTCCCTTATTCACAATGCAGGCCTAAACAATAATCCATGTTTGGTTTTCACCATCAAATGGTAGCAAAAAGGCTGCATTGAAACAAAAATAAATGGGATAGGAGTTTAAATAATTACAGCAATAAGATTTGACTCTCTTCTCTTTAATTTTTGGACGTTTCTGAAAAGGTAATCCCACATTTTAAAAATAAAGTTCCTGAATCTGTGCGTTCATTTGATTGTTCAACAACTCATCCCACTATTCAAGCCATTCATATGTCCCATGATCAGTCAGTCGGGGGTCACTTACAGTATAAAACCTGTGAAGATGTAAGAGTTCACATGCATTTATGGGTTCCAAATCAAAGACTCAAAACAGGATACTAATTTCAGGGCTCAATGTAATTTATAAACCAAAAAACAACATCATGAAAACTGTATCATGTAATCAATAATCTTTCTTATGTATATTTAAGTTGGTTTTTTTTTTTATCTTATTTTGATCTTAGAAAATGCAATAAGTATCAAATCTGGAAACCCAAATGCTTTTACAGCTTTAGAAAATAATACATTAAAATGTTAAGACCGTATAGGAAGGAACCCTGTCAAACATTAATGAAGTAACAATTAACAGTAGAAAATTTGACCAGACTGTCCAGACAAGTCTATTTTTTGTAGTTGTTTAAGCTAAAAATGATGACCGCATTCGTATGCGTACCAAATCTTAGACTGGATGGTAACATGATGTTAGTAATGTTTACCTGTTATAACGCCTACTCCATCTTCACAGTCATAGTCTGATATTTCACTGTCACTTATCCTCTGGGATCCTTTGAGATAAAGAGATAAAGAAAAAGTGTGGGAAATAGAAAAGAAAAGGAAAGAAAGAAAGAAAGAAAGATGGGGAAATGAGAAAGAAGTTATTTTTGTCCCCTGGTTTATGTTTATACCAATGATCATAATAATAAAAAGGGTTCATACTTTGCACAATATTTTACTACGCATGGTAACATGTATTGTTTAAAGTAAAAATCCAACTAACACACAAGTCAGTGAAGCATTTCACAGCTAAACATTCAGAGATCTTTCTTTATGTTACCTGTGGTACCTTTATCTGAAAAGGTGGGGGGTGGGTGAAGTGACATGGGAGCTCTTTCTTCATCAACCCAAGTTGCTTTACTCCAAAACACACACATAGCACCAACAACCCTAACCACATCCCTCCATCTTTACTCCTCAGTCAACTTAAATCAAGTGGACACACATGCTTTTTCAGAAATAACAAGTGCTGCACTCTGGCAGCACCACTCACAATCTCTCATCTCAGTTGGCAGAGAACCTTTTACAGCTGTCAGCTCTTTCACCTCTCACTAATACAAACACTCAAAAAATTGTTCTGGTGAGGAGCAAAGAAGCCTTAATCAGCCAGAATAACAGTACAGTGAAGGAGTTTAGTGTAAATCACACTAAAATAGTCATCTGAACCAACTGAACAACAATATGCTAGTACACTGTAATAGGCATGGGAGAAACCATGAAAATATGTTTCAGGTTTTGTATTGTGTTTCAATAATGTTTTATATACAAAGTAAGCAGAGTTGTTTTTTTAAGTTTTGGAAAGTCATTTAAACAATATATTTACTATTCTTTAGGTATCGCACAATCTGCTCATTCTCTAACTGTTTCAATTCAATCTTAAGAAAATACAGTCAAGAAGCTTAAACACAAGCAAAAACAGAGCAAAAGACAGTAACAACAGTCATTTTTGCTTTGGAAAATGGGAAACGATTCTGTAGCAATAAACAATACAACCCGGTTCTTACGAGGTATAAACCTTGTACTTACAGGGATAAATACAGGGTAATGACAGGGTACTTCAGGGGTTACGTATAGGGTACTTTCAAGGTAATTACAGGGTATTTATAATGTAATATATTTAGTAATTACAAGGTATATACGGGGTAACGTACAAGGTAATTACAGGGTACTTATGGGTAAATTTATGAGACAACGTACAGGGTAGTTGCGAGGTAATATACAGGGTAAATATTGGGTACTTCTGGATAAGTATCAGGTACGTATCCCTTAAGTACCCTGTAATTATCTTGAATGTTATCATATAGTTACCATGTACATACTCCTGTAAGTACCCTGTAATTACTTTGTACATATATTTAGAAGTACCATGTAGTTACCCTGTACATACCCCAGTTAGTACCTTGTAGTTACCCTGTATCTACCCACTGAAGTACCCTGTAAGTGCCAGGTACATACTCGGTAAGCATCAAGTATGTACCCTGTAAGTACCAGGTTGTATTATGTATTTCTGCCAAAGATTCATATTGTGCCAAATAATATAGATTACAGTGTAGTAGTAAGTTGTCAAGTGCTGGCAAAAAGATTGCCTGGGTTATTATAATATCAGTCTGAAAAAGGAACAAACACAGCTGTGAGGATTTGGTTGTGGGTTGCAGGCTGGGACTGTATGGTAGTTCATAGGAGAATAAACAGGAATGGGGGAAGAGAACATTTTAAACTAAATCTCAGTGTGCTTGTGTCTGCTACCCTGAGTGGATTTTAAACCAGTGTGTTAAAGTTTACAGCAGCTCTCCACCTTCAAATCCATCTACGGCAGCAGAAACATGCACTTTTAATAGAAAAGGGTGGGGTGGGGTGTCAGAATATAAGGTTGCTTATTTACTGCAGGTTGCAAAAGTATTCACCTCTCTAATATTCTCTCTTTTTGTTGCTGATTTTTTTCTATGCAAATATAAGCAATGAGTCTACACAAAACACTACACAATAATTAGGTTGATTATGATAAAAGTCAATGAATTCTCCACACAAACAAAGTTATGGAAAAGTACAGAACAGGGTTGGGTTATTCAGAATATCCAAAATCTTGGACATCCCACAGAGTACCTTTACATCCAACCATCCATCCATCAATTTTCCTTACCTGCTTTTTTTCACTGGGTAGCTACAGCCTAATTCCAGTTCACAAAGAGAGAAATGAGGCAAACAATCATTCACACTTTGACAATTTAGAGCTACCAATTAACCTACCATGCACATTTTTGCTCTGTGAGAGAAAACTGGAGAACCTGGAGAAAACCCTGAACATGCAAACTCCACACAGAAAGGCCCCAGCTGGGTTATGAACCTGCAACCTCCCAAGAGAGGGTTGTTCACCAAAACTCATTACTTTAACCAGAGAAGCAACCAAGTGGCTAAGAATAATCCTGATAGAGCTGGGCAGCTCTTTTTCCAAGATGAGAGTATCTGTCCACAGAACCTCAATAAGAACGAAGTTGAGCTTAAATGAAAGTGGCCTAGAAAAAAACATTTTCTTAAAGAAAAAAAACATAAGACAGACCACTGAGAATTTGCCAAAAGGCATATTGGAGACTCACGAAGCATGTGGAAGAAGGCGCTATGGTTAGATGAGCTTTAGTGACACCATGTCTGATGCAAACCAGTACGCCTTATAAAGCTGAGAACACCATCCCAACAATGAAGCATGGTGGTGGTAGCATCGTGCTATGATAATGTTTTTCATCAGCAGGGACTGGAAAACCGGTCAAAGTTGAATGAAGGATTAAGCAAAATATTGACAAATTTCTTAGGGAAACCTGTTTGAGTCTTTCAGAGATTTGATACTGAGATGGTAGTTCACTTTCTAACAGGACAAAGAGCCTAAACTCACTCCTGAAGCAAAGCTCCTGTGGTTTAAGAAGAAACAGTTAAATGTTTTGAAATGGCCCAGTCAAAGCCCAGACCTCAATCCAACTGAGAATCTCTGGAATGATTTAAAGACAGCAGTACATAAGCAGCAGTCTTCCAACTTGTAGGTGCTGGAGAAGTTTTACCATGAAGAATGAGCTTAACTTACAATAGCTGTATGTGCCAAACTGAAGAAACGTTATCCCTGCAACCAGTTCTGGGTCTACTCAGAGTTCTTCTTACAGTGGGATGTGTCAGAAAAACCTCCACAGGGAGGCACTCAGGAACAATCTCAGCTGACTCCTTTTGATTAGGAGGAGCAGCAGCTCTAATCCAAACTCCCCTCAGATGATGAAGCCTCTACAGAATTGCCACCTTAACAAGGTGGAGGGGTTTAAGTACCCCCACAATGCTGGGGGCTATTTTATCTGTGCCATCAACCCCTGGTAAGTTCTCTCACGGTAAATTGGCCTTGGGGAAGAGGTCAGACTAAGAGCAATTCAAAAACTTTAATGGAGAAAGACCACATAACACAGGGTACCTTGGCTAGTTCAGGGAAACCAGGACACTTTAGAGCCACACCTGGTGGTCAAGGCTTTAATCCTGGGGCTTAGCTGGACAAAGCCTGAAGAAACTACAAGAAGCTACCTCCACCTGGGTCTACCACATGCAGGAAGCATAATCAAGGTCAGGAGCAGAGCAAGCTGGGTGTCAGGCAAGGGCTGTGCCTTAGACATTCTTATTTCTGGCGTTAAAATCTGGCTATTGGTATGTGAAAGTTTGTTTCACAATAAAATATATTTCAACTGGTACTTTTGTTGTATAAGATTAAAAGATACAACCCCCAAACTTTCCTTTAAAATATCCGGATGTAAAGCAACCAATCAGAAAAAATATCAAAGTGGTGAATACTTTTGCAGCACACTGTGAAGAGGTAAGAAAAAAACTAGGATGGTCTATAGAGCACCAATTCCAGGGAGTGCATGGGCCTTTACCTGAGTTGTGTGAATATGAGCCCTTGTCTGTAAAACAAAAGCAGCATGTTTGACATGACACAAATAACAAAAATAAACAAATAATAAAAAAAAGTATTGTGAAATTGCTGTTGGATGTGTTTTAGTCTGTACATGAAAACAATTGCACAACTAAATTTGTCAGTTGTTGATATTAGTAATGTGGCTAAATTATCTATTTACTGTGCAACTGAGGATTTGGTCTCTAAATGTTCAGTGGCCTGACTCTTGAAAAACAGATTTGTAAAAAAGAGATCTAGTGTTTCTTACGCTGCAGCCGTCGTGTTGGACTCTCTCCATGAAGCTGCCTGCGCTGTGCATTTGGGGAGGCACGTGGAAGTGGGATGGATGACACGTCGTGTGTTTGTAGCTTGTACCAGTGAGGTTCGTCATCTAAAAGAGCTGTCTCCAGCTCAATAAGGATCTGCCCGAGGAAAAGTGTCATAGTAAAGTCTGTATTGAGTAAACATGCCATAAGTATATTCATTTTATTGTAAGACTTTTATCAGTAATGATTATACAGCAACATGTACTTATCACTTTTTGAATAATATTCATTGAGCTTTTACAGAAAGCATAAATCCATAACTAACTATTTCTGTTCAGAAACTACAAATCCAAAATGTATATATTCCTCTGCAATATCAATAAATGTCAAATTGTTCTAAACTGTATCATCCCTTAGCAACTGCTTACATTTGCATATTGACAAGTAGTGTGTTTTCTCTTCTAAAAAATCAGAAACAAATAACTTTGAAAGACTATCTTGCAACTGAAGGCTCAACCTGTAATCACTGAGATCACTGAAACCAGTTGTGATCAATAAAACAAAACCGGCTGCCACTCAAAACCCGAGTGGTGTTTTGTTATTGGACTTCTGTGTTTGTCATGGATTGTCCATAATGAACACCATGTTCAGGCATAAGGGTGTTCATATGTGCTCTTGGCACCAGGACACCTTAGGCTGCAGTTCGATGATTGACTTTGTTGTCATTTCATCTGCTCTGCGGCCGCATGTCTTGGATACTCGGGTGAAGAGAGTGGCAGAGCTGTCAACTGACCACTACCTGCTGGTGAGTTGGCTCCAATGGTGGGGGAGGATGCCGGTCAGAGCTGGCAGGCCTAAATGTATTGTGAGGGTCTGCTGGGAACATCTGGCAGAGTCCCCTGTGAGACAGAGCTTCAACTCCCACCTTCGGCAGAGCTTTGAACACATCCCGGAGGAGGCGGGGGACATTGACTCAATTGTCGAGGCGGCTGACCGGAGCTGTGGCCGCAAGGTTGTCTGTGCCTGTCGTGGTGGCAACCCTCGAACCCGCTGGTGGACAACGGCGGTGATGGCTGCTCTCAGGCTGAAGAAGGAGTCCTATCAGGTCTTTTCGGCCTGTGGGACCCCAGAAGCAGTTGATGGGTACCAGCAGTCCAAGCGGAATGCGGCTTGGGTGCTCGTTAAGGCAAAAACCTGGGCGTGGGAGGAGTTCGGAGAGACCAGGGAGAACGACTTTCTGTACGGCTTCGAGGCAATTCTGGTCCACCATTCAGCGCCTTTTGGGGGGAAGCGGTGCACCATCAACACTGTTTATAGTGGAGACGATATGCTCCTGACCTCAACTCAGGACGTTGTGGGTCGGTGGGCAGAGTACTTTGAAGACCTCCTCAATCCCACCAGCACGTCTTCCAGTGAGGAAGCAGAGCCTGGGGACCTTAGGTCGGGGTCTTCAATCTCTAGTGCTGAGGTCACTGAGGTGGTTAAAAGCTCCTTGGTGGCAAGGCCCCAGGGGTGGATGAGATTCGCCCAGAGTTCCTTAAGGCTCTGGATGTTGTGGGGCTGTTTTTGGTTGACACGACTCTGCAATATTGCGTGGACATTGGGGGCAGTCCCCCTGGATTGGCAGACCGGGGTGGTGGTCCCCTTATTTAAAAAGGGGGACTGCAGAGTGTGTTCCAACTATAGTGGGATCACACTCCTAAGCCTCCTGGTAAGGTCTATTCAGGGGTTCTGGAGAGGAGGGTCCGCTGGACAGTCGAATCTCTGATTCAGGAAGAGCAGTGTGGTTTTCGTCCTGGTCGTGGAACACTGGACCAGCTCTACACCCTCAGCATGGTACTAGAGGGTGCTTGGGAGTTCGCCCAATGTGTCTACATGTGTTTTGTGGACTTAGAGAAGGCATTCGACCGTGTCCCTCAGGAGTGTCCTGTGTGGGGTACTCCGGGAGTATGGGGTACCAGGCCCTTTGATACGGGCTGTTAGGTCCCTGTACGACCAGTTCCAGAGCTTGGTCTGCATTGCCGGCAGTAAGTCGGGCTTGTTTTCGGTGAGAGTTGGACTCCGCCAAGGTTGCCCTTTGTCACTGATTCTGTTCATAACTTTTATGGACAGAATTTCTAGGCACAGCCAAGGTGTTGAGGCGATCCGTTTTGGTGGCCTTAGGATTGTGTCTCTGCTTTTTGCAGATGATGTGGTCCTATTGGCTTCATCAAGTCGCGATCTCCAGCTTTCGCTGGATCAGTTCGCAGCTGAGTGTGAAGCACCCGGGATAAAGATCAGTGCCGGAAAAGGGTAGAATGCCTTCTCTAGGTCGGGGAAGGGGTCCTACCCCAAGTGGAGGAGTTTAAGTATCTCGGGATCTTGTTCACGAATGAGGGAAAAATGGAGCGATTTACGTTCCTACCCTCATCTATGGTCACGAGCTGTGGGTCATGACCGAAAGAACGAGATCGCAAATACAAGCGGTCGATATGAGTTTTCTCTGCAAGGTGTCTGGGCTCTCCCTTAGAGATAGGGTGAGAAGCTTGGTCATCCAGGAGGGGCTCAGAGTAGAGCCGCTGCTTCTCCACATCGAGAGGAGCCAGTTGAGGTGGCTTGGACATCTGGTTAGGATGCCTCCTGGACGCCTCCTGGACGCCTCCCTGGTGAGGTGTTCCGGGCATGTCCCACTGGGAGGAGACCCAGGGGAAGACCCAGGACACGATGGAGGGACTATGTTTCTCAGCTGGCCTGGGAATGCCTTGGGATCCCCCCGGAGGAGCTGGCCCAAGTGGCTGAGGAGAGGAAAGTCTGAGTCTTTCTGCTTAGGCTGCTGCCCCTGCGACCCGACCTGGGATAAGCGGAAGAAAATGGATGGATGGATGGATGTGTTTTAAATGGCCAGAGATCATCCAAACCTCCTTAGTTTTGGATCCAAGGGTTGTGACTACTGAAGGTTTGCATCATAGCGCTTCAGAAAAAAAATGGGATTGTAAGACTTTCCAAAGAAAGTACGTATTAGAGAAAAAGTGGAAACCTAAATATTTGTTTGGACACAGTTACAGTATTCATGAGGTATATAAACAGTCATAATATTCCATTCAGAGCTGCAATAACCTTACTACCAAAGTGACACTATTGAGAATCCCCTAATTACTCCGTGTATCTGAAAAAAATGTTCTTTGAATTGGAACAAGGGTAATAAAACAAAATCAGTTAATGAGTTATTATGACAGCGCAGAAGGTGAAAAGGACATAACCAACCTTTAAAACAGAAACAAGAGGACTTGGTAAAATGAGACTTAAAATGCATTTTTTTATGCTAATATGAATGTTTGTTGATGTATTAAAATACTGGCTGATAGGTAACAATCACTAGAAGCTTGTTAAACTTTTTTTTTCTTCAAAATTGTATAACTCAAGATGGGTGTAAAATATTAAAACTTGAATTTCAATTATTAAAGGTAAATCATTTTGTTTTTTTGTTCTAATTGTGGGCCCTATATCATTTATTAATAGATTTTAAATGTACATGCCGTATGTAAAAGCAAATACAAAACTTTATTTAAATCAACTTTGAATTAGTAAACTGACATACTGTATTAATAGAGACTGAGGTGGGGGTTAATTTTCTTACCTCTCCCAGGAATTCACTCTCCTCCTCTCTGACCCTGGCTTGGTCCCACAATGTGATCTCCAGCATGCGCTCTCGAAACTCCCGCCGGTGCACCGGTGAATACATAAAGGTCTGATTCCATTTGGGCTCTAAGGATTTCTTTACTGTTTTTGTTCTCCTCTTGCTTTTGTCACTGGAGGAACAATAATTCAAACTGTTTATATTTACAACCTTGATAGTGAAGAGCCACGAGTACAAGAAATACACAACACCAGACAGACACAACATCATGCAAATTATTAGTAGAAGAAAAAAAAGCTATTGTGCTAACAGTTCAAAATTACCACTTCTTTAATTACTCATAAGTACGCAAAGAGAAATTCCTTAACATGATGCAAACTGAGAGCTTACAGCCAACACTATACGCGGACATATTCAGTTATCTATAACACATTTCCTGATAATAATGGGTAAAATACAATGACAGATGACCTTGTGATCTCAATAAAGTAATACCAAAATCCATTCATCCATTCAACTGTTTAACCATTACCTATACCCACTTTTTCCTCTTCAGAGTTGGTGGTGGTGCCATTCTCCAGCAGTCATTGGGTGACAGGCAGGGTACACCCTGGACAGGTTGCCAGTCCATAACAAGACCACATAGAGGCACACAAGACAGACCAACATGCACACACACATTCACACCTAAGGGCAATTAAGAATGACCAATTAATCTACTGTGCATGTGTTTGGGCTATGGGAGGAAACTGGACTACCTGGATAAAAAACCCACACATGCACAGGGTGAACATGTAAACTCCACACAGAAAAGCCTTTGGCCAACATTTGAGCCTTCAACCTTAGTTCTGTAAAACAGTAGTGCTGACCAACTGCCAGTTGTAACTGGTTCCGTTCAAGACAACAAGGTCCTGCATCTCTCTAAAAGGAGTCTTTCAGCATATTTTTAAAGAAGTTGGATTGATTTAGTACCTGAAATAATAAGATTTTATTCCTCTTACCTTCTGTCAGGGAGGAAGTAGATTTTGACATAAGGGTTCCTGGGCCGACCATCTTCCCTGGGTGGCAAGTCTTTGGCGCCCAGAATGGTGACTATTAGCTGGTGACCCACTTTGTCATACCATAGTTTGACCTGTGAGAGAACAGCAGGGACAACATACTGAGAGACAGCTCAGTGACAGTTCAGAAAGGACAAGAACAAAAAAGAAAAACAGAGGGTATAATGCAGGAGAAGATGATTTTATCAAGCCAGAACCTAAATTAGTACAGATTCATTTATGTCTATTTTTGTTGAATTTATAATTATTTTTAACTTAGTGATTTGTTTATGGTCTCCCCCTGTATTTACCCTTCAAAATAGAGAGAGAAAGACAAACATGTGTAACTTGAGATATCAGACCATGTCTAGGTAAAATGTTTGTTTAAAATTAAAATATTTGCTTAGATGTTTAAAGAATGGAGCCTAAATAGTTTTGTGTAATAACGCTAAACATGCCAGGTTTCTCCTTCAATGAACTGAATAGGATTTTCCATTTGTGTGGATGCTGTCATGTGCATTTACACACACACACGTATGTACACTCACCGGCCACTTTATTAGGTACACCTGTCCAACTGCTCATTAACAAAAGTGTCGAATCAGCCAATCACATGGCAGCAACTCAATGCATTTAGGCATGTAGACATGGCCAAGATGATCTGCTGCAGT
>JAOXNZ010000054.1:24833476-24849463 GCA_028566095.1 Kryptolebias brasiliensis | reverse complement strand
ACTTGATTATAATTTTTTTTGCAAAGTATAAGGCTTCCAAACATAACTATTAGCTTTTAGAAAAATCTAAAAGAAAGTTATCATGTGATGTTATAATCTGATGAAAAAAATACTTTTCCAATTAGTGTTATTTAGACACGATTACTATTTATTAATTTTTAAAATGGAAAATAATTTTTGAAGAACTTCCGTTTTTCTTTTAATTGTCTGAACTGTATCTGATATTTTAAAGCTTTTAATCCCTACATCACTAGCGGCCCCTGTACCGGGGGCAGCATATTTCTCAAGAATAGGTCTAGGGACTAAGGGGTTAAAGGCACAGACTTAACTGTACAATTATACTGATGTGTAAAGAAAGCCTGATGTTTTACAATAAAAAGTAATACTAATTCAGAACAAATTTGGTCCAATGCTTAAAACCCCGAGTTACTGTCAGCAAGAGTCCTGAATGCCACCAGCACAGTTGTGTTGAGAGTATTTGTGCAACTCTCATTTTGAATTCTCACCCAATAGGCCGGGAGACCACTAGCTCCACTTGCGGCTCAGGCTTGGATTCTAATATAATATTGTAAACTTCTTTAAATGTGGCTCCTTGTAAAAGCCGCCCATTCCACTCCAGCACCTGGTCACCTGTGAAATCACCACATAGGATATTTTAATCTGTTATTGTCACAGGGTTGCAGAAAAGTCCACACTGTTACATTCCATTCTTTAGAAAAAGAGAACGCAGAATTGTACCAAATTTATTTTCTAAAGGATAACCTTTCATAGGCTTTTACTACCTGGTCTGAGGTGTCCAACAGTGTCTGCAAGACTTCCTTTCCTCACTTTAGTGATAAAAGCACAAAGTCTTCCAGATTCTGTCATTTTGCCTCCAACCACCTACAGAAGAACAGAAATTTAGCACAGAATTGACACAAAGTTACAATTATAAATTAAATCTATGCTATTCTGTTTTGTTTGCATAATAAATACATCACATTACTTCTGCATGGGAAAACCTATAAAAACTGTAGCATTAAAGCTCTGAAAGATTTATTTAAAAAAAGAGAGATTTATGTATTTTTTAAGTGTCCACTTGATGCCATGATTTACTTGAAAATAATGAATCTTCAATAAAAGCATAGCAAAGAGGGGGTCACTGGTAAACATGATCCTATGCTGCTTGAAAACACCATCCATGGCTCTGCTTTACTCCCCAGAGACATACTTCAGTAACACTCCACGGCTGTGGGCTAAAGCTGCACTGTACGGTGCTGAATTGTTGTACTCCACTGCACTCATCTTGCACTGGCATCATACAAATAAAAATTCTTCTTAAATGGCAGCTGAATGCAACATATAAAGAAGCTTAGAGATGTCTGCTAAATATAATGGGTTTATGTAACAGTCAGGAGCTAGAAAGACGGGCTTGCAGAGGAGGAGGTGAGACAGAGGAAGATGGTCAGTGAGGGCGAGGCTGGCAGCCTGTGACTGATAGACTGACTGGGTGGATCGCCGAGCTGGTTGGCTGCAGCTGCTGAGCGGACAGAAATGCACAGAAGCACTGAGCAGACACAAACATGCCATTTCATGAGGTTCATTCAATCAGTAATGATTTTTTCCCATCTTGCTTTTCTCGGTTCTCTCTCCACATGGCAGGCTTTATGAGACTGTGCAAAGTGAGCAAAATGACTACAACAAAAAAAAAAAGCTCTGGTTTGGCAAGGCAGTGACTTTAGTGAAACAAACAAGTAAAAAACATTATCAGAATTTGAAAAATTATATAGCATTTGTAAGCTGTCAATAATGATATTGCGTAATAAAATGATGTAAAGACTAATCAGAACTCGGGGGTAAATTTAGTCAAACACAAAAGAAGTTCAAAACTTCACAGGTTAGGATCTATAAAGAACAAAATGTTTTAATAGATTTGTCTGTAAATAAAGTAAATAAATTATTTTTAAAAATAATAAACTATTAAAAAATGATGTCATCATTTTGTGTGAGTGTTCTCATTCTATTACATAATCATTTTGTTATAAAAATAAATACATTTATAATAGCTGTTTTCAAACAAATACATTTCAGGGACGTTTGAAGCATATTTCATGCACTGTCCAGCAACAACTCAACTGTTCCCTGCTATTCCTAGAAGTGACTTCAATTCCACAATTAATATATTAAGGTAAATGATGTAGAGCAGAAATCAAGTAAACAGCCAACGATGTCCTTTCCAACTCTCCCTAAATACATATTTACATACACTGGTGTGCTCATTATTTAATACACTAATGATGTATGGCTTCAGAGATTAATAAGCAAGTAAACAAAACACAACAAAATCAAACTAACTATGAACATAATGAAACAACATAAAAGAACTGAAGAAAAATAATCATTCATATCATTTTGCTCAACTACTGTTGCTATGACACATTTTAACAAAAAGTTAGAGTTTAGGAATATTTGCATGTTTTACTAATATTTTAACTAATCTAATTGAGTCATTTTCAAATAATTTAAATGGTTATTTTTTTACCACTCTTTGAAAATGTTCTTCACAGTAAATGTGATAAATGTACATGGTTTTTAAAAAGTGTTTTGGGAGAAAATGTGGTGTATTACAAAGATGAGGGTGCATCACTATCAAAACAGGAAACAGAAATTGCAAACAGAAATATTAAAGCCTTACCTTCAGACCAAGCAGAGCTCCTGAGTCTCGAGGCACACTTCCATCTTTCATACGCTTGTTGAGCAGGATCCGGCCAATTAGGCGATCCCCATCTTTGGATGGCTGCCATGTCACTGGATGCTACAAGGTCAGAGCAACAACACACCTTTTGTTGAACGACTCGACCACTTGAACTCGATCTGTTCAAACCAAACAAGACAACTGCAGGGGCACAAAAGGTAATATAGTAATAATTCACTTAGGAAAGAAAGTTCACACAAACTCTGATGATTTTTAAATACTGCCTTCATGTTTGAATGGCATACTGCTCATTTGTTTTAAATATAAGTTAATATAATTTAACAGTGAAATGCAATTGGTACCACTTTCAGAGCTTGTGTAAACTTGCCAGTGTGAGGCTGGAGTGAGCTTCATGCAGCATCCCATGCAGAGAAAAGCAAGCAGCCCCAACACTCATCCTCAAACCAGCTTTTCAGACTGGAGGAGGAAGACCAGAGTCTATATCTGATGCTTCACTTCACAAACATACAACCACCATCAACTGGAGTAGTGAGGGGAAAGCAGACAGCAAAAATAGTGATGAAAAACAGCCAATGATACAAAACCAAATAAGGTGGACCATTGGGTGCCAGATAAATAAAACTAAAGGGATGAAACTTTGACAGTATAAAACAGTCATGAGATGCAGATAGAGTAAAAACACATAAAAATAAGAAGGGAAGGGAAGGGAAAAAAGAAAACCAAATGTAAATCTTTGTGCAAAACACATTCAATCTGTCCTGTTTTGTGTGCTTTTTGATTCTGCTATAGAAGTGAATGGAAAAGGGGAGGTTGTGTCTGGACTGGGTGCTGTGGGGTGGGGAAGAAGAGTGAGAGGGACGGCCTGTGTAAAGGTGTTCCTACAGGACTGCTGCAGAGCAAGAACACAATATACGAAGGAGGACGAGCATGCAACTAGAAGAGACCCACATTTTGTGTGCCATGACAAACAAAGAGTGAGTGTGTGTCAGTGCTATTATTCAACAACTACTGCAAGGTGTGTTTGTGTGTATTATGTTGGGAGGGCAAAACAGCAAGTAAAAGTAGCAAGCAAAAAAAGTGTTCCCAAAAGACTTTTTCGGTAACACTGAGCAAAGTGGAGTCAAAAGTAACCGAACAAAAATAAACCAATTCGCAAGTGAAAAAAAATTTTAAGAACTGGAAACAAATCAAAAAAAAAAAATCTAATCTATTTACACTTAGTGACAGAAAGTAAACAAATACTAAATGGTTAAATAGTAAACAATAAGAATAATCACAAAATGCAAGCTAGGTTGTCTCAGTACCTTCTCACTATGGCTATGCTCCTCGTTTAGGGTAGTGCTACTGCACGTATCAACTCCCGAGTCTTTAACCTGTGGTTCACACCATGCCAAGTCCTCTTCAAATGAGTGTCCCCCAAAGCGCACCATTTTCTTTTGCCGCTCAGATAAGGTGTGTGTCGGCTCGGACATTAATGCCTGCTCAATAGTTTTTCTTTTTCCCCTTTGACTTTCCCCTACAGGTGTGGGATAAAAACAGAAAGAAAAACAGAAAAAACAACATGCAAAGGTGTAAATAAAACAAAGGAAACATGAAATGACAAAAGACTCAGGGAGATCAGGGGGTGGGACAAGAGAGAGAGAGAAAGATGGGGTTAAAGGGCAGGAGGTAGGGAGGGAGGGGCAGGGCAGGGCTCCACATGTCTCACCAAAGACAGTGGGGAGGCCTCGCTGCTATGCCATGACGCATGGTCCCACCAATGGCCATCCAAATCTCCTGTATTGTGAGGAGGAGGGTTTCGGTGGGGGCATATACACGAGAGAGGACAGTAAAAGGGACAAGTGAGGACACCACAAACAACGCAAACGCAACCACACATATTACACATAAACTAAACTAAACAAGCAAATATGCATTTCCTTTAAGCGTACAAACACATAAAACACTCTCACGTATTGTCCAAACTCAAAAGTCAATCATTGTGTGCAACTCTAACTTCCCTGTGGAGAAACAAATATGTAGTTCAGGGTTTACATAATGGATTACTGGTAATTTCACAACCTCAACACTACAGTAAAAAAAAAACGTGCTGTTACAAAACCGTAAGAGTCATGCCTGAAGAAATATCTGAATTTTGATTTCTTGTATTTAAAAAACATTTATAACACTAGCAAAAGAGAAACTCATATTGACAAAAGGAAATAAAGTAAAGATCCTCTGATAATGTTTAAGGGCAACCTTACTTTAATTATTACCAGGCTAAAATTTCACATTCAGAAAAATCAGGCTTCTCTGGCCGAAAGAAAGACTACCTTGTAGAGAATGCCCATGCTTTCAGATTAAGAAGGAAAGGCACAGACCTAAGTAGCTTCTAGGTGAACTTTTGCAAAACAGTTAAAAAAATTTCATATTTTTACTTGTACACTCTTACGATAGTATTGTTAGATAAGCTTTTTTTAAAAAAAAACAAAAACTAAGTCTAAGTATGATGTCTTTGTTACTTTGTGCTTTAACAAAATAATTCATATTTGTCTTAGTAAAAAACTCTCCAACAACATATCCATTATTTAAATTGTCTCCACATTAACATTTGTGTTCACTTTGTCTTTTACCCTCTATTATCACAATCCATCCATCAGTCTGAAGGAGCATTAAAAGTACTTAGATATGTACATTAGTAAAACATAATGGTTGTTCCCAGAAGGGCTCTGGCCTTTGAAGCCCTTGAACCAACAGCTGACAGCAGTGATTATGCCAAATGCTTTCTAGCTGGTATTGCTGGTGTAGATTCTCAGTCATCCAGGACAGGTAAATCCAAAAAAGGTTAAAAAACAAAAACAACTGGACTTCTATTCTGTGGCCCTTTTGTGAGTCTGGCAAACAATGACCCTAACAAGCTTCTATTGTGAAGAGAGTGAGGGTAATATGCATGAGATCTTACAGAACATCTCAGCTTTAAAAGCTTGAACTCCACACTCTCTGCTTTTTGAATTGATAAAGCTCCCCAGATGAGAAGCGAAACGTCTTCAGCCACAGAATAGAAGTCCAGTTGTTTTTGTTTTTTAACCTTTTTTGGATCTAGCTGGTATTGTGTCAACAACAACACACCAGAACCCAGTCCTGGTGAGATATAAAAGAAACACTCATATCAACATTTTACTTGCCTAATTTGGTCTTAGCTTTCCAAACAGCTTAAGACCTGTGTTTAGGAGCAGGGAGAGATTGAAGCGTGTAGTGAACATCATCTTGTATTATGCCACTGCACTTGAAAACATAGTCAGAAATGTGTAAAATAATCTGGTGTTTAGGCTCCTTCTGAATGGTGTTTGAGGCCCTGTCCACACATGAATGTTTTTTGTGAATGCGTAAAAGTTTGTAGATCTTTTAGCCTTTCATCCCCACAGAAACTGTGTTATAGAGGCCCTAAACTGTATTTTTTCAAAACTGGGTTAAAAAATCTTAAAATGCCACCCTTGCATTTTTGTGGAGACAGCCAAAACACAACCTTTTGAAAACTATGATGTCACAAATATAACAATAATGACAGACAACATGCTGTGTTTTTCAACTTCAGCAAAACTTTCATATACTGTATTACTTCAATGAACAGACAAGACTGACAAACAAAAATATTGCTTTAAATAGAGCAGAGCAAAAACCTCTTATTGGTCACACCAAAATATCTAAAGCCAAAAAGGATTTTATCACTATTGGACTATTGTTAACAATACTAAAGCAAATGTTGCAGAAAAAGATCACACAATCCTCATGTCATCCCACACTGAGTACTAATTTAATTTGAAGCACAAATTAATATTTCAATATATATGAATATTTGAACGTATGTAGGCAAAAACTACATGAATCAACAAGAGTCAACACCTGAAAAAATTATATACATACAGTATGCCAACACTCTTAGTATGCTCAACATCTTCTTTCTTGTTTCTCGGGTATTTTTGTGGCTGCGTTACAGTGACACATACAGGCCTGGCATAGTTACTACAGCATTTTAGGTCACTTTCTCTGTGTGTGGAAATGATGCCATGTTTACAAGAACATTTTTAGAAATGCCAGAAAAAAAGATTGCTTTAGAAAAAAAACAAAGGTTTCCATGTGAACAAGGCTTAAGCTGTTCTCTCATTCCTTTGCTCTCTATAGGCTCTTTCACGAAACACTTCAGGCCGGGACTTAGACACCTTCTGGCTGCCTCTGTGGGATTTTTGAATAGACCAACGGGGTGGGGGAAGTGGAATCCAACCCACCCCAGATGCACATTTGTGCCACAAAGCAAGATAGTGACAGAGCCAAAAAGGTCGACATGTGAAAAGCTATGCCAGCTTTGTAACTCAATAATGTGATGATATATGGTCATGCGACCACCCGGTCACAGCATTAAACAACAAGAAGCAGATTTCTTACAGAGAGAAAATCAATGGTGACGCACAGCAACTCTGCATTTAGTTTAAAAAACGAGTTAACCACAAAGAGAATGACTAAGCTGAAACAGTTTTGAAACAGTAAGAGGGTGACGTCCATCACACATTTAATGAGCTGTGATTCACATCTACACAGTTGAGTTCCGTTCCACACCTCTTTTGGTTCCACATTGATCACTTCAATTTTGAAAGCTCTTGCCTGTGCAGGACATAGCTGGATCTATCCATGATTTTTGAATGGTCCAAGGCAGCTTGAAGACAGACTGGTCTCTGTGTCCATTTTGCAGAACTGTTTAAGAAATAGCCTTATAAAAGTATTCACTAGGGTGGACTCAGTAGAGGCCAGGAATAGCCACTTGTTAATGTATTTCAAACACTTTTTGAATGCAGCAATGCTAATTCATTACATGGTCACAGCTAATGGATGTGTTGCATAAATAAACGCTGGAAGGAATACAGGACTAAGTCTGAGGTGATGGACAGTGTATTTTACAGAGAGCTTTTCTTTGTTTTGTGCTTGTGGAGGAGGTGGGGGGTCTACAGAGGTTATTGCAAGTTGACATGTAATTAACACCTGCCTTCTTAATACCAACAAAAAAATGAAGCAGGTAAACTTGTCTTTGCCTGTTACGTGGCAGCAGAACATCAGAGTCTGGTGTGATTTAATGTAAACTCTCCTCTGGACAGACCTCTTGCCTAATTTGGCCACAGCAGTCTAAACAGTTCATGGTCTGTGTTTAAGAACAGGGAGAGAGTGAAGTGGTATAGATCACCTTGAACTGACATGGCTTTGTGTGTCTGTGTTTAGGGATTTTAGATTAACTAAGTTTAGATGCTACATAAATTTCGAAGCTATATGGCCTATTTTAATGTCATCTCAGATAATTCTAACTCCACCTTTTTCTTTTCTATGCTACTGCCCCACCCTCACCAGCAAAACCCCCGCTCCCCTCCCTCGACGCCTCCCCCATCATGTACAAACTTCTTCCTTCCCAGAAGCTTTATTAACAGTGGCATACCACAATTGTGCATTGATTCTCAGCAAGGCACTGTGTGGTTTTTCAGAGAGCAGGAAACTCATCACAGCCATAAATTCTGAGCATCAGCAGTGTATGCCCAGCCCTACTATTCCACCCCGGCTCCGAGGCCCCACAAACTGCTGATTCAGGTCAAAGGCAGAGCACAGGCAGTGGCGGAGTTCACCACCAGCAGGCTCTCCATCACTCTGACAGCTCAATAAAAACCAGTGTAAACTATTAATTGGATCATTAATTATTGATGCTGTTTTTACTACGATTCAAGGGATGAAAGCAGAAAAGAAGTAGGGGTGAAACAGTGTGTACGTTTAAACATGGTCACCGTGCTATGAAGGTGATACTGCCTCGTGGTAAAATTCTGATGAAAGCAACTCTTATATATAATAAACTAGGACTGCACTCTATTAGAAAAACTTGGGATGTGCGATATCAACCGCAATAAACCCACATCTTCTCATTTTCCTACTCTTTACTTTATTTTCTGTTATCACTACCATCTAAACCAGTTGTGGGCATCAAGGCCAGAGAGAGTCTGCTGGTTTGAGCAAATATATCATTAGCTGCAGAACAATGAAAGCAGGATGCTTGAAATATAATGGTCTATGATTTATTGCAGTCCTTTGCAATATTAATATTGCCCTCACTGATATTGCAATGACAATAAATTTTCAATATATTGTGCAGCCCTATAATAAACATATACCTTCTGAGGTAAAAGGCCAGACTAACCAACTTTTTATAGACAGAGTGTTGTAATATTACCATTTGGGGTAAGAAAAGACTAATTAATAAAACTATCTTTTTAAGATTTACCATAAATATTAACAAATCGAGTCGCAAACACAGATTCCAAAAGGAATTTACTGAAATGTTTTAGGTTGCTACTATGAAGTATCCACCTGCCTGCAGTTAACCAGCAATCCTCTCTTTTTCTGTTTGTTTGGCACTATTATGAGACAGCATGTCAGAGGAATCAATAAAGAGGAAAACACTGGGGGAGAAGCATTACATTAAATCAGTCTCCAGTGCTTACAGACTTGAGTCGGGCCCATTACAACTGGCACACCCTTTCTCCTCCAGTCTTCTCCTTTTCTTGGACTGCCATATTTTCATCCCATCAAGCCCTCTTTGTTTCTCAAGGCCTCCTCAAGGCTATGTATGTTTGAGAGGATGTTGTATACCTTGCTCACCCTCCTGTAACATACTGTATCTATCCAGTCAGGCTGAATGCACAATCCCTGAGGCACTGAAATGCACATATATACTGTATACACTGCAAAAGGGTACACCCTCTGTTCAAATGAACCTCCTGCTGTGATTGCATGTAAATACAAGTAACTTTTTCTTTCGTCGTTCTTACATTTACATAACAGATAATGTAAACATAAAATGTTTGACAAAAACAAAAATCTGGCAAGTTTTTTAATCTTCAAGTTTGCCATTTTTTGCTTTGACAAAATCTGTGGACAATCTTGTCAATCTCTCAGCCAGTCTGATGAGTAAAGCTATGTGTGCTTGTTACAGCTGTCTGTGGCTGTTAGACCCATACTGTGTCAAACACTTTCTGAAGAAAAGAGAAAACTGCATTATTACATAAAGACATTAATGTAATTGAATTCAGAACATTTTGGGGAGAAAAAACTCTAAATTTGTCCTGAAGTGCACCTGTAAAAGTAATCAAGGCTCACCTCTGCTGCAGGCGATGAGATAATTGGTTACCAGCAAACAACAATTACGAACAAACTTATGAACATAGGAATGCAATATTTTTCCTTCCAACTGAGTGTCTTTGATGCATGCATGGTGACTGCGGAAGAACGGGTGGGACTGCATGGGGGGCTTTTTTTGGCGATACTTTTGTTACCTCTGCCAAGGAGGTTATATTTTCAGTAGTGTTGATTAGATTTATTTTTTGTTCCTCCGTTAGTAAGATTACTTAAGAACTAATAAACAGATTTTGATGACATTTTTCAAAAATGTTTAGGTTATCACAAAAATCAAGTGATTAAATTTTGGTGGTGATCTGGATCCAACAATCTTTTAATGACCGCATGGCTTTGGCAGAGTTTTGCGCTCTCTGAGTGCTTCTAGTTGTAATTATTTTTTGTTTGTTTTGTTTTTTAATAGAAAGGATAGCTAATGACATTATCACAGCAATTTTCAGTGACACACCACCATGTCTGGTTTGCAGGGCTTTTTAGACAAGAAGGGGAGTGAAGACGTGCACGTTTGAATGACCTAGTCTCCCAAATCACCCAATACATTTAGCTGACTCTAATACAAACAGAAAATATCAATGCTGTTTGTTTAATTTGCAAATCTCGTGCTCTGACAGAAATGAGGGCAAGTCTGTCATTACAGTTCATCAGCTGATGACCTTAATAGATTCTACAGTGTCACATGTTGAAATCTGAGCCTAGAGTTGAAATATTTTATCTGTTTATTCTATATTTAAGTGTTTTTAATAGTGAGGGCATATTACTTTAAACTTTATGAATAATTATTTAAATGCTAAATCACCCAAACAGTTTTTTAATACATGCCAGTTAGAACTCAAAAATCTAGTACATATTTCAGTTCCAAATTAACAGCTGCCTCAGGATGTTCTGTAGCTAGTATGAAAACATATTCTCTTTTAGGTCAATAGTTCACCTTAAAACATTGCTTTACTCTCCTACACAGGTTGAACTATGGAGGCTGTACACAGACAGACAAAACAACAGAACCTATGACCCTGAAATCAGCCTATTTTTGTTCCACAGCTACCTGTAAATGTGGAAACTCCCACATCAATAATGTATAGCTGGTGCTGAGCTGCTTTTCCTTCCACAAAGAACAGACCGATTCTAATGCAGACAGGAGGCATTATATTTTTCTTTAATTACTCACCATTTTAGCTTGAACAAGGCAATGAGCAAACTGTTAGTTTTATTTTTCAGCAGCTCCTCCCTCTTTTTATCCTCGTTGTTTGATGCTTCTAACATTTCTAAGGTAAAGAGCACTGTAATTACAGGTTTGACAGGGAAATCAATGTGTAATTACAATAATGTCAACCACGTGGGTCAGTCAAGAAGTTAACAGCATACACAAAAGATTTTATTATGATTATATGCAAAATAGAATTTATTTTAGTCACTGACTATTTCCTTGCTGGTATGTGTGCCTATCTTAAAGCAGGTAGAACTTAGAGTGAGCAAATGTCCATCTTGGTTTTGCTGTTGTACTGTTGTTTGCTGTTGCAAAGCAGAAACCAGGCATACAGTATCGCTTCAGTCAGGTACACTGCAATAAACTAGAATAATGACTTCAAGAAATAATTTACTTAATGATACTTTTGAGCTGAGCTGGTTTTCAATTTTAAAATTATACCATGGTTTTAAGTCACAGATTCAGAACCACTCAGTTTTTTCAGTACCTCTCTTGCAGTTTGAGATGTTTTTAATGACCTTTCAAAAAGAGACAGTGAAAAATTTCAAAGAGTTAACACTCATTCTCCCCAACCAATTGGTTTGAGCTGTCAGTCAACTTTATAAAGGGAACAAATTAGGTAAAGCAGTCAAACTTTTCCCTCCTGAAAAATATTTTTTTCTGGTAGCAAAAAACACAGACTCAGCTTGATTACCTAAGGTCAATACTTAAAAGCTTTCACAAATCTGGGAGCCCACCCATCACTTCTTTTGAGTACCGCTGTTTGGAAACCAATGTTTTCAAGAAGACTCCAGACTTAGCCTCCCTTGCATTAGTGAAACAAATGGTCCAGTGTAGGCTTGCTACTAAGGCAGATAACATGGCTCATTAACTAGCAAACATTTGCTACATCACAAAGTGGAAAACAGTAGATTCTGCTCAACTAGTCCTTTCACTTTAATACTATATTTAAATGTAGCCAGGTTTATTTAGATATTTTTGTTTACATCAGGCTGAACAGCCCATGCCAGGCTTACTCTCAGTCACTGAAATAAGACAGAGCTAACTTGACAAAAAAAATGCATGCAAAGAAAACCCCTAAAAAATACAGTTCTAAATACATTTCAGTAAATACTAGGCAGATCTTTTCTATCTATTTTTTACTCTGATCATATCCTATCTTGGGAGCGCAAATTCAAAATCCTGTTTCAATTTTGTTTACGGCCAGTTTACAACAATTTACAGCATGGTAACACAACAGTTTGCAAGTAATAATGGAAAGGCTATAGGCTGCAGAAACACATAATCACCCTCTGCTCATTTATTATCTTTAATTATTAATATGCATCAATCAATGATAACATACCTCTGTTCAACAAATGCAGCTGTTATTAACTCCACTCAATACTGTGTAACACTGTCTATTAGAACAAACTGGGTGTGTGTAAAATGTGTGCTATAGTCAAGACCTCACACAATTTGCTGTAAGAACAGTAGTAAAAAAATTACAAGGTTGGGAGCAGTGGTGCTACATTCGTTTAAAATTACAGCCACAATCACTGACATCCATCCACTCTGAAACGTCTCTGACTGGTTTTGAAACATCCTCGTCAAAAACACAGAAGCTGTTAAAAAAGTTTCATTAACAAAAACTGCAGCAGAACTTTGCATAAATACATTCAAGGCTCATTGTAATCAGTTTTTGTTTGTTTTGTATATAGCAACATTTTTAAGTCAGCAGTATAATTTTATTAAACATAACCAAAATACAGTTTTTGTGTTTTGGCAAAGAAATTAACTGTTTTTTTCCATTTAAAGTAAAATTCCTCTAAAGAAATCTGTAGAAACTAAAGAGCACATAAACAACTGATTATGTCAACTTTCAAAGAAATTTAACTTTGATCAATTCTAATATTTTTAAACTGAAAATAATGAGCCAAGCACATAAAAACACAGAAACACACGCAACAGACATACATAATGCAGACTGGGGAATCTGGAGGTTATAGAGCATCTGAGTCAGAAATCAGCATTAAGAATATTGACACAAAAAAGCAACAATTATTTTATTACAACTACATTAAAACTTCCTCACAATGTCAGAGAAACTACAGCATGATGGCTTCATGCTACAAAAAAAAAGCTTCAAAAACGTTTGTAACTATTTAAGAAAATATATATATATATATATATATATAATAAACCTGTGTGTACATGATGAAAGTTGAAGGTTCCTACCTTTTTCACTGACTGATTCACTCTCTATCTCCAAATCTTCACAGCTTGTGTATTCCGGTGTGGTGGCCAGCTCCTCCTCTGAGCTGCTTAATGACACCTGCCTCATCTTTCCTCCTTTTTTGGTTTTGTGGGGCTTCGGGGGTGGGGGCCGCACTGACTCTGACTGGTCTGAGCTAAGAGAGTCATTCCTTAACATACTTTCCATCTTCTCTCTTTTGGTCTTGCGGACAGCTGAACTTGGGTCCAAATGGTGTTGCTGCCTTCTCATGGCATCCCCAATGACTCCCAGGTCTCCTCTTCGCAGGTCCCCTGATCGATCACCTAGCACAGGGCTTCGATGTGGAGTTGGGGGACTGTGGTTGGAGGTTCGGTGGCTTCCGAGGCCAGGACCCATAGGCCCTGGGGAGGACCGGTCAACAGAGTACGAACGCTGTCCCATCATAGGCGGCCGGCGCTCTGTGAGGTGCTGACGGGACAGCCTAATTGGACCAGGATCGTCCTGCTCCGTGTAGGCCAGGGAAACATCACTGTGGCGACGCTCATGCCTTAGTCGGCCCACTTCAGCGTGCATCCTCATTTGCTCCTCGTAGGGCTGAGGCTTGACGGGATAGCGTGCCAGGTTGGGATCACTGCGGTATCGCGCCTGAAACTCCTCCTGGCGCTGACGCTGGAGGTCAAACTCACTCGGTGGTCCATCTAGCTGTTGGTCAAGTGGGTATTCTTGGGAGTGCCAGCGGCTTGGACCTCGATGGTCTCGATAGCCCATCTGTACTGCATCCACATCAGGGAATATGTGTGGACCCCGCGGAGCCCGCCGAGGGTCCCCATCCCCATAGTCGGACGGTGATCTGGGCATGCTGCCGTCTGTCGGAGCATACTGTGGGTGGTCGCCCCCCTCCCTTTGGTCGTATTTTTGGTTTGGATCCCTGGATGCTGAAGGACTTCGTTTCCTGTAAGTCAAATAAGGAAAAAATAAGTTGTTTAGTATGTCCACCATTAAATTGATATTTTCTAAATCT
Organism: Kryptolebias brasiliensis; assembly: GCA_028566095.1. Classification (NCBI taxonomy): domain Eukaryota; kingdom Metazoa; phylum Chordata; class Actinopteri; order Cyprinodontiformes; family Rivulidae; genus Kryptolebias; species Kryptolebias brasiliensis. The sequence goes on along the minus strand of JAOXNZ010000054.1, from coordinate 24,835,128 downwards.
TTTACTGTAGTCAGTTTACTTGAGCCTATAAAAATATAATATAAAATATAATATAAAAATATAAAAAACTGAGATATGTTTGTGCATGTTGTTAATGTCCAATGAAATTTCCAATAGGTAGATTTTACAACATTACACTGTGACCACTTTATTTTGCACTGAACAGACCTGAATGTGTCAAAACAAGATGACAGCCTGCTTTGTCTATGTCACACACAAACACTGTATTCAGTGTCACCTTATGGATGGAGAGAGAAATAAAGGAACTTAAGAGCCAAATGAAGCACCATTGTGTTTTCAAACTTTAAAAGCAAAAGACTTAAAAAGTTCTATAATGTTTTCTCAAGGGCTTACTTTTTAACATTTTATAGTGCAACACAGATTTTCACTCTAACAATACACAGACCCAGATCGCTATATTTCTGTTTAAAATGTCATTTGAACTGGATTTAAGATGGCCACCACAGCTAAGTGACCTATATTGAGCTAAGATTTGGTGTGGCAGTAGCTGAGAGTCACCACAACACATACCATGAGTGAAAACAGATCATGTGAGATCTTTGTTTAAAAGAAATATGTATTTGTTCATGTAATGTTAGTTTAATTAATAAAAGAATTGATGTACATTTAACAATGCAAACATATTCTGTGTTTTTGCTGTAAGGTTGATTGTGTTTATGTGCGGAAAGGGAAAAAAGTGTGAATTTATGAGTGATTCAAAGATTCACTGATTGTTGTTGTGTGCACACTTAAATAAGGGATGTTAACAACCTTTAACTGCAAAAGACTTGTAAGAGATACTCAAAGGGAGTAAATTAAAAGAATTTAATTGAATGTTTAATTAAACTTCTGTTTCAAACATTGTCTTAAACAATGCTTCGTTTACTGCTAATCTCAGACAAAAAGAATCTTGAAGTGCAAAATTATATTAAGAATTAGTTAAATAGGTTATTTTTGAATATTTGTACATTCAGCAGCTTCATTTATAGTTGATCATTTTATCATTGTCTGGTTGTCAAATAGGAAGCCAACCAGTAAAAGAATAAAACTGTGCATTAATGCATTTATTCTTCTGTTCAAAATTCATTATTCATAAAACACTTTTCTACTGTACTTTTCTCCTTTTTCCTACAACATAACAATTGTACTTGGTAAGAAAAAGCTCTATGAAGCATCCCTTTAATTTTGTACATGACAACTTTCCATAAATTTCAAAGAGCTTCATAAATCACAGCTGTCAGCCTTGCTCACTGGTTAAAGTAAGGAAGGCCCATGTGTGATTAGCTCATTCACTGAGCTTTGGCCTCTGCCTTCAGCAACATTTGAGTCAGTCTGACCATAATTGGATGTCCAGAACGATAAGTAAAAATAAGGAGGAGAGATACATTTAGACAAAAATGCTTTGGTGTTTTTTGTTGATTTCTTTCTGTATAAGTTCATGACCTATATTGCACTTTTAAAATATGGGCTGTTAGAAAAGAAAGTACCTTCTAAAACACTGCACAACACAACTAATTTGGTTCAGGAGGACCAAATTAGGTAACAAAACATTTAACTAAATGTAGTATAAATACTCTATTTGCTATAAAATGAGAATTTTACAAAAGGGCACAAGTTTTTTTTATACATAATACAATTTTAAATGCTTCTGA
>JAOXNZ010000054.1:24807596-24817739 GCA_028566095.1 Kryptolebias brasiliensis | reverse complement strand
ACAGTGACTGCTGGAGACAGGCACCGGCTCCCCGCGACCCGGAATGGAAAAAGCGGGTAAAGAAAATGGATGGATGGATAGTTTTAGGAGTTTAAGCAAACCCTATATATACTGTCTTAAATACTGCTGGTAACACTAAGGAAAGAATGTTTAGTTGTGGCTCGATTGTTTTTAAATAATTTAAATCTAGCCAAGAAAGTCCACTTGATGATCTTTCAAAGGTCTGGCCCTGAATACTTTTTAATCATTTAATCAGATTTTTTTGAATATATAAAAGAAGTATCTTCAAAGAAAGATAGCTTTAGGTCTTAGCTGACAAAGCCTTTGCCATCAAGGCCAGATGAAAAAACAACAACATGCACATAGATACAGTTTCACTAGGAGTCTTACATGTACTCATCATAGAAAGTAAAACTATGGCAATACTGGACTTTCAACCTGTTTAACAGGTTTTTTTTTCTTGCTGAATAATTGTACATTACACAATCAATATTTTCAATTAAAATTTAGATGCACATTTTTTAAATGTATTGTTGGTTCTTAAATCAACACAGAATGTAAATTACACAAACAGACTCAAAACATACATAGAGTACAAAATATTTGGTTTAATGTGTCTTAGTAAGTTGCACTTTGACAATCACTTGGTAGAATTTTGATAGAAACATAACTGAATAATTTATTATTTATCTTGACAGAAAAAAATCAGTCAATCAAATCTGACAGTACACTGTCAGGAGTCTGCTTCTAAATTCAGCCTCTAAGTTTTCTACAGCCAACAAAACTAATTGTCAGGTAGTTTTACTCATTTCACAGTCATATGATTGCCAGTAATAATGCCTATATTCCATTGTCTGCAAACTTATCTGGTAGCTAACTTTTTAATTATTATATATAAACTTCTGTCAGTCTTTAAGTTTCACTGACAAAGTGAAACCACGATGCTACCATTTTGTTACATTTTGGTACAGCATTGTGAAGTTGAATACTTCATAATAAACCTCCAAATAAACTTTAGGTTATTGTGATGAAATTCTTCAACAGCAGCAAAGGTCATTCTATAAAAGGCACTAATTTTACATGGAACTTTCCAATCCTTTTTATGTTAGCACAAAGAATCTACCAGGTGTAGTCAATTTTAATTACTGATGAGAAAAGAGAAGTACAAAATACTTTTGGAAGTATTGGTCCCACTGAATTACTCTAAGTGGGTGTATGGTGGGGCAGCAGCTAGAGCTTTTGCTTCACAGATATAAGGTTGTAGGTTCACAACCAGGATGAAGCCGTTCTCTGTGGAGTTTGCATGTTCTCCCTGTGCATGCATAGGTTTTCTGTAATGTTTTCTGGTTTCCTCCCACAGACCAAAAACATGCATGTTAGGTTAGATGGCATCTCTAAAGTGTCACTAGATGAAAGTAGTAAATGGCTGTTTGTCTCTACGTGTCCCTGCGATGGACTAGCAACCTATCCAGGGTGTACCCTGCCTCTTGCCCAATGGATACTGGATATAGATGCCAGCTCCCCCACTACCCTACATGGAAAAGCAGGGAAAGAAAATGGGTGGATGGGTGTACAGTAGGTAAATGTTTGACCTTTTATATATTATTTTAAACATGTTTCTTTCAGAAAGCAAACAAAAAATTACAGCTTAAGTACTAAACTTTATGCATCAAATTATTTTCTTTTTTTTACCATTCAGATACATGTGTATGTCATACAATAAATCTGCTGCAGAAAAATAACAATTTATTGCTGATAGGTAAACTTTTATACCACTTAATTCCTATGCTAACAATAAACTATAACAGGAAAAAAACAGCCAAATTTAACACGTGTAAATCTTTTAATGGTTACTGACACTGACAAATAGGATCCCACTTGAAGGCAGATGGTGAAAAGCAAAGCACTATCTGTGTGGCATGTGCACTTTCTCTTCTCCCTCTTGGCTTTTTAAAACAAGATGACATCAGACATCTGGTATAGAACACAGACAAGAGGCTTTTTATGAGAAAAATAGACCTTCAATGGACTAGGCTTTAAACAAATAAGCCAACGTGTGCAGCCACGTCTCACAAAGGACAAACAGAGTAAAGAGCTGAGTCTTACATACACTGTGCAGCTTTCTCTTGAGCCCATCAGTAAATGTAAAGAGAACATGTTAAACACCTGGGACAGTGCTGGAACTGGTCAATAATAAAGAAATTTAAATATGCCTTTACATAGAAGACACTGTTCCAACTGTAATGCCACCATTAATGATATGTTAAGTTTTAGGGTCAAACACATGCATGCACACACATGCCTACTAGGCTTTTAAGAGAATCATTCTCGCTCTATGAGCATCAATGGAGCCCAGATGTCAGTACATCTTTTTTGCTAAAAAGTATTGTTTGGTTTTTTTTGTCTGACCTTCTGAAACTGTCCACATTCTGCCTTATTGCTGCAATCAGCCTACTTGGAGAAATATAATGTTCATTCTGTAGATAACATATCCACTTCTAATGTAGAATCATGCTGCTGCAATGTATGAACAAACATCAGCAAAGATAGACTGGCCTATCTCTTTAGGGAAACAGGCCTGAAGCTATGGACATTAGCCTGATATTTGGCTGGATGCACAGTCCACAACCACCACCAGGTCTTTTACTTCGTTTCTTTGTTGTGTTCTGAATGTTAGTCTGATGCCGTGGTATGATTTGGAGAGAGGAGGAAAGTGTATCAGTTCATCTATAACTGCTGTTTCTCTCTATTGTTTAAACATTTTCCATTCCTCTTCTCTTTATACTTTCTTTTTTTCTTTCTCTCTGACTTATATGCAATCACAATAACGCCTCTCTTAGACACCCAGGCAATGAAGCAGGGCCTCCCTTCTTCCTCCGCACAATTCCCTTGGTGAGGACTAAACCAATAAAGAGCCAGCTTAATTACAGCTGCCGAGTTTCACCAACAGCTGGGTTTACCACCATGGGGCTATGAAAGTGGCAGAGAGGGGACTGAGTGTGGGCCAGGTATGACAGAGTGTTGAGTGGAGGTGGAGGTTTCAAAAGAACTACTGAGGTTATTGTCTTAGCTTGACAAGCCAAAATCTAAACTCTTAAGACATTTCTTTACTGTAAGAACTATTCACGAACATGACAAAAGATGAGGAAGAGGGTTTGAGGCTAACTCTGAAAGTGATGGCAGAGTTGAGGAATGTATAATGTTCTACCCTCCCTAAGCTGTTAAAACTAGGGAGCCCTTCAGCCAGGCAGCCAGGCATTTAACTCTCAGCAGTCACAGAGAAACAGCTTTGTCAGCTCAATTTTGCATCCACAAGCTTTACTTGTGAAAACAATTGTCACTATTGGAAAGTATAAGGAAGACTACTGCTAAAAAATAACAACTGTACTCACCTGATGATACAGAAAGACATAAAGACCTAGAATTACTTAAAGGAGTGTATGTCACATGCCACCATGACATTCATGTCAGATTTTAAAACTAAAATGATCTTATGTTGAAAAGGACGGGACTTCTATTTGTTTTGGTCAAACCTTGTAAATGATGCTATGCACAATCTTATGCGAAATCTCATGAGATGTATTAGCTCTCAGAGTATGTGTTGAGGATGACTTTCAGCTACTACTACAGCAAAGTTTAGCTCAACATTTGTAACTGACTGAGTTATAGTCATTAATGTGATAGCTAAGGTCAGTCAGCTATGGAGTCCATCTTGAATTATTTTGACTCCAAAAGATAATCAGTTATAAATAAACATCAAGTGATTGCTTCCTGAGAGTTTCATTAAAGTCTTTCCAGTGGTTCTTCAGCTATTTTGCTAGCACAACAGACAAACAAACACATACAAGGTTCAAAAGGAAGACTTAAGTAGTCTGAAAATGATGGGACACAAAAACACAGCAACTACTCTAGCTCCAGATCATAATGAAAGATTTAGGCAAGCACTCTTTAAATCTGAGGGCAAAGTAGCCCTCAGGTCAGCAAGAACTGATGTCTCCTAAACCATCAAGAAGGCTGCAAGCTTCACTCTGTTTCTGGATTTTGGACTTCCTGTTAGAAAGACAACAGACAATATATGTAAGCAATAATATATCAAATTCTAATAAACTGGTCACAGGAACTCCTCAAGGATGTATGTTCAGTCCCTTTCTTTTTACTTTGCTGAAACATGACTGTACTGGTAAAGTCAATGCAAATCAGCTCATTAAGATCACTGGTGATAAAACAGTGGTGGCAATTATCTATAATAGAATGAAAATTAAAGCATCAGAGCAGAAGTGGAACAATTAGTTAAATGGTGTGGGGACAACAACTTGACCATTTATGTCAATAAAACATTAAATTTAGTGAACTTCAGACAAAAGCATATCAGTAGCTCCCCTGTGGAGAGAGGTAGCAACAGCACTACATTTTTGAGAGTCTGCACCACTGAAGACCTCTCCTGAACAGTAAACACCACACAACTGACCAACAAAGCTCAGCAGACGAGGTTAGCAAGTTCAAACATCCAGGAGAGACTGAAGCATGTAAGAATTTCATCCTTCATCCTCACCATTTTTTATCAAACCTAAAATAAAATAATTTTATAAAAATGAATAAATAAAATATGTAAATATGTAAAAATATGTAAAAGTAAACTGATGACCTGCATCACATTTTGGTTCAGCATCTGCAGTGTGACTGACAGAACGATTCTCCATCCTTTTGCTTTCCTTTGTCATATCTTGTTTTCATCCTCTCCTATCTCCTAATTATGTCACAAAAACATAAATATAAGGTTTTAGAGTTTTGCACGCTGCAGTCTGGTGCCTGCCTTGACTTTAACTGATTTCTGGGTGTCCTTGTCTCATCCTTCTATTTTCTGTTTTCCTCTTAGTTCCCTTTTTGTGTCCTCTCCTCGAACATCCACAATGTTTGTCATCCATAAGACTGGTAAGAAGAAGTGGTAAATATAAGAACATAAATGTCATAAATGTGAAATGAGTATTAAATAAATTTGAATGAAATTGTGAATAAGGCTCGGAATCTCAGCCAACATGATATGTGGACTATTCATGTCAGTGTATATATTTTTATTTAACCTCCTAGGACCTGGCGTCCACATATGTGGACATCACATTTTGCTTAGCATTCCTTGATTCACATCAGGCCCCAATCAGCCCAAATAGCAAAGAGAAATTAAAAATGCATGACATGCAAGAGTTCAGGTCTTAGGAGGTTAAAGTTAATAATAAAAAAGTAATGTGTTCTATAGTGAAAAAGAGAATTGGTTAATTATATGTTTTCATCAATTCCTTATTTTTATGATTTAAAAAGGGGAGGGTCCTCCTTTTTTTAATTACTTAGGGATATAAGTTCCACAGCCTCTGTGATGTTATTGTCGTAGGTGTTGGTTAAGATAACCAAGTGCTTTAATACTTTAGACATTGTTAATCAATGACGCAATCCAAAATAAATAGGCAATATCTATAGCATTTATACTCCAGCAGTTTAGATCCATTTTAATTTGGCCAATTTTATTGGCAAATTTATTTCAATGCCACTCTCCTCACAAATTATATTTTACATTCAGTTCATTATTAAAACAGTTTTGAACTGAAACTTTATTGAGGGATTTTCTATCACATATTTATTTATTACATAATTATTTTCTCTCTGCAGTCACAAACAGGACTTTACAAACATTGCAAAAAGACTCGAACATTTTATTCAGTTCCTTATCAGTCATTTTAAGTAAATATTATTTATAATATAATAACCTCTGAGTTATAACAAATAATAATATCTTGACATGAATCATGACCTTCTACTGCCTCAGTATTTTCTGCATCAGAATATAAGGAAATACAGGACTCTATTTAAAGCTGGAGGAGGTACAGCATCCCCACAGGATGGTCCCAGTATACATTTTAGGCCCCACTGGCACTGTGTAAATGAATGGGACATCGCTCTTATTAGAGTAAAAAAATACACCTCAGATCATTTTTTCAGGTGTTGACTATTTTTGACTCATGTAGTTCTTACCTTGCTGCTGTATGTCCAAATATTTGTTTTTTAAAATACATTTAGCTTTAATTAGTTATTCAATGCCAAAAACAAAGGTTTTATACAGTAATACCATGATTGTGTTTGGGGGAGTAGGAGGGGGCTTAAAGCCCCACATCAATAGTGCACAGTTCTAAAAATACAACATGGCAGCTCCTATAAACCAGGTCCTGCTTGCTTCAACAATTAGAGAAGTTGGGGATATTTGGTCTAGCATACATGTCGATGATTTTCTGCTTACACTGAGACAAGAGAAGGAGAATACAACATCATCATATCTGCTGATTTTACTTTACATCTTATTAGAATGAAAACTTCTGTTTGAAGGACAAGGAGAGTTATTTTTAGAGGAAAACAATAGTAAAAATATGTTAAATTTTGCTCCTGTCTGTGGCTGTTTGCATTGTATCACAAACATAACATATAAAATGCACAAGCTAGTATCTTTTTTTAACTACAAAAAGAGAATGTATGGATGAAAGTGGAGGATGAAGGAAACTGCTGTGAGTGCAAAGATGAGTCACTTAACTCACACTCAAGATTGTGCAGACAATTTGAAACCATTAAACTGCAGACATGTAGGTTTTATATAATATGCAGGATATGAAATGCAATCAATGCAGAAAATCATTTATATTGTGTCACACACTTTACAAATGACTCATCCACGAAGGGAGTTAAACGTGTAGCACAAACAAAATATCATCGTTTTTGATCCTCTACATGGGAGTCAAAAAGGAGACATTTTGGACTCAGGCATGTTTAAGAGTATACTGCGCAGCAACAGAAGAAAGATAGGGGATAGATTAAAAGACTGCATCTGTTTGTATGTGTGTGTGTGTGCTTAAGAGAATGGGGAAACTTGGTTGCAGTTTAAATGTAGTGACCACTCAATTCTAAAACATTCAGACCTTCTAAGAACAGATCCCCACACCCCATTAGGACCTCTGCTGACGCACACATACATAATACATGGAGGCTGAATCTAAAAGGACACAGCCCATTAGAGGGTCTCTGCCTCAGTAAAGAAGAACCAGAGAAACAAGAGAAAGAGGGAAAAAAAGCAAACTAACACATAAAAAGGCTTTGCTTAAAAGATAGCTAAACCTTAGATCCTGCAAGAATGGTACACCTCGCAAAGCCTTGTTTCACATTTGTGAGCTAATTTTTAAAAGACAAAAACTAAATAATAAATAAACAGATAAACACTTGCTGCACCATCCAATAAAATTTAAATAACAAAATTAGGACACAAATAGTAGCTTATCTTGGATAGATGCTCTGAGGGAGTTCACACTAAAGGAAAATAAGTTCAATCTAATCGGTCAGATGTGATAATTTCTGGATCACAGTTTCCAGGCACAGAGCCCCCTGTTCCACCCTTCCAGTGGCTGAGTGTTCTGGCCATGAAATGTGAGGTGGCAGAAAGCCCAGCAGTGCTGTAAATTATTTCTGACAGTGGGGTGGGGGACAAGAGGGAAAGACTAGCAGTCCCCAGAGACAGAGGGGTCTGCATTGATACCAGGAAAGAAGCTCATGTTCTTTCAGCCCTATGGCAGAAAAATGTGTAAAAGTATATCTGTTCGCAAGTTTACAGACCTTCTGCAATCTGCTTTATGAGTCTTACAGGTCTTCTAGCCTGTCTAGAAGACCAGGGGCCTCTCTGCAGGGATCATAGTGTTTAGCAGAGTAATCATATTATGCTACAGTGCATCTAGCCCAGAACCAAACTCTCACTTTCTCTCTTGGCACACTATACAAGCCTACTTCTAGCATTTCTAAAAAAAATCGCAGTTAGCTCAAATGTGGCAAACACTGCAGTCAAAACTGTAACTTATCAAATAATTGAAATTATACACTTTTGGTTTAAGCTTATTCAGCTGAACTATAGCATGCATGTATGTTAATTTTGTGTGAAGTTCAGTGGTAATAGTAAGAGCAGAGAGGCCAATAAGGGTGTGTGGGTTAGTGGGAGGGTGCGTTGGGGCTTGTGCATCCACTCATTTCAGCTCTGGACTCTTAATTTGTACATTTACCCTCATCATCCCCTCCTGTTCTCCTCTGAGGCTCAGCAGCAGCAGTAACGGGGGCACACATGCTGCAGCAGCGATGCGTTGGGACATAACACGCACGCGCACAGCACATTGCTAAATGTATATATTCACTGTATGGTACACTTACAACGAATAATTTTAACTATGCAACCCTTTGACAATCAGTCACTATGCATGCGCACGCGCATAAACACATCACACCGCGGCACGGTGGCTGATCGCTCCCATCATCCGGCCAGCAAAGATCTGCAGCAGCAACAGCACTATAGGCTTCTGTAGGTTGCTATTACGCAGGCTGGATGCGATCGATAAACGCAACAACCCCCACCCCTAAATAGCTACTCGTCTGCCGTACCCGGGGAAGCCCTTCTTCATAAATCTGGGCTTTTCTTTACAAAGGAATCACTCACCCGATGCTGCTCAGCGCCTGCTCGAAAAGCTCCGTCTGCAGGATGTTCTGAGGTGCTGAGAAAGCCCCGTTGAAATGTGATAAAACGGAGCTACAGAACTGACGCAATGTCTCAAACTGCATTTTCCCCCTCCGTTTTCTTTTATCCTCAGTAAGTGATCGCCTTTCCCCCCCCACCCCACCTCTCGCCACTAATTCATCTTTAAGCCTGGCTCTCTCTCCCTCCTTGCATACACCTCAGTAGTATTTAGTTATTTTCTCCCGGGGCACATAAAACGAAAAAAAAAAAAAAAAAACACCTGCCAAGTTCCATGTTTTCCCCTGCCGCTCTTCGATACAAAAAGTGTCCTTAAATAAGGCGCATTTCGGGTGGGATCTTTCGATCATGACGCCGCGGACATGAAGCGAGAAAACGGAGGTAGTTCCAGACTTCTCGTGTTTTCGCAGTGAGGAAAGATCTCATCTTGGTGTGCAAAGGCAGGTGAAGGAGCGGCCGGAGTGGAGAAGAGGAGGAGAGGCATCCTACAGGGAAGCGGCAGCAGCGTCCCTCACCGGCGCATCAGCTGCTGCCAAGCATTCAACTCATATCTCCAGTTCAAAAGCTCGCCACACGCTCGCGCTTACACATGCACAAAGCAAGCGAACACACGAACACAAACACACAAACACACACACTTGGCCGACAGGCTGCAATCGGGCGCACTCTCCATTCTTTCTTACGCACGCACTGTTTTGGGATGCGCGCAGCAGCAAATAATTCACAGAGGGGCGATACTGTAGTCACACACACACCAGCACACACACAGCTAATATATACGTCCTGGGAGCTTCAGGATTCTGCTCATATCTTCTGAACAAAGATCTCTGAGGTTGTTCCTGGGGTCTGTTGGACTCACTCTTCCAGTTTGGGGGTCACAGCACTGAGTGCTCCGATGACCACTGGAACCACTGAGGCCTTGACTCTCCACAACTTCTCTATTTCCTCTTTCAGTCTTTGGTATTTCTCAGCTTCTTGTGCTCCTTCTTCCTGATGTTACAGTCATTTGAGATTGCTACATCTATCACCACTGCTCTCTCCTGTAGCTTGTCGATCACCAGAATGTCTGGTTGGTTAGCCATCACCTGTTTGTCAGTCTGGATCTAGAAGTCCCACAGTATCTTAGCCCTGCCGTTCTCCACCACCCTTTGACCCTTTGACTGCAGGACCGCCAGTCTAAACCCACACTGATGTTCCTGTACACTATTCCAGCCACTTGGTTATGGCGTTCCATGAACACTTTACCTGCCTGCATCTTACATCCTGCTATTACGTGCTGAATTGTCTCAGGGGCATCTTTGCACAGTCTGCATAGACCCTGGCCTTTATTGCGCTTGTGCTGAGGGTCTGCTGCCTTCAGACCATCAGCTCTACATTAATAATAAAGTTAGATTGTGTGAGGAAAAGTGGATTTCCCTACAGATGGTTTATTCAATACTTTACTGTAAAGAACTACAAAAATAGCTTCACCTTGCCAGCTTGAGCTTTGATTTATAGACAAACAGTTTTATGTAGTAAAACAGGGCAGACAAATATAACCACTTGAACATAGAATTATGAAGCAATATAAATAATCAAAAACTTTTTTTTTAAAGGTT